>CM076069.1:29163230-29763230 GCA_038088235.1 Zacco platypus
TTTTCGTGCACTTAATAAGAGTACATGCAATATATATTTCTTGTTTTCACGAATCCTGAGATATCCCTTCAAGCAGGAAAAACAGAAGGCAGATCTATATGCAGAGTTTTCATGATCTCAGCCTTTACCCCTTGCCAAAGTGTGGATATTTTTGGACAACCCCAATACGTGATTATCTTAAACTCGATTCTCAGTGCGATTATTTTTATGCGCAGCTTTTCAGTGAAGTACGGCTCCAAATGCTATCCCATCTGAAAGCACTGCGAGTTTGAGTCACTTATAAGGTACATTTGATAAAGCAATGCATGTCAAACATCTTTCCAGACAGGAGAAGCATTTATTAACATCTTGTCCAAAAAAAGACATTTAATAACGTGTTTTTACTCCAAACTCACTTCATAACAACAGTTGAGCATCCTTCTGTGTGATTTCTTACACAGAATAAGCCAGTCGTGTGTTTATTAGTCATGTTTAATCAGTCAAAGCGTTTCAGTTTATTCAGCTACAGCGATATGACATGTGTGTTATCTTCTTCTGCGGCATATCTTGAGTTCCTGTGCAAGAGCGCCCTCTGGATTTCAGATGGAGAAGCATTTACTACTGATCACAGAGCTGTACAGCTCTGACAAGCTGCGCGTTAAATAATCGCAGCCTTTGCCAAATCGCGTGCGAATTAATTGCGATAAATCTTGCAGCCCCAACTGGAGTCACATGAATTAATGACTTTACTACCTTTCTGGGGCTTGAAAATGGTAGTTGTGTAGCTATCTATGGAGGGACAGAAAGCACTGAGATTTCATCAAAACGGTCTTAATTTGTGTCTCTGAAGATGAACAACATGAGGGTGAGTAATTTTCATTTTTGGTTGAACTAACCACATTCCCATGTTGATGATTGTCTGTTCCCTGGTACTTTATAACATTTAAATAAACACAAACACACGTACAGTAAGGGGAAGACGGTTGTATTTAAGCTTTTGGAGTTAATATTGACAAACAATATTTACTCTTTGAACAGACTTGTGCACAAGTTTCTCTTTACAGATATGTCTAAAATTGTGTACACTGCAGTTCTGTTCTGAAACTGAAAGCATGGTTGATTTATTGTGCAACTGTGCATGTATCCTGTTATGATATTACTACTTTTCTTTTTTTTTTTTACAGGTCAAGACTTTTGGACCCCTTGGGTCTGGTTCAGAAGACAAGCTCTCTATGTTCATGGACTTAGTGGATGGTGTTTTCCTCCATAAGATAATGACACAAATGTGAGTGAGTCTGAACTGTATATGTGTGCGACCGTGTGCACATGCTGTAATCTAGCAGCTGTTGCGGGCCTATCTTTTTTTCATTAGAAACCACATCCTATCCTTTACTGCTGCCATCCAACTGTGCAGACACTCAATCCGAATCTTCACGCTCTATCGGTTTTGTTCCTTTTGTATAATTAGTGTGTTAATAAAGGGCTGATTTGGGGTTGTAATTTGCCCAGAGATTTAAGGTCATGTGTAACATCAATCTATACATTTTAGCCGCGTCTGACTGAACGTTATGCTACGGAAGTTTTAGTAAACTCAAGTTTTAACCTCAGCTAAACGGGTGACTAGGCAGCACTCCTGTGTGTGTTGCTAATGAACAAGGAAATCCCTTCTTTGAGAATATTTGCATCATGGAAAGCAGCTCATTACACTTTTGACACCTGAAGTTTGTGCATCTAGATTGTGCTTCATGAAACCACTGTATCACACATGCTGCATCAGCTTTGTCCTTTAACCTACTTTTGCTCAAGCAGCCGTGCCGCGCTCTGCCTTAATCAGGGGCTTAAACACTCAGACAAAGGAAATATTTTCTCTATAAATTGGGGGGGCAGATGGGAGGGGGATCATTCATGTCTAATGGGAAGATGACACATGTACTGTATGAGCCGTCCTCAGACACTCTTGTCACTGTCCTCGATAAATTATTGTAGCCTGGTGTCATGTTCTCTGCGTATCATGTCTCTTGCTGGACTGATTGCATCGGTTTCATTCCTATAGTTGTCTTAAAGTCAACACAAAACAGCGATTGTACTTCCCTTATGATTCCATGAAATCAAAACGGACATTTTTTTTTTGTAATATTGCAGTGTTTATTGTGATTTATGTATTCATGCACATTTTTTTTTATTCACGTGATCTTTAACGTAAACATTAAAGGGGATCTATTATGCAAAATTCACTTTAGATGTTTGAACACAGATGTGTGTGTAAACAACCAGCTTATAATGGTAAAAATCCACCCACTTATTTTTATAATCCCCATAAATCATAAACAGTCTAAACACGTTTCCAGATTTTCCTCACTCTTACGTAAGAGTGGGAAGAAGCCCCGCCCATGACACTCCTTCAGAAGAGCGCTCGAGCGGCTGCATTGGTATCGATAGTGGTTCGACCAATAATTTAAAACCAGACTGTTTAGACCAGGGGTGTCCAAACTCAGTCCTGGAGGGCCACTGTCCTGCAGAGTTTAGCTCCAACTTCTCACAACACACCTGCCTGGAAGTTTCCTGTATGCCTAAAAACCTTGATTAGCTGGTTCAGGTGTGTTTAATTGGGATTGGAGCTAAACTTTCCAGGACAGTGGCCCTCCAGGAGTGGGATTGGACACCCCTGGTTTAGACCTTACTATTTCAACATGGTGGACAGTCAGGATGCCAGAACAGGCGGGGGAAAGCAAATGGAAAATAATTTTATTGTATTGCTAAAGATCCCGATAGACGATTGAAATGGTTCAGTGCAATAAAACGTGCTAACCAACACAACCAAACAACAGATGGCTGTATTTTTTATTAATTTTTATTAAATTATCTCAGTATTCAGTATATGTTTAAATAACCTAAAATGACATGAAAGAGTTTAAAATGTGTTAAATAACTGGGCAGTTATAGGCTCTATTTTTCAGTATACACATTATGCCACCGGTCACAATTGTGACCGAACATAAAATTTTTTCACACACTTTTCCATAAAAATGTCAAAAAATTGATTTCAAGGGGCAACTAATGACACCTCATTTGGATATTTTCATGTCAGAAAAATTAGGGATTAAGTTTTCATGACATTTAAGACGTCTGCTGTACTCACAGCGATAAAGCTGTGCTGGCTACATACACACAAGGACAGCTCGGGTCGATTACGTTACCTAACAACACAGCTGACTTACCCCTCCAATGACGGCGAAGCAGGTTTTAGCCGGAAGACTACAAAGTTCAATATTCATCACAAAATTAGATTGCGTCCATTTGCACCCCTCCAGACTTTAAGCTTTTAAAGAATGTCCGGAGTAGGACGAGGGAAAGTTGATGAGGTAGTTGTAGATATCAGGATACAGCAGGTCAGAAAGCTATCCGTTCCCTTTATTGATACACATTAAAAGCAACCCGGGGGCATTATAGTGATCTGTTATGTTTAATCTATTATGTTTTGCTGTGTACAAGTTTTTTTAATTAAAGTGTGCAGTGAACTCTTGTTGCCTTGAAACTTGTGCTGGCGCCATTCATTTCATATTCGCTCCCAGCTGTTTTTGCCTGCCAGCATTGAGGCGTTGACAGAATGGGTCATGTGACCTCGAGCTCTATTAGCATAGACCCCGCCCTGGGTGAGCCACCGCAGTCCGCCATTCGTTTCCTCGCTGTAGCAGCTGGAGATATACAAATGTATGCACCAAAAAACATTACAAATGTTCTGTTGTACCAATGAACATAAGAGTCTCCATAGACTCTCATCTGAGCCACTGAGGACACCGTCGTTGAATTTCATTTATGAAGGAAATGTGCTGAAGAAAATCTGTAATATTTACGCAAATCGCTTTACGCCGGACTGCTTCACAAACGAGGGTCAATTCAACGCTGTATTTTCACAAAAGATTAACATGACGGACGGTACATGCTAGTCAACTTAATTCCACAACAACTACATAAATTTACCCGCTAACCGTTCATAAACGTTCGGTTTCATTCTAAAAGTCGTAACTTCTTCCTGAGTTTCTCCATCAGTGTCCGGTTTGAACAATGCAAGGCTGAACACGTTACTGACAACCCTCATTTTGGCTGCGTGAGATTCTCCAGCTTTGTTGTTGTTGAGCTGTTAAAGCTCCGCCCTCTTCTGGAAAGGGGGCTGGGAGCAGCAGCTCATTTGCATTTAAAGGGACACACACAAATGACTTGTTTTCACTCACACTCAAATAGAGGCACATTTGACAAGCTGTAATAAATGATTTGTAGGATATTTTGAGCTGAAACTTCACAGACACATTCTGGAGACACCAGAGACTTATTACATCTTGTAAAAGGGGCATCATAGGTAACATCTCCTTCCCCTTGCAACAACATCTATATTTACATTGGCGCAAGGACTTGGCAATAATCCCTCCCATCAAGCAACCTGTTTTTAAATGCAATAACTCATTCTATAGAAACAGTAGTTAGATAAGAAAAATGGAAATAATATGAATAAACATCTGTTGGGGGTCAAGTGAACCCAAAAACCCGTCTAATTCTATGTAGTTGATTATAGTTGTGCCCCAAAAATTAGCTAATATATATGTGAGCTTTGGAACTGAATAAGTTATTGTATACTGTTAGTATGAAGACTCACTTACTCAGGTGTCCAGTGTGTTTCCACTGAACCATTACAAATGAGTGGAGATGTGGAATGCTGAGGGCAATGTACACAGTGCCTCTTTCTCTTCACCCACATCCATTTATAATGTGCCTACACTTGTATGCCTGCAGCAAACCGATACCTTTGCCAGAGTTTTCATGCACCAGGTATGCGGTAAACACCATCGCTGTTGGCAAATGAGCTCAAACACTAACGCATCCCATCTGGCAGATGTCCTCTGTGCGCTCCCTATCAGTCTTCCCTCGACTTTTACCAAACAGTCATTGTTTTTTCAATCCATGCTGTCGTTGCAATATCTATGGTCGTAAAACGTAACAAAAAGTGAACCTCAATACAGTGTTCTTGGCTTCAGGCAATAGAAAGCCGTTGAGCCAGACAGCAGAGGGGGGGAAAAGAAAACTGACCCTGATCTTTTAAGGTCCTTTCACTAGCAAGTGGGAATTTGTGGACCAAGCTGGCAGAATTTGCATGCCATTCTCACAAAACAAATGTAAATGAGGATCGCACAAACAGGGTCTATGTAGGACCTCAGAACTGTCTGCACCAAGATGAGGATCCTCCTCACTGCATCCACTGATCCAGTGCAGTGATATGACACTTATGTCAGAATAATTTAAAAATATTTGTTTATTTTATAGGATTTGTTTAGTGACGCATGGAAAATATCTATATGCAAAGGAACATAATTTATATATATATATATATATATGTCATCTGCACATTTGGGTCAATGTGCTTAAAATTTAGTTATGTGTATATCTTCAAAATCAAATTGCATATGGATTTTTTGTCGTTAATTGCAAACAAATCTTTGTTCTGAATAAACTAAATGCTTTAAAGGGGTCATGACATGGATTTTTTTAAATTATTATTTTAATTTTTACTTGAGGTTAACTTACAATGTTAATAAATAATGTTTTTTTAAGGCTTGTCAGTAAATGGCCACTGTTATACAGTTAACTGTTAACAGTATCAATGCCTTTCGCTATTGCATGCAAGTGTTTTGAAAACCTTATCCATATAAACTCACTTACAGACAAAACATGAAATATTTTACCTACAGCTGCTGTTGCCGGATTCAATACAATTGGCTACTTCATTTTTCAGCAAAAGTTTCTTTGCAAACTTTCCATTACATTGTGCCTCGTTTAGAAAACAAAATGCTCCACAGAAACGCACAAGCCACCGACACGATCCAGGATGCTGTTAAAAACGGGTCACACTTCAACAACAACAAAGCTGGAGAATCTCACGCAGCCAAAATGAGGATTGTCAGTAACGTGTTCAGCCTTACATTGTTCAAACCGTCTGACACTGATGGAGAGACTCAGGAAGAAGTTACAACTTTTAGAATGAAACTGAACGTTTCTGAATGGTTAGTGGATAAATTTATGCAGTTGCATGTGTCGTCATGTTAATCTTTTGTGCAAATCCAGTGTTGAATCGACCCTCGTTTGTGAATCAGTCCGGCGTAAAATGACGGCATCGACAACACTCTACTACAACAACTCCTCCTCTTCTCTAAAGCAGCCCAACATGGCTCCGCCCCCTTTTTTGTATGTTCCCGGGGGTGGAGTTTATGTAAATTTTGGGGTTTGTGATGTCACCAACCCAGGAAGAAGCTTGTTGTAGTCCCTACCAGCCGTTTGTTGTAGTCCTTAAAAAGCATTTTCTGTAAAAGAAAATATCTTTGCATTGAACTTTGAGTATCATAACTTTGCAGATGTTGTTTATGCTCAAAAAGGCAACATCACACATTAACTTCAGTTAAAGTGAAATCATATTCAAGGATCCCTTTAATAAAACAAACCTAGACCTGTATTGCTTCAAAGATTAAAATGGATAAAAACGTCAGTGTGTTTTAATAACTAAAAAATGGATCATATCATTGCATTTGTGTTTGAATAATTAGTTTTTGACTTGAAACAGTTGCATATTAAACTTAAATTTAGTGTATCCTTCCTTTTTAGTTGTTTTTGGGGGGCGTGTTAGAGTGGGATTCTGTTAGGTGGTCCTCAGAAAAAAATTGGAAGATAAAGTGGTCCTTGAGCTGAAAAAGTTTGAGAAACACTGGTGTAGATATAACTAGCCGTCCTCACTAACTGATTAGGCTGTTGTATGGCTTGTCAAACATTTTTCCCAACCCTATTAAAATTGTGCATACGTGAAGATTTTCAAATGTACTCTTGTTGCTTTTGGTCCACAGAGACCCGAGCCCCATGAATCAGCGAGTGAACAAACAAGTCAACAATGATGTCAACCTGAGAATACAGAACCTCAACACTGTCATCCGGCACATTAAAAACTACTACCAGGTAAGATTTCTTCCTCCATGTCATGTTGAAATAGCAAAGTGCTTCCTGATGGTCTCGAGAAACCAAGAGTTTGAGAGGGTTTTTTTTTTTAAACTCCGCATCGTGGTTGTATTAGATGGCAGACAGCGGCTGGACTCTGCAGACGAAAGGCGGTGATTCTGGTGTCATGAGGATTAAACCTGTCTGCAGATGTGCTTGTGGTTGTGGATAGCTGGGCGCCATATTTTTCTTTATCCACATAGAAGAGTTTCTGTTACGTCAAGCCTGTCTGAACTTCTGATCTTAGTAATTATGTGAAGGCAACCAGTAGAGATGTGCAGAAATATATATTACTAGTTGGTGGGTTGTCTGAATGACTAGTTGTGCACATTGTGCATTATTTGATGGTTAAGAGTCATGTCAGCCAGACACCAATCAAACATGTTTCTTAATGATATTTTAACTAAAAAGCCTTTAAAAATTAAGAATAATTTACTAGTTGACCTCCCTATCTAATCAATTGGTTGTTGGACTAGTTGATCATCCTGAATCATCCATAGTACATACTAGGGATGTGCAATGTATTATTAATTAGTTTTAGTGTAATTAGTATTGGATCATTCCATGTCACAAGACTACAAGCAATGTTTAAGAATTGGAATCTAAAAGGATATTAAGAAATCTTTGATACTTCTTGAGTTACAGACATGCAAACTTTGGGCAAAAAAACACAAGAAGTGTTTTTTTTCCCCCATTTTTGAACCGTCACCGTTGGCATATAATGAATCAAAGATAGATTTCCAATCTCTGTAAAAATAAAATAATGATGCTGCCATCCTTCTAAAGTCACTTTTACACCGCTCTAATTTGGCTCCAAATATCAGCTGGAAATTGTCATTTTGACCCCCCTCTAGAAAATAGTGGAATACTTAGTAAATATACATCTTTGACATTTAATATTTTGGCCTTTATTGCTATTTGTTTTTTCTTTGTACAGAATTTTTTTTTTTTTTAAAAATAAAAAAAGTGAAGTTTCCTAAATTTGTTTGTTTTGACACGGAATGACCCTATATTTTAGCATTAGTATCTTTTTTTTTATCAGTGGATAATAGGTATTTTATATAATTTTCTCCAATATCTTTCAATATTGGAATTTTTTTACATTTATATTACTCTTGCCATCACCCAAAGATAAAGTTTAAATACCATAAATAATATACCATACTACTATGTTTTGTGAACGCCGAAGTATGTTATACTGATGTTCATTGGGGTAAAATCACAGTGAGAGAGTGCTTTTCAAGACCTCATGGAGTTGAAGGTGGTCTATGAGACTACATTTTTTTTTTTTTTACGAGAGACTGTAGTCAAAATGATAGTAATTATTGTGAAGAAAACAGGGAGACATGAAAGGGCAGTCTTTCTCAACACCATATTAGTCAAAATGTATCATTGACTCGGAGAAACTGGTCTCAGTTCTCACTCACAATTACTGCTGCAAGCAGGCTTTTATGTTGTTGGTTTTGGGAGTTGAAATCTTTCAATTGCTTTGGTCGGTTCTGGGCAGCGTCCCACCATCTTGAGTAAGCGTTTGCCACATCTGACCCCCTTTTCTCTTGGCAGAGCGTCTCCGAAACATTCCTGCTCAAACCTCACTGCTTTCCATCCCAACTTAGTGAAAGAAGACTGATTGTGAGTCAGTCGCTGGGAAATGTCTTCGTTTTTCAATTAGTTTCATTAATGAGTTTTAGTTTAGTTTTTATTTCGTGAACACATTTCTATTTAGTTTTAGTTGTAGTAATTAAAGTTTACCAGAATTAACAGGACACTAATAGAACAGCTTGGCATTTTAATGTAAGCTTACTAGTGACACAAACATAGCAAAAGCATGCAAAGCATTTTCGCCTTAGTTTCAGTTTTCAAAATATAACCTTGTATGTAATCAAATATTCAGTATCTTGGGGTAAAAGTTTAACATTGTGTCCAAACCAAGCATGACGTGAAATATCGCACAGAAGTTTCGATTTAGAGCTGCACAATTAATCGTAAAAAGATTGTGATTTCGATTCAAACACCCACGTGATGATATTTTATTAATGACAACGATTCGCCTGTGACTATTAAACATTTGACAAAATCATACATTAAAATCCATGTCTGTGTTGTCATGCTCAGCCAGAGAGCAGCTTTGAACCACACCGTAGTTATTTTATGTCTCTTACAAATACTCAAATTATCACAAAAGTACTGAGATAAGAGTTTAAAGTTAAGATATAAACACTGATGACTACAACACGGATCAAAATAGAGCAAACCACTTTTTAAACCAACTTGGCGCTTCCAATAACTGGTGTATCAATTACATCTTACGCCACTAGTTGGCGACAAGTGACTGTTTAAAAAATGAATCATTGAATCATTCATTCAAAAGATTTGTTCAAAAACTGATTCGTCCAGTAATGAAACAGGTATTTATTAATGAGTCACTGAATTCATTCAATTCAGTTTTTTAAATAAGTAATTCAAACATTTTTCCAGCAATTATTAATATTTTGTCAGAATCTCTAGTAATACAAGTTATTTTTTTTTAGTTGTATATTCAGAATCGTGGGAGAACCTCTATTTGAAATCATGATTCTCATTTTATCCAGAATCGTGCAGCTCTAATTTGATGTTTACTTTAATGTTTTAAGGATTTGGACTTCATGTTGAGTTGGGCTGCCCAAATCGAAAACCAAGTAATTTAAAAAATGGACTGTGGCTTTTCTTTTATCGCTTGTTCCATTATCGTGTTGAATATGGTTTGGACACTGTTATACGTGGACCTATATTTATTCACCACTATTGGAAATATCGTTGGGGGGCATCTATAATCTTTGCCCCATCGTGTACTTTGGCAATCTAACAGTGTCCTGTTTAAATGCACACTCTGCGGTAAGCAGCTGAGATATTAAAATAACCTCTTATTATATATTATGCAAGATTTTTGGCAGAGCCTCAGAATGTTGTAATCACACACACACTCCTCTAGTGATGGAAGGCCCCCTTAACCACATATTTGGCTTGGGTGGAGCTCATCTTAGTGTTTTTTTTATAGGTCACCCAATGGGCTCAGTAATAAGTAACTGAGAGGTTTGTGTTCACACAGAAGTGCCCTCACCTTGACGTGAGTACCGTTTTAACCAAGCACTGTAAGAGAGGAGCTATCTGTCAGATATTTTATATTTTAACTCGGCTTATTCATTAAAATGCTTTACACTGAGGGGTAAATACACACTCTGGGTCGTCTGTGTTATTCGAAACTGGTCAACAGTCTCAATTTCCTCATGTGGCTTGTCTAAACACACACAAAGTGCTCATTCTCAACCCAAGAGAAACTGTCCTATCTGACCCCGGAAACAGACTTCAGAAAAGCAACGTTTGAGCATCTGATTTGGGTCAACACTCTGCTGAACAGAACCAGATGTGTTGTTTTATCCCGTGTTAATCGCTCCCCCAGAGACCCACCTGTGGGGGTCTAGATGAGGGGGAAGGGTCACTGTAATGCGAGAACTGCAAGACCCTCTGAAATGCTGTCCTTAAGACATTTGGCTAATGACCAAAGGAAATGCTTTTGTTACACATTAGCTCTCTCACTGCCGATTAGACCTGCTTGTTTTCTTCTAGTGCTTCAGGAGTTGTGTCCTTCACTCTTTGTTCAGTAGTTTGATACACTGTGGTGGTCAGACACCCTGGGCCCTAATTAGTACATAACACACTTCACACTTCACACTTCAGTGCTGTTGTTGCATCTTGTGAGGTGAAATGAGGTGGACATTGGATCGGGTGATTATGTCCAGCTGCAGTTTACAATCTAGCTATCTGTAATTTATTCATTTATTACCTGTATATATTATATGGTTACCATAGAATTTATTTATTTAATGATCAATTGACAATACATGTAAAAATGAGTGCTGTCAAACGATTAATCGTATCCGTTTACATAATATATGCGTGTACTGTGTATTTGTATTATGTATATATAAATATACATGCATGCATTTATTTAACTAAAATAAATTATATTCATATATAAAATGGTTATATTTATATATAATATGAATTATATATAAATGTGTATTTTGGATGTGATTAATCGCGATTGAATTAAAATGAATTAATATTTAACTCTGCAATGCAATGAATATTAGCATTAGTTGAGCTTTTATTTTTATTCTGCTCTACTCATAGCGGTACTATATCCATATTAAGGGTGCTTCCTTCCTCCTCAAAAAAAACCTAATAATTGATATTACAAAAAATAATTGCAAAATGTGACATTTAAAAAGTGTAAAAGTCACTTGTTTTTATACAGTAAGTTTTTACACAGGTGAAGTTGCCTCCTCTGTCCCCATTAACTTAAAACAGACACCCTAATTGACCTTTCACAAAACCCGCCCCCTGTTGCAGTGCCCGACAACCCATGCTCTCTCACGCCACACATCATGTTCTCACGCAGTGAAAAATACAATATTCAAAAAATAAAATTTTCATATTTAAAATATAGTAATTTTTAAAAGAAGTTTAATCAATAAATAGCGTCTAGTGTGTGTTTAATGTGTGGTGACAGATCACTGTAGCTCCTCGTGAACCGATCATCTCTTCATACTAGTTCCTTTATAGCATCAAATAAACATGAATGAACATCAGAAGGAATGTTGTTTCAAGCGCGGAAAGACGTGATTCAAGTTCACCAACATTAATCTACTAACTCCCCTGACTGCTTTGTCAGACAAAATGGCGGATTATGATTGGTTAGATCACCTGTCAATCAAACTGTTTGCGACGAGTCAATTCGTGCGGTGGGTTTAGTGGGGATTAATTGAGAATGAAAGGGGAAAGTCACGTGAGAGGAGGTAATGCGTCCATCTCGCTTTGATTGGATGTGATTGGTTCACGTGATAATTCCCACCTCTTGTTTTTGTGCGAGTTCTCATCAACCTGGAAAATGATGCCGTTGATGGGAAAACTAATTAAAAAGTAAGTAAACAACTCGGCCATTTCACCACTTTATTTCACGTCAAAATCAAACTTGAAATGGCCTGAAAACATGATGAATGTGGGGTTTTTAGTTTAGAGCTATCAGTTGGGAGAAATTAAAGGTACATCGTCGTGTCTGTGTCATCATAAGCTTGATGACCGCTGAAAATAAGTTGACTATTAAAAATAAAAGCTGAACATTTCTTCACTGAATTATATAGATAATTATATATTACTGAACATATATATATATATATATATATATATATATATATATATATATATATATATAGTGTTTAAATAGTTACTTCTTTTAGTTATTATTTTGGAATAAATGTAAAATGTGTAAGAACACTAATTTGATGAAATTTATACTTGGTTTTAATAAAGAGAACATTACACAGTTATTGTAAAAATAAAAAATAGATTTGAGTGTGGTCTCATTTTTATGCAATGTTTATTTAACCAGGAAAATTAAAAATAACAGACATAAACATACGTTTGATATACGGTATATTAAAAAATGTGCAGACTTTGCCTCCTCATATTAAACCATCACCACACACCACTGATCCACATGTGATATGCTTGTATCTTTTTATCAACAAATTTGCATTCAGACGCATCAGTGCATTGCTTACGCATCTGCTATTCAAATGTTTTGCCTTATTTGACACATCAGTGGATTGAAGTGCCATATTTAGTAACACTTAAATTGCAAATAAAGTGTATACTTTTTCTTGCACCAAATGGAGTTGGAATACTAATGGAATGTGTTCCATTCTTTGCTTAAACGCGATATTTTGCCCCAAACTTATGTAATTGTTTCAGCCACAGGTTTTGTGCTTGCTTAGCTTGGCTTCTGCTTAAATTGTTTTAAATGTGACCTGCGACTGCATTGTTAAAGTCATTTTGAAGAACCATCAGTGACATAGATACCAACACCAACCACACTATTGAAAATCAATAGTCAATGCCAAATATCATGATCACAGTCAATATTAGTGACAATATACCATTCACAAATGGAACTAATTGATTTGTTACCTTCCTCATTCTATTCATTTGGATTGATTTGCAGAACTAACTAGAGCGTTGAGTTTGAGATCGCCACAAGACAGAAATCTGAGATGAACTGTCATTCTTTCTATTTGTAAAGTGCTTTCTCTCTCAGCCATAAACTACATTGTATCTGAGTGTCAACAGGCGTCTCAGCCGGCCCAGAAGGCCAGTGAGATAAGCAGATTGTTGTAGACTGGTCTTTTATGCTCATGAGTAAGTCGAACAATGTCATTCTTACTAAAAAGATCTATAAACTGGAGCATGGTTGTTGACATGAAGGGTAAAATAGCACATATTATTTGGCCATGTTCATGTAGCAGCAGCACAGGAAGTGAGTGTGATAAAGGAAGATGATTTTAGTGATTAATTAGTGGTGTTTGAAGGCACGTCTCGCTATTACTTTTGCTCATACTATTTCAAAACCGCAAAGTCTAATTATTAAACATTGGTGCATTTATGTTCCACCGCGTTTGTGCTACATATGTGAATGATGGCTTATTAAGGAGAGGTGTACTTAATTTTTTAGCCGTAAGACTTAATTTTTTGTGTTTTTGGGCCTGGCGAGCAATAAAATGGGAAACCAAATCCTTTGCACTTTCATTGATTGAGAAAATGAGTCATGTCGGAATCTGGAACAAATTGTATTAGAAGGTGGAGAGTGGAAAATTGTTTTATTAATGTTTTGTTCAAAGTAAAAAAAAATCTTATAGACTGTTTATGTAATCACGTGAAGTATAAAGTAATTTCTTGAGGGGGTTTATGCATCCAAATAGTCCTAGGAACTCCGTTAAAGGAACTAGCCACTAGTTTTCCCCCATGTTCCTGGTTGCATTCGCACCGGCAGTAGGAACTCTAAAGCGGCCAACAGTGGCGTCTTTAAGCGCGGCATTCACAAACATTAAAAAGTAGTGGAAGGAGGATGCCATGATCGAAGCTACGTTTGTTGTGTGACGTGGGGTTCATGATAACGGAGATGGAATGTAAACGCATAATTTACGCAAAGTGGGCTAAAGACGAAATATATCATTGAGGCGGTGAAAGGAATACAGTGCCACACACAAAAATGCTGGATTAAAAACAACCCAAGTTGGGTTGAAAATGGACAAACCCAGAGATTGGGTTGTTTTAACCCAGTAGTTGGATTTGCCCAACGTCCTGGGCAGTTTTACCCAACTATTGTTGAAAAATTACTATATGGCTGGCTTAAAATGAACCCCAAATCAGTTGAAAATTAAAAATCAGACACAAAATTACAAGAGGCAACAACAAAATCAAAAGGTAAACATTTATTAATAAACAAACATTTATTAAATTGCTTATTTATTATGAATTAATCTTATTAATGTTCATTTATTAAAGAAATTAATAAATGTTAATATTCAACATATTTTTGGGTTCATTTTAAGCAAGAAATACAGTAATTTTTAAACAATAGTTGAGTTAAATAAAACTACCCAGCAGGTTGGGTCAAACATTTAACCCAACCAGTGGGTTAAAACAACCCAATCGCTGTTTATCCATTTTCAATCTAACTTGGGTTGTTTTAACCCAGCATTTTTTAGAGTGTTATTGCTGTTTTCCATGGTCATGAAGTAAATGTCTATAAAACTCTTTAAAAATGCCGGGATTTGACATGCGTTTGACCATTCAACGTTCACTCACATCACTGATAGTTCCTCTAGTGCTGGTTTAGAGTTTACTCTGGAGCTAATTTAGTTCCCCCAAAAGGAGTTCCTAGAACTAAAATCGTTCCTATTTCCTGCGGTGCAAACACAGCAAAATCCGTTCTAGGAACTACGGAAATGTTCCTCCGATGCGAAAGCTCCTTCTCAGGTCAGTGGAAACTCAGGTTCGCTTCTACTAACCCTAACCAGGCTCTGGGCTCTGGCACCAGCACCATTTTGGTGGAAAAGCGGTATCAGAACACCCTACCATATCCCTGGCAACTACCCACAACATCTGATCATTCCCATGCCAAATTTTGCACAAGTTGGTGTCACTCACATCTACTTGAGAATCAGTATTTGGTAACACTTTACAATAAGGTTCATCAGTTAAGCATTAGTTAATGTAGGGGGTAGTCGTGGCCTAGTGGTGAGGGAGTCGGGCTTGTAACCTGAAGGTTGTTGGTTCGATTCCCACGCCGGCAGGAATTGAAGGTGGCAATTGTGAATGAACAGCACTCTCTCCACTTTCAATACCATGACTAAGTGCCCTTGAGCAAGACATCTAACCCCTAATTGCTCCCCTTGTAAGTCGCCTTGGATAAAAGCGTCAGCCAAATGAATAAATATATAAATATATAAAATATATTATTGTATTAACTAACATGAACTAATCATGAGCAACACATTAGTTACTGTATTTACTAATCTTCGTTAACGTTATTTAATGAAAATACAGTTGTTCATTGTTTGTTCATGCTCGTTCACAGTGCTTTAACTCGTGTTAACAAGATTTTACTTTTGTGTTAGCGAATGTTGAAATTAACATTAATAAAGAGCTCATTATTAGTTCATGTTAACTAATGAACCTTATTATAAAGTGGGTTTGTGGGAATGACTAAAGAGGGTCTTAATTGGTTCTCTTTGGATAAACATATGGACATGTGATCACTATATCTGGTGCATGTTCTACTGCAGCCTGGGTAGATCAAAAACAACATCCTCTTAACTTTAGATCCCACAGATCATTGATAGGCACTGGATGGTTTCTAAGGACTTCTGAACTCGAATGTCCGTCTCACGGTAGGTTACGAAAGAGATTCCAGATTACACGTCTTCAATACCCAATGCCAAATTGATGCATTCTCCCAGCTTAGCCTAGATTTAGGTTTAAGCCTAAACCCTCACATTGGGTGATTTAATGTACACCAACCAGATTTGCCCTAGTTTCATCAAGGAATAGAGAATGTATAATAATCCGTTCAGACTGTAAGTTGGGGTCTCATCCCAGCCCATTTCACTGTCCATGCCATTTCGCCACACTTTCTGCTCTCCCCTTATTAGCTCTAAAATGACTCTGTGCTTGCTCGCCAGAAAGCATCCCAGAGATCAGGGCAACAGACAGTGGGAACAATGGCCCTCTGGGGGAGGGGATGGGTAGTATGTTGGTTCCTCCCTGCCTATTGTCTGAAGAGCAAGTCGTTGAGAGCATGAGCTCCTGTAAACTGACTCCTCTCAGAGCTGGAACATGAGATATGTGGCCTTGCCGGGCCCCTGATCTGCCCAGGGCCCGTGCATAATGAACTACAGTGGACCGCAACAACGCTTAACATCATGTTAGGACATCCACACAAAGCTGTTTTGTTGTAGAATGGTTCATTTCACAATGTGTCTGAAAGTTTGCCTCAGACAATATCATGCCAGCTATTTTTGTTTGTGCTGGTTTTGTGGGTCACCCCCTACACCCGCGCTTTTCAGCTAGCCCTACAGTCTACTTGCAGTCGGCGACTGGCTGCGTTCCTCAGTTCCACATGCAATATTGTGAAAGCATGAAGCCCTCTTCGCTGTCGCCACATGTCTGCTTGGTTTGATTCAGTTCACTAGCTTTCTTAAAGGATGTGGTTAAGACTCATTCGTAGAATTCGTGAATAATCCTCACGCAAGCCTGTAAACGAGGACAGTCGTGTGCCGTTCATCACACATTTGGCGGGTTTTTACAGGTTTCGCTTCACTGTCGCTCTGAAAGAAGGGAGGTGTCTCTTTGAGCTAGCTTGCTAGCTCTTTGTTCTACTGTTTGCTCGTGTACAGTGGAGATGACATGGCTGTTCCCAGAGGTGTACGGTTTCCCTTTTGCTATATACCTGGGCTCTCCTCGAACACTTCATTTCATTTCTGCATGATCTGCTTCATTTCAGGATGTAGATGTGTCACTTCCTTTGGCTGTGTCTTGCAATGCCTGACTAATTTAATACTCAAAATGTCGTTTTGACATGAACATACACTTACCCCTGTTCACTGCCTTTAAAAGGCCTGTGTGTTTGTCCCTGAACACAGGAAACCCCCTCCAGAGACGGGCTGCTGTGGGAAACCCGAAACAAAGCCTCCCGGACTGCTTTTTTTCTTGTTCTTTTACGCTCTCCATCTCTTGCATTTTCTCTGCCTCTCTCTTTCTCATCTCTGCCAGCACTTAACAATTACAAGATGCAAAGATTTAATTTAATTACTTGTCACTTTGGCACAGCATGTTTTCACACGTTTAGTGAAACAATTTCACTCGTTGTGCAAAAGAGTGGCTCAGGAAAAGCTGTAATGTAAAATCCTAATGAAGGAACCCTGTTACCATAACCTTCAAGTCTTCCTGGGAGTTTTCTACTTACTGTATGACTTTGGAAGACTTTGGAAATTACAATGCAATGAGAAATTCTTTCTCACTTTGTCACTTGATTAATTGATGCACGTGATGTCCTGACCATCATGGGCGTAGCTTGTGGGGGGCCTAGCACTGAAATATTTGACTAAATATATTTTTTAATTAATAATATTTTAAACTCCAAAGTAAATATGCATATAATGTAGTTCTCTTTCGATTCAGTCAATCGCAATGTCACTTTCCCTCATCTCAGTGAACCGAGATTATCTGGATTTTGGCGGGTAATAGCGCACTGCTTTCCTGTAGTGTGGCGTTTTTTTTGTTTTGTTTTTGTTTTTTTGCAACGTACAACTGCAGAGAAATCTGGACCTAACTAAAATAAAGATGCCGTGACTCCAGACCCGGACAATCTCGCAGGACTCTGTTGTAGTGGCTCTTTGTCAGAAGGGCACCATTCACATCCAGATTAGAGCAGATAAAATGAGAATAATGTTTTGGTTTCAAATAGAGATCATGATTCTCCCACGATTCTGAATGTACAAACAAACAAAAATAGTGTGTAATTTACTAGACGTTCTGAGAAAATATTAATTGCTGGACTGTTTGAATGAATTATTTAAAAGATGGTTTTGAATTAATTCAATGATTAATCTATAAATACTTGTTTCATTACTAAATGAATCAGTGTTTTTGAACAAATCTTTTGAATGAATGATTCAGTGACCGAAAAAAATTTGTCATTTGTCGCCAACAACTGTTATTTGACGCACCAAATTTGTTTTTCTAAAGGTTGTTTGATGGTTATCGTAGACATCAGTGTTTATATACTAACTTAAAACTTATATCTCAGTACTTCTGTGATAATTTGAATAATTGTGGCAGAAATAGGCTAACTAATGTGTGGTTCAAAACTGCTCTCAGGTATGATTTTGTCAAAGGTTTAAAAGACGCGGGCGAATCGTTGTCAATAAAATGAGATCGTAGGCTTGAATCGAGATCGCGATCTTTGCAGGATTATTCACGCAGCTCGAATCCGAATGTTATTTAATTTAAACGGATCAAAAGCTAAACATAGATTTCAGAATATAAACTCCTTAATTGCCCATTTTCAGGAAGATTGACTAAATTGTGTACCTGATGTTTTTAACTTCATGTCCAATCATGTCCAACAGATGCGTTTTAAAGCAGTGGATGAGTAATTCACGCATTAATTTGGTCAATAAAAGTATACTTTGAGAATCTGTTTGACAAATTTGTTTACAGTACATTATTTTCAACGGGTTTATTGCGAGGTGACACAATCACAATTCACTGCCAACCAGAACAGGGTGTAGACTCTGTTTGTGTGCTCTCTTACGCTTTCATGTACCTTGAATTTCACTACCTCCATGATGCTTCACCACACAACATGCTTTCTATGGTTTTCCGAGTGTTGTGTGGCTTTCGCAGCAGGACCGACTCCGGATTAACATAGATTAGGACATGATTTTTGGTGTGTAATTAATTCTTATCCATATATATTATCTGTTATCAGAGAATGATGGGAAATGTAGTTATGTGTTAATAAATATAACCGTTGCCGTTTCACATTATATATGATGCTTGTTTGCATAAATCAGGTCATGTCTGAGCCTGTATTGTTTTAAGGGAGATCTGTGTGTCTATTGTCTGTGAATGTTTTTGCTCCAGATAACTCCAGACTGAAGGTTTCTCTATTTATTAGCCGCCATATGGAGCAGCTCTAGCTGTCCCCCGTCTTTGATGGACATCTGTTGCTTCTGAATGTGACACATGTAGCAAACATGTCCTCTGTAGGCCACTGGTCAAAGATCAAGCTGTCTCTAAAAGGTAATAATTGAAGCCCCCCTAACCCCACTCCTCTTGGTCAGTTTCTTTCTCGTGTATTTTTGGTCCCGAGGTGACATCTACCCAGATTTAGTCCAGCTGCTGTGGCGGTCACTCCACCTCTGTGGAATGGGACAGAAGTGGGGGGAGGTTCCACTAGGCTGCTTTTATTTAATAAAGAATTGGGGTAAAGAGGGGAGGGGGTGTGGTTCTAGGTCAGTTGGAGTTGCCAGGGAGTCTGGAATGCCTCTCTTTCTCGCCCTCTCTGTTGCCCTCGGAGTCGATGGGAGGTGAAAGCTGGTGTGTCCAGAGCCTGGAGGAATTAGGTTTCCCTTTCCAAGCCATTTGTGTTTTATGTGTGTTTTGCACAGAGAATCTAAATACCACTTGTATGTATTTTGCTTTGTTCTTGTGGTCTTCGGGCTTTGTGGAGATATCAAAAAGGCTATTTCTGAGAACAGGAAGTGGTGACGGCAGCGCTCACCTGGGTTTTTTGTGTACAGTTTGATCAGTTGTTAGCTGATGATGTTTATTTATGCTCTTCTTTTTGGACACTATGTGACGTCTTGGTCTTTATGTGGTTTATAGCTTTTATGTCTACCCACATTCTGCCAGTAGATCCTTGAATAGGGACTCAAATTACACATCCTAAAACAGACTGAAGCTGCTATATTGTGTTTTTTTAAAAAAAAAAATATCCAAAGGTTCTGCTCTGAATATATGAATGCAGGATATGGAAGCCCGTTTCCGCCACTGAGAAAAAAAATATTATTATCGTTATTATTATTATTATTGTGACTTTTTATCTCACAATTCTGACTTTTTTATCAGAATTGCATGGCATAAACTCAAAATTGCGAGTTATAAAGTCAGTTTATATCTCGCAATTCTGAGGAAAAAAAGTCAGAATTGTGAGATAAAAAGTTGCAATAATATATATATATTTTTTTTCAGTGGCGGAAACGGGCTTCCATAGAAGGACCACAGAATTCCTTTATGTACTTTAGAGAGATACACAACATAATGGTTATTGGCCAATGTTATGAAAATCAAGTTTTTAATGTTGTTTATGTGATGTTTTTAATATGCTTTAAGACAAACCATGGTCAAGTCAACACCATTGTTGAGTATTTTCTCTTTAAAACTGCAGTAGATCTAAAGACAGTTTCAAATCGCTGGTGTTTCTGATGTCACAAACTACCTGGCAACCATCGCTTCAACGTGTGGGCGGGCTTTAGCAGATCATTAACTATGCTGCGAAGTGGGGGAGTCTCAAGAGAAACCATACTGGTATGAACTATATGCCTTTCTCCATGTTCATGGTTTGTGTAACATTAGCAACACATGATTAGCTGTTTCACAAAGTAGTCAAGCAAAATGCTAATCATATTAATACCATCATGTGTCTGACATTGTAAAAAGCGATACCATTGTGCAGCGTTTACCTCAGTAAGTTGACCGAGTGGATCTCTGAGCTTGAGCTCGAGTGAGTGGAGGCGGGGCTAATTAGCATATTCATAGATCCACGTATATTAAATGAGGCAAGGGTGTAGATTTAACTTCTTTTAAGACATGAAAAAAAAATCACATTTAAATATGTCATTTTGATGATCAAAGATAAATTTTAAGTGATAAAATTATTCATTAGAGGAGGACTTTAATGTGAAACTGCAATAAAAATTAAAGTTGGCATGAAATGCACCTACAAAATAGGATGATCCATCCATTTATGTTTAATTTATTTTTATTTTTTGACCTAATGTTCAATGATAATGTGATAATGTCTTGATCTTCCAGTGATAATGACAGATTTCTCTCTGGTGACGTACGCCAGACTTCCCTAAACATTTAGTCCACTTAAACCCCGCCCCTCGACAATAGACTACATTCGCTTTTGACTGCGACGCCCACATCTCAGCAACTGATGAATAGAACCAAGTCCTTTTCTTTCTGCAAGAATCCGTCTAATAACAGCTGACATTTTTCCATATTGCGTATCCCTCTCTTGTTGTTCCTTGGTTATAAAACAACTTTGCATCAGCACACTTACTTAAACAGCAAAATTATGACTCAACATACGCAGTGCATTTGGAGGTTTTGAAAAAACGCCTTTCCGACAATATAAGGAACCGTTTAGGTTCTAGTGTTGCCTGCAGTGTTTGGACAGGAGCTCAGTGGATTGGGCTTATTTTAAGACTATGTACCGTGTGGGTTTGTGTTCATGCACAGAGCTGTAGTCAGCGTGTGGTTTACTCCACAGGACGGTGAATATAGAACACTGGCTCACTTAGCACACACAGAAATGAGGCCACAAATTTGGTAAAGTTGATCTTCACTTTCAATAACACTAACGGGCATAAATAGACACGAGCAATCTAAATCAAACTGTGCCAAAGTCTAAATCATAACCACTGCTCAGGGTGAACATGTGGCATGACCTGCACTGGTGAATTAGATATTGATCATCTGTGGGTTTCTCCATTGCATATTCAGTGAAGAACCCTCAGGCAAAACTGCAATATGGGTCACTGTAACGGAGGAGAGGACCACCATGACCATCGATCAGCCCCTTTCTGGCACCAGCAATCGTGTGACAGTGGGACACATTTGCTTCACTTTTTCTAGTGTAAAATTAGAAAATGAAACTTACACTTTCTCCAAGCTGCATTTACGGAAAACACATTTCTCAAAATACAAAACCATAACCTATCTATGCAAACTGTAAAGACTATTAGATAACTTACATTGATACATTGAAAACTCATAATACATTTTATTTAAAACAATGATGATTAATAATTTTAATTAAACAAATATATACACTTATTATTATATTATATTATATTGTTTGCAATACGGCTGTCATTATGTCAGATTTTCACTGCACTATTGTCTTGGCCAAAATTATTTACTGTAATAATATTATTATTATTATTATCGCTATCTATGGAAAAGATGTCAGTAAAATCCAATAGATTATTTATAATTTTATTGTATGTGTAGCATAAACGTGATCATTATTATTATTATTTTTTTTTTTTTTTAAATATCACTGTATATGCCTAGTTTGCATATAAACTTCAATGCAAATTTGAAAAATTTAATCTAAACCTCTTCCAAAGAACCCATCTTGGGCTCTGTTCAGATATACAAAATGAATTATTAAAACACAGATAGATTTGCAGCCATAGTTTAGTCAAGTAAGCCTTCTGGATGAGTTTGTTTATTGTCCAGCAACTGTACCGTCTCTTAAGATTCTCCGGTTTCTCGTGTGAAGTGTTCTTGCGTTTCCTCATTCCTGGATCAGTGATGGCTGCGCTCTCAGAATGGAACACAATGGCACTGAACACTCATTTCTGTTCATCTGAGCTTCGCCTGTTCTAGTCGTGTTTGTATTGCATGAACGGTCATTTTGCTTTGACCTTCTACCCATCAATCTAAACATTTACAATCCAAAATAACATCCTCACAGGGAGCAAGTACATACTCTGTGACCCTGAACAGTTTATTACAGTGATTCATTTTTCGGAGACTCTCATTGGGCGAAGGGGACGCTGCTGATGTTCCTTGATGTGATTGGCAGTGGTGTGTTGATCCCAGAGGTCCATCACTGCTGTGTTATTGATTTATTGCTACTGGAGAGGGGTCCCACGGGCCCCACAGCCCTTTTCCTTTCATCTCGGATGAAGAGCGCTATTTACCTTTTTATCTTATTTTTTGTCAATACAATCCCAGATGTCTCCTGTTTCTCCTTCTGAATTAATTCGCAGTTCGTTTAAGTAGTACACTAAACTTCAAATATTTTTGATAATTACCATCAAATAATACATGAGTTTAATGTCTCTTATGATGACAGTGGCTCCATTTAGGCTATTTGATTAAAAAGTTGTAGTAAAAAAAAGTAATATTGAACAAATTTAAGTAAAGGTTTTAATATATTTTAAAATGTAATTTATTCCGGTGACGTCAAAGCTGAATTTTCAGCATCATTACTCCAGTTTTCAGTGTCACATGATTCGTTCAGAACTCATTCTGATACGTTATTATCATCAATGTAGAAAACAGTTGAACTGCTTAATTTTTTTGTGGAAACTGTAATGCATTTTTTTAGGATTATTGGATGAATAAAAAATAGAAAAGAACAGGATTTATTTGAAATAGAATTGCTGACCCAAAACTTTTTAATGGTACACTGTCAGAAAAAAAGGTAAGTATCCTAAGGAACAAAAGTGAAAAGGTACATCTTTGTACTTGCCCCTAAATGGTCAATATTAGTACCTTAAAGGTACATATTATACCTTTTTACCTTTGTATCTTAGGGTACTGCCCCAGTGACAAGCACCGTACCTTTTTTTCTGACGGTGTCGAGTACACATAACATAATTTAAATGCATGAAACTGTATTCGCAGTGTGTTTGACTCCTGTAATGTGATGCATTTTAAATGGAACAGCAGGAAGTAATGTTGGGTGGGACTCGGTTTTATCAATCAGGATGTGATAAGATGGAATCATGTTAGGTTATGATATAATTGGATATTTTTGTTCCCTGCCCACACAGCTTTGGTGATTTTAATTTATGCTGTATATAAGCAGGAACATTTATGTAAGGAAGTAAATGAGGTTCAGTTTAGATGTTTTGTGTCAAAACCATCCTGAATTCCAACATCCACTCCCAATATATAGATAATGATCATGTGTTGACCGCACAGGCTCACAATGCTGAAGCCAGCGGGGGGTGGGCAGCCCCAGAGCCAAAGGTCTGAACAGCACAAGTGCTCCTGTCCTACTTTACCGTTCAGGCATTGTTCCATTCGGCAACAAAGGAAATGAGCTCAGGAAAGTTTCTATGAAACTTTCCAACTTTTCTGACCAGTTGGACCACGGCCTCATGCCAAACCACCATTTTTAGTGGATGTTCCAGTGGCGTAACAAAGTATGAAGGTGCCGAGGTTATCGTTGTCCTGATTTTTACAGTGGAAAATTCCATTTGAATGTTGAGTGAAGTCTAGGAGGCCAACACTCCCATATTTCCTCAGTGCGAAATGAAAACATTGGCTTTTCGCTATTCCTTCCTCTCTTTTCACTTTGATTTTCCTCCTTTTTATTAGGGGTTAAAGTGGGTAGCGCTGAAATCCTATTATAATTGTTAAAATTTCCAAGGATCAGCATTCTCCCCTAAAACTGATCGAGCAGACCAAACCGTAAGTCGTAGAGAGCTGAAACTTTGAGGACTGAGTAGGACTTTGAGGATGGTAGAACTCGCTCCGTCTACAACGTCACCAAGGCTCGCCCCGATCGACCAGACGGGGACGCTACAGTAGTCAAAAGTACGAAATGGCTCAAAACTCCTGAACCGTTTGGCGTTGACTCAAATGTCTTATATCGTTGTAATATTTTGCTTATCATTCTGGTGAAAATTTCAGGTATTTTGGATTTTTTGAAAAACCTACTTTTGCGAAATAGTCCTAGGTTTTTGACCCAATCAGAACCAAATCAGTGCAGTGAGTCAAAAACAAGTTGAAATTTCAATTCACGGTCCCTAAGGGCCTCCAAAACATTTACTAAAATGACTATAACTCGTGAACCGAATGAGAGATTTTCACCTATGTTAGAACTTTTTGTGTGGTCGTGTGACAATTTTTCACATTGTGAGAAATGTGAAGGAAATCGGCCACAGTCTCGTTTTTCACTTGAGGATTGTGTATTTGACGTTCATAATACATGGTAGAACTCGCCAACAACTTCGCCAACAACTTTGTCTCTGGGACTGCCGCTGTCAATCAAATTGTTTGTTAAATATTGGCTCAATAACTGTTAAAAAGCTTTATAAACCATAAATTTCCAATGTTAAATTGCCTCTATGGTTGTAAATGGTCTTTTCCATCTAAGATCGAGATGGTTACAGGCGGTGTATACCTCTTTACGCATGTGCTTAAAGGCTTTAAAACGCTTGAACCCTGATATTTGCTGCTTGCAGCTATTTCAGAAATTTGTCTTCCTTAATAGTCGTTTTGTTTTCAAAGAGCTTTGGCTAGAAAATGGGAGATTAGACTTTCAACCAACGCCTTGCCGGCATTCTGATATGGATACATGTCCATCAATAATTTACTTCGGGCGGGTAATTTTCAGTAATGATGCAATTGCAGGTCCAGTGTCGTCTTGTTATTATCTGCTATGATGAAAGGTTTGTGGTGGCATTACATTTAGAGTTGTTCTCAGTTTTGTTGTGTGTATTTGCAGTAGTTTCTACAGAGGTAATGTATCTGAAATGGTGTAGACACGTAAGTTTCCTAAGTCTGTCTCTGTCAGGTGAGGATTGTTAACTGATCCTTCATCATTTTTTCCATCCTCAGCTGTTAGCTGAAACCAGATACTGACGCTGACCAGAAAGCCTCCTCGTCTTGCATATGACTCAAATCTAGTAATTAGCCTGCTTGAATTTAGCAGCAGTGATCAGGTTAACTGGCAATTAAAGAACGAGGTGTTTACGGAGAGACTGGCTAACGTGACACTACTGTACACACCCCATCACGGTGCAGCTGTCGAGTTAAACACCGTAAAGAGCTTTTTTCTCCTCCTCTCAAGTTGAAACGTGCACCTTTATGTAATTATACACACCAGACTGGCTGTCAGTCAAAAACACTTAAGTTTTTTTCCCAGAGTGCCTTGCTTGTTCCGTTGTGCATAGTTATCTCAGAAGTGGTCTTACATCATTGGTCCTGAAAATACAGGAACGACAGGATTACTCGAGTGGATTGCAAGGTTTGTCTTGCGGATATTGTGAAGGAAAATAAGTTTTGATGATGTAGAAAGTGTCTTAAATATGATGTAATGATGCAAATTAGACTGGGACTGAAATTGAATTTCTGAAATGAAAGTTGTTCGTGAAAAAGAATGAACATTCTCACCCTTCTCAAACTTGTTTTCAGAAAACTTTTTTTTCTTCTGTGTTCGATGTAAAGAGAAGTTCAGCAGAATGTTGACGCTGCTCTTTTTTGATTCAGTGTAAGTCTATGGCGAAACGAATACCAAATTAGCAAAAATACTCCATGTATCTGGAGGTGTGGTCATATTTAGCGAATATTTGTGCGCAAAATTCCATTTCATTTCCGGTCATTTCGATAGGAATCTGTGTGATCTGGAATTTCACGTGTGGGTGAAAGATTTTCCCATGCAGATTTCACAACAGATTTAATATGGATTCGCTGGTTATATGGCATCTCTTATTGAAAATAGACACATTTTGCTCATGAAAGTTCAAAATCAGATGATTTTATGACATTTCTCTAAATTGACTGCTCTTTAAGAAACATATATTGGTAATATAGCATTAACTTTGAAATAATTTTAATTAATTGGTATCATTGGATATATTACTACTAGACTTACTAGACTTTTAATTGTACATGCTCATATCCTGTATTTTTAGCGTTTTTTATATTACTATACAAGTCTTCAAATTAATATATATATACAGCTCTGGAAAAAATTAAGAGACCACTGCATATTTTTTGTTATTTTGACCAGTTGTTGCTTTTGGCAAATAAATGCTCTAAATTACAATATTTTTATTTGGAATTTGGGAAAAATGTCAGTAGTTTATAAAATAAAACAAAAATGTTAATTTTACCCAAACACATACCTATAAATAGTAAACCCAGAGAAACTGATAATTTTGCAGTGGTCTCTTAATTTTTTCCAGAGCTGTATATATTTACATTTACATTTATGGGATTATAATTAGAAACACTAATAATTTAATAACATCACATCTGAGACTGGCATTTAAAATGTTTGATTTTAGTGCAGAATCATCTTAAAAAAAAAAATGAAATTAATCATTTGTATTCTCCAAAATTGTATATCAGTGCATCCCTACATACGAATACTGGCTATTCTAAATCTTTTGTGGAACAAAATGAAAGTCATTATTCTCTTGTGTAGCTTTCAGATACCCTTTGTTATTGCACATATTTAAAGATGCTTCGTGTACCAGTTATGATGTCTGAAGCTGCTGGTTCTCATGTCACGTGTCTGTTCGAAGAGTTTGTCTACCCATTAACTGCTTTGTCATTAGAAAACATTAAAACTGGTGTATTAAAACTCCTTTACCTATAAGTATGTACAGCCTTGCAGCCAAAGTAGGCTAAAAAAAAATAAATGAGAGTTTTTGGTTCGTTACTTTTGAAGTATTCTCAGTGTTTGTAAGGGCAGCAGTAAAGAAAGGAATGCTCGCAGGCCTCTGTTTTGACAAAGGCAGTGTGGTGTGGCCCCGGCTCTATTATACTGGAGGAGGGTCGTGTCTCTGTTGGTCTCTATACACAAAGACCTCCCCTGGGAGTCACTCCTGAAGATGAAGATGGAGTTGTCAGCAGGGGGTCCAGGCTTGATGATGTCAAATGGGATAGCACACTTTCTCATTAGCTGTGTAGCCGTCCACTCGGGTGAGAGTGCGTGTCCGCCTGCCTACAGCATTACATGAGTTTGTTGAAACTAGGGATGTATAGAACCACAAACTTACTAGAACTGACTTGTCAGTGGGTTGCATGTACGTCTAAAAGATCGTAAGGATGTCCTGTATAATCAGGCAGGTTTTCTTCTATTCAAAAATAGTTAGACAAAGAATGGAACCAAAACATGGACTATAATATGAACTTTAAAACAGAGGACCTATTATGCAAAATTCACTTTTATGTCCACTGTGTTTGCAAACAACCAGTCTATAATGTTAAAAATATATAACCTCTCATTTTTTTTTTTTATAATCTCCATAAATCATACAGTCTGTCCAAACAAGTGTTTCCAGATTTCCCCCTAGTCTTACGCAAGCCCCGCCCACGACTGCTGACGGACTCCGCCCTATTGTCTTAGCTCCTCCCCTGAGGGAGCTGTACACATTTTGAGCCAGAGAGCGGCATAATAAGTCCCTTTTAAAATGATATATTTACATTCAATAGTATAATATATATTAAATATATGATGTTTTAAGTGACTGGATAATATGAATAATCCCCACAAGCTCTGTGATAAAGCACGGTTCTGCTTTGAAAAATGATTCTCGAACATACTTTCATGTCAGTTGCACAGAAACAATAAATCTGGTATGTAATTCTGTCTCTGATGTCAGTGCTCTTATCTAAGTGTGTTTTGGAATGAAGGGTTTGGTCAGCTGGACCTGTTCGGTCTTGCTCTTTGTGTACTTTGCTGAGCTTTGTTGCCCTGGAGGCCATTGTGCCTGAAGTGTACTCCTGCACATTTATGCCCTCAATTCAATCTCTCTCTCTCTCTCTGTCTCACTTGTTGTTTTTTTTAAATATTGCCAAGCTCATATTTTGCTTGTATGTTGGAATTTGATGTTCTCCACCCAAGACATGCCTCGTCTGGGGCTGCTAAAGCATCCCGTTTCCATTTCGATTTCCTGACTGTCTGTTTGTAAGTAGGAGTTTCCTGTTCCCACGTTACCACTGACCCCGTTTTAGGTACTCGCCCCAAATATTGACACTCGGCCTGCCCGGCTATCTCTCGGTCTGATTCATGCCGACTTCGTCTGTTCAATGTTGTTCTTTTACCTAGGTTAAATGTTTAAGGGTCCATCGCTTTGCACTGAATGTCTACCCGTTTACAATAAGCATGTTTTGTTTTTTTTCTCTCAGGAGCATCTTCAGCAGCTCATCGTCATGAACCTGCCCAATGTGCTGGCCATCGCCAAGGACCCACTGTCAGGTACTGCTCAGTCATGTATTTTCTTTCAGTACTAAGTACGTCAAATTTTAAACGTTCTATGTGATTATAAACTGCATTGTTCTCATTGTTCTTCACTGCATTTAAATGTGTGTCATAAATATGTCTTCAGAAAGCTAACGTTTATCTGGATCAGTTACTGTAGTTTTACTAAATCACTTTTCATCACGTCCCAAAGCAAAACATACACCCTACTGATCAAACCTCCTCGTTTATCACCTCGCACGCACACACCAGCCTTCATAAACACCCTCTCACCTTCTGATATGGGGGTGTGCGGACATGGTTCAGGCTCTCTCGGGAAGGAAACGCATGTTGTGGACCTTGTAATGGCAGGAGGAAAGGAGAAAGGCCAGAGGAAGCTTCTTGGGACCGAGCCCAGCCCTAAGCGCTGACTGGGGATCTTGCTGTTGACAGTCGAGCAGCTAGAGACCTGAAACCAGAACAACTAGGAAATATGGTCTGGGACTGGTCAAATATAAAGCTGTCATTATACACTGAAAAAAAAAACAAGTAGAATTTACTTAATGTTTCTTTTGCAAGTTTTTGCGCGCATATTTTTGGGGTAATTTCACATATGGAATTAAGTAAGCTCTACTTAACTAAGTTATGTAAAATTAACAAAGAAAATAAAATTTTTTAACTAGGTTGAGTATTTTCTACTTGGTTTCCTTTGCAATACATTATACTTAAACAGTATAACACTGAATTTAACCACGCTTTTAAAGCGAATGCATCACTTAGAAACATCTAAGTAAATAATATATCTACATATTAGAAGTAACGTGGCACCTGAACACAGAGACCTCAATACTTGGTACAAAATCCGGTAACATTCGATTGATCTTTTTTGAGTGTGAATCTGCCATTTTGAGTACTCCAAATGTCACAAAATGGCAAGTTACTAAACCTAACCACAAAAGCAATGATAAAACAGCTGAAAAACAGTGAAAAATCAACCTCATTAATTAATCAAGGCCTAGTGCATGATGGGAACACCAGTATCAGAAAAGTTGAGCAGTTTTACTTTTTAAATTTTTAACGTTTATATTGACGCTTTATTTTCGACAAGATTGAATTGAGTACTAATATAGAATTTACTGTGCTTTTTCATGTAGAAATTACGTTTGTTTTTTCTGTAGTAATTACTGTAGTGATTTTGTAGTAGTGTACAAAAATATTTGACTGTCGAATGCTACAATACTTGCAATCAGGATCAAGAGAGCTGTGTAATAGTATATGTAAAAATAGTATATTGTTAGCAAATGATATTCAACCCACTTTGCGGGATTTTCAATCCGCTTTTGCCTTGTTACGATGTCAAAATAGTCTATGAGCTCCAGGGCTTTTGAGAAAACTACAGATTATACTTCCACATCTTTGTTTCTCTGCCCATGGGTGGTCGGACCGGCTGAGGGTTATTAACAGAACTTATAGTTAGGGGAGGTTTATCACTGAAAATTGTGTCCTACTGTTTAAACAGCATTTGGTAAAAATGGAACATTATGGCAATTGCTTTCTTATCTGTACACGATGACATTTTGCTTCAGGTGGAACTCTTTCCCGCTTTCCGCTTTTCCCCTACATTTGGCTTAAAACACTATGTTCGTGGTCATCCAGTTGGAAATGTTGACTACAAACACAAAGGTTTTTCAGAATATCCGTTGCGGAATTCTTGCACCTGGAAACAATGCAAGTCGACACCATTACAACTAAAAGTTTGCTAAAACTGGGAACACACCAAGCCGACGCCGACGAACCAGTGGCAACGAAAGCGGATCTTTAAATGGCAACAAGTCGAATCGGCCGAAAAACAGCCGACGAGGACCAACTTCAGCCGACGGTGCGGAACACACTTAGTCGGCCGACGCACAAAAACGACGAGTGACCGTCGGCTTGGTGTGTTCCTGCCTTAAGAAGGATTTCCTCCGAAAGCAAGGCGGTATTTGGTATCCATAGCAGACTGGTGGGAGTGGACTTAGACGGCATCATGCCCAGTGCATTATACTGTAGGTGTTGAAGTTTCCTGCCTATTCCTACCTAGCAGCAGTACAATATATATTCTTGAAATGTTCTCAAAAAAATTGACTAAAGATTATTAGCTGATAAATTGCTTATCAGCAAATATACTACAGAAGTTCTACTTCTGTGAACGGGTCAATGACATATGAGGATTTTCGTTTAATGATATCTATTGTAATTGTTCAAACATTATGAATGTTGTGTACACATAAATTCATATTAAAATTTTAAATGAAGTGATTTTAGTGTTTTTTCATCTAGCTGAATTGGCCGTAGTTTTAAAAATGTCATGTGGTGCGACCGCGATTTATCTTAAAAATAATTAATTTCCTTAACATGCTTAATATTTTTTTTACAATTTCTCAGTAATTAAAGTGTTTTTGCATCTCCTTTTAGTTTTTGTAAAGAACGATCAAAGATTAAATGTAGTTAACCAGCTTCTTTTATCTGGATACTTTAGATCGAAATTTGTTGCCCATTCTCAAAGGGAAAGTGCCCAAGCAACATTGTCCGGAAACATTGCTCAAAAAGTTCCCCTGTGTATCATCACCTTAAGATTTGCATTTAAATTGATGTCATAGGTGACCCATGTCATATTCCAAAATAAATACGGTATAGTAGACTATTGACAGACATATACAACAGGCCTTTGTTATAATGAGATGTGTATCTGATCTGCAGGTTGTCCCTCATGAGTATGTGCATACACCAGATTTCCCTCTCTGCTCATGCTTTCTACTTACAGAATGATGTATAATGGTTTTGCATATACAAAATTAACCCTTATCATGGTTATGGAGTCATTTTCCGCTTGTGATAGGTTATCAAAACAGTCTGAGATTATTTTTTTCCCCCTGGTTTTGTTGTATTAGAGCTTATTTCTGTAAATTGTGTTCAATGGGCTACTGTTAACAACTTTCTAGTCAGGGAGTAATGTTGTCCACCCACAATGACTATTATAAGAATGTTTCGCAGAAGGCGTGGTTTTTACGTTCTGGGTGATGTGTTATCTTGTTTTGCCTGCGTGACATTTAGGTTTCTGATGTTTGTGTTTTTACATTAAGCTTGACTTGTAGTGGACAATAGTCATTTCCCCCGCGCTGGGGAAGAGCTCCTCCTCTGCTGTCTGTGTAAAGGGGGGTACGCTGTGGGGTGGGATGGCGTTGAGCAACAAATAGTTGCCATGGCGACAGCACCCCCACACCCACTCCATTCTCTCCAGAGTATTTATTAGTCTAAGACTGCCAGACACAAACAAACTCACCAACACACACAGACGCAACAAGCTTCAAAAACGTAATGAAAAATAAGTTGATCTCAAAGGGTTTGTGTGGAGTGTAAAAGAGTTGGTGTGTTTAGTTCTTTTAATTTATGTTATTGTTTTATTAATAGTGCCTTTATTCTCAAATATTGCGATTTTTAATCCCTCAGGTAAAAGCATGGAAGAGTTGAAGAGATTGCTGTTGCTGATACTGGGCTGTGCTGTTCAGGTAAACTGCTTGAACTTGTAGAAATCTCCAACCCACATTTTGAGACCAGTGCAGGAAATCATATCCATATCACCATGTCTGGACATGCCTTTGCTTTTCCAGAGTAAAACTAACACACGCTCATCATGCCGCAAAATCAAGCATCCATTCAGATATGTCCCCGAGAAGTTAGCAAAGATAATTTGGTTAGATTTGTCTCCTTTACCTGAGTATTGTTCCTCACAATGCAAGCCTATTTGTCCCCACCCTCTCTAGCTGTTTTTTTTTCTGTTCTATGAATGGATAATAAAAGGCTCACATTGATTTAGAGTCTTAAACTTCACAGCGCAACATTTGCCTGCTGATTTGCTTTCTGTTCAGTCTCTTTGAGCTTGTCTAATCCTCCACCATAACTTCCTCTCACTGTATTCCAGTCACGAGGCGCACAACTCTCTCTCTTTATCCCATTTTGAAAGTGTCCTCTGCATTCTTTTATTCAAAGATGGTTCAATCTTTGACATGATTCCTGCTCTTTCATCTCTGCCAGCAGTTTAATTTGACTAATCGCCATCATTAAGTCATACTCGTGAATTCTTTGGCAGCACTGATTTCATAAATACACTGGATAGTTATTTCCTCCTTTGTTCATCTCTTCCACTTTTTCTTCCCTTTCCTATTTGTCATCCAACTTTTTTTTTTCCTTTTCCTATCCTCTACTCTTCTCTTTCACTTCCTTTCCCCCTTTTTTGTTCCTTCACATTTCCCATAATTTCCTTTCCTTCCTTGTCTTCATCTTCTTTCCCATTCCCACTCCCATCCCTTCCTCTTCCCTTTCCTATTCTCATTTCTCTTCCTTCTTCCTGTTCCTATTCTCATCCTTCCGTATTTCCTTTCCCTTCTCATTCTCTTCCCTGTCCTTTTCTCTTCCCTTTTGATTTCCCTTTCCCTTTCTCTTTGAATATCTTCCCCTTTCCCTCCCCCTATGCTTTTCTGTTCCTTCTTTCCATTTCTTTTTCTTCCTCTTTCCTTTTCCCTTTCTGGATCCTTTCCCTTCTTCTTCCTCTCTTCCATTTTTCTATTCCCTTTCCCATCCTTTCCTTTTCCTTTCCACTTCTTCATCCTCTTTCCCTTCCTTCTTGGCTTTCCCTTTCTGCATTCCCTCCTCTTCCTTTTCTGGTTCCCCTTCCTTCTTCCTCTTCCCTTTCCTACCATTTTCTTTTCCTCTCCTTTCTTCTTTCCGTTCCTCATCCTCTTTCCCTATCCTTTTCTTTTTCCCTTTCCCATCCCTTCCTCTTCCCTTTCCTGTTTCTTTGCTATTCCCATTCCTTCCTGTTCTCCTTCTGGTACCTTCCCCTTTCTTTTTCTTCTTCCTGTTCCCATTCTCATTCTTTTGTCTTTCCTTTCCCTTCTTATTCTCTTCCCTGTTCCTTTCCCATTCATTTCCCTATCCTTTTCTCTTCCCTTTTGATTTCCCTTTCTCTATGAATATCTTCCCCTTTCCCTCCCCCTATGCTTTTCTGTTCCTTCTTTCCATTTCTTTTCCTTCCTCTTTCCTTTTCTCTTTCTGGATCCTTTCCCTTCTTCTTTCTCTCTTCCATTTTTCTATTCCCTTTCCCTTTCCCATCCTTTCCTTTTCCTTTCCACTTCTTCATCCTCTTTTCCTTCCTTCTTGGCTTTCCCTTTCTGCATTCCCTCCTCTTCCTTTTCTGGTTCCCCTTCCTTCTTCCTCTTCCCTTTCCTACCATTTTCTTTTCCTCTCCTTTCTTCTCCCCATTCCTCATCCTCTTTCCCTATCCTTTTCTTTTTCCCTTTTCCATCCCTTCCTCTTCCCTTTCCTGTTTCTTTGCTATTCCCATTCCTTCCTGTTCTCCTTCTGGTACCTTCCCCTTTCTTTTCCTTCTTCCTGTTCCCATTCTCATTCTTTTGTCTTTCATTTCCTTTCTTATTCTCTTCCCTGTTCCTTTCCCATTCATTTTCCTATCCTTTATCTTCCCTTTTAATTTCCATTTCCCTTCCCTCTTTGCTGTTCTGTTCCTTCTCCATTCTCTTTCCCTTTCTATTCCTTCCTCTTTCCTTTTCTGCATTCTTTCCCTTCCTGTTCCTCTCTTCTATTTCTCCTTTCCCCTCCCTTTCCCATCCTTTCCTCTTCTTCATCCTCTTTCCCATTTCCTTCCTTCTTGCTTTTCCCTCTTCGCATTTCTTCCTTTTCTGGTTCCTCTTCCTTCTTCCACTTCCCTTTTCTACCCTGTTCTTTTCCCTCTCCCTTCTCTTTCCCATTCCTCATCCTCTTTCCCTTTCCTTTTCTTTTTCTCTTTCCCATTTTCTCCTCATACATTACCCCTTCCCTTTGCATCCCTTCTTTCCTAATTCTCTTCTTCTCTCCCAACAGTGTGATCGTAAAGAAGAAATTATTGAGAAGATCAAGCTGCTTGACATTGAGACACAGGCTACCATCGTGACTCATATTCAAGAAGTGAGTTTCCCTGATGTCAGCCAATAACTTATATGTATCATAAATGGAGCATTTATATGATGCCCAAAATTCCTTTTTGATTACAGGTAACTCACAACCAGGACAATGTTCTGGACCTGCAGTGGATGGAGGTTGGGGAGATGCCTGCTGAGCAGTTGGACCCTCTGTCTCGGACCATGGCCTTTCACTTACGTAAACTCGTAGACGAGCGAGATGATTCTGCTGAGGTATGCCGATCTTAGCAGCACAAACTAAAGTCAGCTATTTTTTTAGGAAGTTGCTTTTAACTTCTAAAGAGATTGATCACCGATTAGATGCTGATAGGTCTGTTTTGTCTCCTTAGCTGATCATAGAGCTGACACAGGAGAGGGACTATCTCCAGTCCCAGCAGCCTTCCGGTCTCTTGGGCTTTTCCAGCCCTGAGCACACGTCCCTATCCCCCGTCCCCCTATTATCTAAAGAAGATCGTCAGCATTTAACTGTGGAGCTGGCTGACACAAAGTCCAAGCTGCGGCGCTCTCGCCAAGAGTTGTAAGTGTGTTTTGTACAGTTACGACCTTTTGTTTAAACTTGTTTTTACTCTGGGTTCAAACTTCACTGGGACCGCTACCTTCACTGACAGCACTGTCAAAATAAAAGTTCTGCTTCAGAAAAACTTAACAGATGATGTCTAAATATTAGCTGATATACTGGCCTTGGCAATATATTGGTCACCTACTAGTTAAGCCTGTCAGTATTGTCAACATTTAGGGTGGTTTCACACTTGTTTTGACTGCCTGGTCTGAACCAGAGCTCGATTGCTTTTGTTTTCAAATCTTCTTGCACAACACGAATTTTATCAAATCATACGCCATTAATAGCGGGTCATTTCCGCGATTCAGTATTGTTTGCTGCTGATATGAAAGAAAACTACTGTACCCCAGACCACACTTTTTAAGTGGACTCGGGTACAGTTCGCAGGTGCCCACCCAAGTTCAGAAGACCGCATTCACATCATTCAAATAAACCGAATTCTGACGTCAATCGTACCCGGGTATGCATCAAAAGTCCTAGTGTGAAAGCACCCTTAGTCTTGTGTATGTACTCTCTACAGAGAAGAGAAGACAGAGCAGTTGATTGATGCGAAGAATGAGATTGAGCGTCTGGACGCGGAGATTCAGAAGCTCAAGCAGGAGGTATCTCATCAAGACTTTTAATTTCATGGCTGAATCAAACTGGGAAACTCTTCAATGAAGCTTCAGCGATGAGTTCCTTTCATCTGTTGTGTTTGTGTATGAGCAGAACATGCAGTTGCTGACTGAGGCACGTTCGGTGCGGGTGTACCGCGATGAGGTGGACTCTCTAAAGGAGCGTGCTGGAAAAGTGGATCGTCTAGAAACTGAACTGGCTCGCTGCAAAGAGAAGCTAAACGATGTTCACTTCTACAAGACGCGCATAGAGGTAACCACACACAAACCTATATAATGGCTGGCATCTTTGTCATTATCTGGAAAAAGCATAAACTACCCACACACCACTTTAATCAGAACGGGTGGAATTGATTTCTTTGTGAGGTGACTGATGTTCAGCTGCCTGCTGAGAGCCCCTGCTGCTTTTATTTCTCAGATATCATCCCTCAGTCGTCCGCTGAGGCCCGGAGCTGTCACTGACAGCCCTCTGACTCTCTCAGTCTGTTGTCGTCATGCTCTCGATCACTTTTGATCTTTTCTTTTTGTTCACCTCTTCATTTTTCTCTCTTATCTCTCTTTTGTGCGCAGGAACTAAGAGAGGACAATGTGACTCTGCTGGAGACAAAGTCAATGCTGGAGGAGCAGCTTACTGGGGCCAGGGGGCGCTGTGACAAACTACACGAGCTGGAGAAAGAGAACCTTCAGCTGCGCTCCAAATTGCATGATATGGAAATTGTGAGTATCATGGAAAATGTTTTTTTTTTTGGTGTTTATACATGTTAATCTTTTCTCACATCACAATGCGATTACGAAACAATTCTTGATTCATCTTTTAATGTGTAGCGTTGGGGCAATAAATCATACTGTAGACCTAGCTGATTCATTTAGGCCTTTCAAAAGTATATGAAAGCTTTGATACTTGATACTTGAGGGTTCTCTGGAATTGACCACAAGAATGCCATTGTTCCTTCAACTCTGGGTGGAAACCTGCATTATGTAACACATACCATATTCCTGACCTATTTTAGTTCACACCGAGAGCAATTTGTCAAAGCAAGAAGATTTTTGTCATTGCAACAATGAAACAACTGCTTAGCAATATATAGGAACCTCAGAATTCCCTAGCAGGATGCCCAACTAGCAATAATTATTACCAATGCAACTGGCAGTAGTTTTCTTTTTTGGAAGATGAATAATTTGAGAAAACATTGCTATGGATTTGTGAATCGCCACCTCCCATAACCCTAAATATCTGATTTTTCCTTTTTTTGTGTGTGTGGTTTAGGACAGGGACAGTGATAAGAAGCGCCTGGAGGAATTGCTGGAGGAGAACATGTTGCTGGAGATCTCTCAGAAACAAAGCATGAATGAGTCCGTTCATCTTGGCTGGGAATTAGAGCAACTGTCCAAGAACAATGAGGTCAATGAGGGTGAGTCCACTACAAAAACCTCTGAGACAATGTCTTGCGCCCTGTTAACACCATACGTTTTGGTCAATCGAATCACAAATGGATGACCCTAAATACAGGTGTACATGAGGTCTAAAATGCTTGTACGCTTTCGACCACTTCCAGAGGTAGTCGAAAACACATTTGACTGGATCTAATTACCTAATGTGTAAACATTATGGGAAATGTGAAAAAGCCCATACATTTTCAACCAGAAGTGGTTGAAAATGGACAAAAGTGATGGATTAAAAGACCTCCTGCATCTACTTGTGATTCGATCGACCAAAACGCATCTTAATACCAGATGTAAACAAGGCTTGAGACACTACTGTTGAAATTAACTTGAATATTAGATTCTATGTTTGTAATACTAACCGAACATAGAAAGGGTCCAATTTTGGTCTTGTTCTGGTGACCTATTTTCTGTTTGTCAATTGTTTGTTTTAAAAACCCATCCCAATGCAAATGTACTGCCACCAGAGTATCTTGCCGTTTTTTTCATGCAAAGTGAACAAACGCTCATTTGCTACCAATAGAGCATTTGAACCTAAAGTTTCTGAAAACAATGAATCTCTCATTTGTGCCTGCTTAACTGAGTTTATTAGCTCTTAGTCAATGTTATCTTGAGAGAACCGGTAACTGAAATATCTCTACCCTCGGGCTGTTTGTAAGCCGTTAGGTGTGTATACATGTTGTTTCAAAGGTAATACATGAGTGACTCAGCACCTGCCAACTTAAAGGGACAGTTCACCCAAAAATGAAAGTTCTGTCATCATTTACTCACCCTATGAATTTCTTTCTTCTGTTGAACACAAAATATATTTTAAATAATGTTGGTAACTAAACAGTTGACGGTAGCCATTGACTTCTATTGTATTTTTTTTCCTACTATGGAAGTCAATGGCTACCATCAATTGTTTGATACCCACATTCTTCAAAATACCTTTGTTTGTGTTCAACAGAAGAAGGAAACCCGTACAGGTTTGGAACAACTTGAGGGTAAGTGATGATTTAATACCTGTATAGTAGAGTTTAAAATCTGAGACCACGCTGACAATATAGGATTTAACATCTTATTTATTAAAGGGTTATTTATGGATGATCAATTATAATAAATAATCAGTAGGTCTTGGAGCTGATGTGCTTCTGTTAAGAAGGCACAATATTTGGCTGACGCTCATAATCTCACTTAGATAGGTATTAGTAATCCCAATTAGCTGCATTGTTTTGTCTTCCCGTACAACAGCCCGTAAGTCATTCGTGTTTGAGCTGAATGAGTCTGCGTCCAGCCGTCTGTTGAAGCTTGAGAAGGAGAACCAATGCCTTCAAAGCACAATCCAGGATTTAAGAGAAGCCTCCATCAACCTGGAAGAAGGTCAGCTGCATTCATTGGAGCTGGAAAGAGAGAACCAGAGCCTCAGCAAGAAGGTACATCTCTTTCCCACATTTACTGAGAGCCAGAATATTGAATACTGATGAGATCTCTTCTGTGTTGTGTGTTTTAGTTGGAGCGTCTGCAGTCCCAGTTGGACCAGGAGAAACAGACAACTCAGGACATGGAGAACCTTGGAGAGGAGCTACTAAGGGAGAAACAGAGACTGGAAAAAACTCTAGAGACAGTTCAGGCAGAAAAAGACAGACAGGTGAACATCTAAAGAAAGAAAGCTCTCATTATGTAACATTATGATCATACTGTAAATGAATTATTCATTCATAAACTTCATTTGTTTGTTTGTGTGGTGGTATTAGATCTCAGAGTTGGAGCAGGAGAAGGAGCACCTGACCCAGGCCGTGGGCTCCCTCCGTAAGCGTGCTCAGGTGACCAGCGAGGCTCGTGTGAGGGAGGTGGAGACGGAAAACCGCGTTCTCCACCAGACCATCTCTGAAACGGGTGGTAAACTGGCTCGCCTGGAGGCTGAGAAGCGGCAGGCGACTAAAGAGCTAGACTCTCTCCGTGAACGAGGAGAACGGTGCGAGGAGATGGAAAGGGAGGTGGCGCGTCTGGAGAGAGTCCGAGAGCAGCTACAGAGGGAAGCCGCCTCCTTAAAGATTGGCAGTGAGCGTGTGGAGGCCCTGGAGCGTGAGAATGCTACTCTGGAACAAGACAATCGCCGGCTGAAGAAGCTGGCTGACACGGCGCAGAATGCCAGCCTGCGCTTGGCTATTCTGGAGAAGGATCACCAGCAACTTGAGGAGGAGAACCTGGAGCAGCGGCGTGCGTTGGAGACCCTGCGGCCGGTAGCTGTTCGCCTGGCACAACTACAGCAGGAACATGCCGAACTAGAGCGGGAACATGAGAATATGTGCCGCACACTGGAGGAGCTCCGCTCTCAGGCCAAGAGGAGCGAAAGATTGGAGATGAACTGCGGCAGCCTGAGCCAGGAAAACCAGCGGCTTCAACAGACTCTGGACAACAGCGCCACCAAGATCCAGAGCCTAGAGGGTGAGCTAAGGCAGAATGAGGCGGAGAAGAAGGATCTGCGGCGAGAGTTAGAGGGCTTGAGGCAGACTCTGACATGGGCGGAAACGGTTGAGAAGGAAAAGAGAGGAATGGAGCTGGAATTGGGCCAGGCGGAGAAGGAGAAGAAGCAGCTGGAGAAGGAGGCACGTAGGTTGAGGCAGCAGTTGGAGGTGAAGGAGGCAGCGCTGGAGGAGAACTGCCTCAGGCTGGCCAGCATGGAGAAAGAAGGCACTGCTCTCAATAAAGAGTTAAGCCGCCTTAAAGAGGCTGCAGGGAGACTCAAAGAGCTGGAGAGGGAGTACAAAGACCTGCAGAAACAGGCCACAATAGATAAGAAGACTCTGGCCACACTAAGAGAGGTATGACACATTTAGTACATCAATAACATATAAGAGTGTCCACAATAAAGAGAGAAATCTCTTATAAAGTGATCCATGATCACTTATATTGACCTCCAAATGTGGTTTGAATCAGATTTGAAAGAAAAAAAATGATTTCATGGTGGGGTTTTTTGTTTGTTTTTTTGCTGTTGAGAGTTTCAAAAACCCATCTGGATATTCAAAAATTCAGGGCCTGTATTCTTAAAGCTTCTAAGAATCCTCTCGGAAAGATCCTAATTTAGCTTAAAAACGTCTATGTATGGAGTCTTAGCTTAAGAGCGATTCGGGACCAATCTGAGAGCAACTCTGAGCCATAAAAACACAAAAACTTTTATCTTAGTGAGGAGACGGGGCTGACCCCATTGCTACATATGTCATAGTCCTTTGAAGACTGCGATTGGTTGGTTGTGTCGTGGACAGTGTAGTTAATGTTGTGATTTCTTCCATTTCTGGCACTATGGCATTTCTGCGCTGGGTCAGAGATGTTAGGTGTCTCTAATAACGTCACAAACGTGATCCCTGTGCGATCTAATGTGTACCGTCTTATTAACCCACTGTCATGTTTTGTGTGCAACACATTTCCTCTTTCGATTCGTGTTTCATCCATTTTCTTAAAGAAACTCTTAAGCCTCTTAAAAGTCTTCATCTGTACCCCGAATAATTTTGGAGCTCAAAGTTGCACTATGTAGTTTTTCGCCGCTAGAGGTCGTCTATTCAAAACAAAGGCGTAGCTTGATGATGCCGAGTTTGAGCGAGGAATCTTGGGACATGTGGTCTTTACCTCACAGCCGGTGGAATAGAATCGGGATGGGACTCGAGCAGTGCAGGAGCGAGTGTTGTGGAGCTGAACGAGACGCTGGAGCGATTGATAATGAGAGACGAACGACACACCTTCAGAGCAGCGGGACTTTTATTATGACACAGTCGCCGCTTCCGCTTTTCCGGTCATAAGTATGAGGAAAAACAGCTCTATTTATCATATTAGACACATTTGAGTGTGTTGAAGATGATGTTATAACGTTACTCTGAGCGTTCGCTCGCGGCTGTGTTGAAACGTGTTTAGCTTTATTACAATAATTAGTTTTCTGTCTATAAATGTATCAAAACAGACGTTCCCTTGTCTAAAAAAAACATGTAATATATTAAAGTGTTTTGGTGTTTCCATGGTTTCTGCAAAATAAAACCGGAAACCGAGGACAAACGCGGATATGACACAATTGATTGACTCCCTCACACGTCCCGGATCCTTGGATAAAATAGCAATTTTCACACGTTTTACAAATAGTTGGAAACATTTAGGATATTATAAGAACTCAACTGAACAAAATATATAACACTGGCCTAGTGTTTTTGTATATTTTACTGCAAAAAACTTTACATATTGCAGCTTTAAGACCTCTTTTAAGGGTTAAGATGCGTTCTGAATTTAGTTTTTCTTTACTAGGATTTTTATTTAATTTTAAGAGGAATTGTCCACATTTCTAAGAATTTTGTCAATAGGAGCAACTCTTTGCATTAAGATTTTTTTTTATGAATACTGGCCCAGATTTTTTGTGATTGTAGTCTGATATGTCATCAGAGACCAAGTCTGTCAATTCACTGAAAGCTCAAGTAATGACATTTTGATTAAAAATGATTTGGTAAAAACAATTAAATTGTAAGTATGCATGGATTAATTGTTTACAAAAAGATCATTAAGATGCATTTACCGAGATAAATCATGCCAACTTGAAGAGACGTCTTTACCTCGACACACAGTCCTGAGGGTCTGCAGTGGTGCTCTGTCTGTCATCACTGGAGTTCAGTGTCATGTTGTTTCGAGCAGGAGCTGGTGAATGAGAAGCTGAGAGTGCAGCAACAGTGTAATGAACTGGAGAAGCTGAGTCACGAGCTGGAGAAGATCGGCTTGAACCGAGAGAAACTCCTACAGGAAGAGCACAGCTGTGAAGACAAGTAAGACTCCATCAGTCATATCGTTCCTCAGGTTTAGAGTTCATCGGTGGTTTGTAATTTCAAGGCGTTGTAAGACCCTATAAAGTGTCTTGTTTGTTTTATGTGGACGCTGCCCTCTGAAAGGTGTAGCAGGTGAGCTGTCGATAAAGTTGTAGACTTAACTTTCAATACAACATGCTTGTTTTCTCTCTTGTACATGTCATCACCACTTGTCTCGAGTCTGTCTTTCTTTCCTCTCATGGCCTGTGTTGAGGTTAAAGTGTTACAAGTAATGTGCGTTACACATTTAGATGTTGCACATTACTTGTTGAATTTACACTGCAAAAAAAACCATGAGAAAGCATAATGCAAAATAAACTTGCATGTTACTTGCATGCTTCTAAATTACTTTTTTAAAGACTTTTTAAAAGTAGTGTCTCCCAGAACTGTCCATTGCCTTGTTTATAATCTGAGTCAAAGTGCAAGCAAACTTTACTGTCTTTACTATAGTGTGGTGCAGTGACCTGGTCTGCAGGAGCTTTGCTGTGTAGTGGTGTGTTTATAACAGTTTCTTTCATAATGAAGAAATTACAGACCTGACTCTTGGTATATATACTCTAGTTTGATTACTTTTCACTGGAATGTTCCCTGTAGAGGAAATAGAGTCATTCTCTCTCTCCCCCACCTTTAACCCCTTTATTACGGTGAGTGTGACATCTGACATGTATTTGTAAGTTAGATCAAAAGAAATGAAAGGGGCTCAATGGAAACCACAGCATTTCTCACCAGCTAATAGTGTCATAAAATCCTAGATGTCCCTAATCGCTTCGTGTTTGAAGAAATTTACTACTAACAGTCACATTCCACTGTGCTTAGTAATCTCTCCATGAGGGTGTTTTGTGTGTGTGTCTGTGTTTGAGTGTGTGTTTGAGTGTGTGTGTGTGTGTGTGTTTGAGTGTGTGTGTGTGCGTTTTTGTGACATATCAGGACACTAATGTGTATAATGACATGGGTATGACACTGGTATTACAACTTCAACGTGAAATATGAGGACATTTCATATGTCCTCACTTTTCAAATAGCTTTAAAAACATACTAAACTAAAATGCAGAACATTTTCTGTGATAGGTTTTAGGGTAGATGTAGTGTAGGGGTAGAGAATGTACAGTTTGTACAGTATAATAACTATTACGCCTATGGAATGTCCCCACTTTGATAGCAAAACAAACGTACGTGTGAGTGTGTGTTTGAGTGTGTGTGTGTGTGTGTGTGTGTGCGTGAGCGTGCGTTAGTGTGCGTTAGTGTGAGTGAGTGAGTGTGTGTGTCTGTCTGTGTGTCTGTCTGGCTGTGTGTGTGTGTGTGTGTCTGTCTGTGTGTGTGTGTGTGTGTGTACCTACTTTACCATGTTTTAGGGTAAAATTTGTAAAAAAAAAAAAAAAATGGCTTAAAATGAAGTTACTGCAGTTGTTAGTTTTTTTTATTGTAAAAATGCAGAAAGTTTTCTGGCTTTATGGTGCAGTTTATAGTAATTTATAGGATATATAATTAGCCTATAAATATAATTAGCTGCATATATAAACTACAGAAGTTTATTCAGTGTCCCTATTTAGATAGCTAAGTAAACGTGTGTGTGTGTGTGTGTTTATTGTATTATGGATGATATTGAATTTTGTACATGTTTCTTTAACTATGGCAGTTTTGTTTAACTAAAACTGTTAAATTTACTTTCTTTTTGTTAATTGAAGTAAAGCTGAAATATTAAAAAGCTTAAATAAAAACTAGAAGTGTTCAGTCACACTTTAGTTTAGGGTCCAATTCTCATATTAAGTAACTATTAACTGTGACTTTTGCCTCAATAAACTCCTAATTACTGCTTATTAATAGTTGGTAAGGTATTTAGGTAGGATTTAGGGATGTAGAATATAGTCTTGCAGAATAATGCATTAATATCTGCTTTAAGTGCTGATAACAGACAATATCCTAGTAATATGGATTTTAATAAGTAAATAGTTAATGGTGAGAATTGGACCCTAAAGTGTTACCAAGTGTTGTAATGTTTCCTTGGCAACCAACTGAAATAAAATAAGTTGAAGTACTAAAATTAACGAAAATTAAACCTAAAAATTAAACTCTACAAGTAAAAGCTAGCAACCAAAATGTAACAAATACTATCAAGTATGTATATAATACTAATATAACAGTGAACTGTGGACACTTTCAGCCCTGTGGATTTTTAAAAAATTAATCTTTCTTAAAAGCTTTTTAATACTCGCTACTTAATTTGTCTACTAGCAATGTCAAACAGTGAAATTGCACTGTGTATTATTTCAAACAAATGCCATTTCAACCACATCTCACCACATTCATTCTGTTTTGTTTTTTTTAAATGTCCCAACGTTGTCTTAATAAAGTTAGTTTCATTGCTAGCATTTCCGTCTATCCTAAATACACACAATTGAATATTTTTGCACATTTTCATATCTATTATTTAATGCTGCATGCTGATGTAATAATGACTTCCTGTCAGATTCTGATGCTCACACAGATTTAGCATTCTAATATCACATTGTATTTTTTTCGTCGTTTAGTAAATATAAGATCCTGGAGACGAAGATTGAGTCGGCACTGACGAAAACTCTAGAGCTGAGAGAGGAGAAGATCCTGAGCCTGGAGTCTCGTCTGGAGGAGAGCAGCAGCTTAAACCAGCAGCTTCGCACTGAACTCACCGCTGTATGTTCAGCCTTTCTCAAAATATAAATGTCAAAACAAAACACAGCTGGGAAATGGAAGTCTCTGATATGTTGCATTTTAAATCAGGCCTGATTTTCTCATCTGTCCAGGTGAAAAAGAACCTGGAGGCTCTCAAGCAAAGGCAAGAGGAAGAAGCGGCTCACTCGGAGATCTCCCAGGAGACTTTGGGGCGGACGAGGTCGGCCCCGGGTAGAGAGAAGTGGGAGACTGAGCAGAGGGAGGCCACAGCTGAACTGCTCAAGCTGAAAGACCGACTAATCGATGTTGAGAAGAATGTAAGACACCATATTTATATCAACACCGCAGTAACTTATTATACAATATCACCTATTATAACTAGCTTCTGTGAACTCCCCAGAACGCTGCCCTGCAGACAGAGAAACATCTTCTGAAGGACCAGCTGAAGCAGTTAGATTCCCAGAATGCACAGCTCAACGCACAAACACTAGCTCTGCAGAAACAGGCAGCGTCCTTACAAGAGCACAACACCTCTCTTCATAAAGAAACCGCCAAACTGCAGGTACAGTGTTCAGAAAACAATCTAAAAGAATATTCAGTACTGTCAGGATTCTGTTCTTCATTGCAGTCGGCCTAAATTTACCCTTCGCAAAGACCCGCCCCCTTTAGTTATCGTCGCTATGTCCCGCAAGCCATACGCTCTCATGCCACACATCATGTTCTCACACAGTGAGAGCAAAGAGGACACTGACAACACGTCGACAGACGTATGAAACCGTTTCATATTTAAAATATTGTAATTTTTAAAAGAAGTTTAATCAATAAATAGCGTCTAGTGTGTGTTTAATGTGTGGTGACAGATCGCTGTAGCTCCTCGTGAGCCGATCATCTCTTCATACTAGTTCATTTATAGCGTCAAATAAACATGAGTGAACATCAGTGGGTGGAGCCTATGGTGTGACGATGTAAAGCTATTCGCCGATGTCTTGCACTGGAGGCAGGCATATGCAAATGTATTTGCCAGTGTGACGTCACAGATCCCTCAATATCAAAACGAGTCATTTTTGGATCTTGATTAAATAAAATTCCTCATGTCATGATCACTTTAAGAATTTTGAGCTTGTACAGATAATCAGTACTTCTTTTTGATCAGTAAAAATATCTGAAATGGTTGACATTGCCAATACTTACCAGAGCCAGCAAATACCGTAAGAAAGAACAGGTGAGAATGCCACCTTCTGTTTTTTGGTTGTGTAAGGGTCATTGGTGACACGAGAAAGCAATTTTGTGACCAAAGAGATGACAGGTGTGATACAACAGACAGTAGGATTGACATTTCCAGAATGAGAACAGAATGTTCACCTGTTCCTCTCTGACCCGTACGGCAAGAACAGAAGTTGCTTTGTTCAGACGAGAATAAAATCTGTCTGTCTGTATCTATCTATCTGTCTGTCTGTCTGTCTGTCTGTCTGTCTGTCTGTCTGTCGGTCTGTCGGTCTGTCGGTCTATATCGGTCTGTCTGTCTGTCTATATCGGTCTGTCTGTCTGTCTATATCGGTCTATATCGATCTATCTGTCTATATCGGTCTATATCGATCTATCTGTCTGTCTATATCGGTCTATATCGATCTATCTATCTGTCTGTCTATATCTGTCTGTCTGTCTGTCTGTCTGTCTATATCTATCTGTCTGTCTGTCTGTCTGTCTGTCTGTCTGTCTATCTGTCTATGTCTGTCTGTCTATGTCTGTCTATATCTATCTATCTGTCTATGTCTGTCTGTCTATGTCTGTCTATATCTATCTATCTGTCTATGTCTGTCTGTCTATGTCTGTCTATATCTATCTATCTGTCTATGTCTGTCTGTCTATGTCTGTCTGTCTATATCTATCTATCTGTCTATGTCTGTCTGTCTATGTCTGTCTATATCTATCTATCTGTCTATGTCTGTCTGTCTGTCTATGTCTGTCTGTCTGTCTATATCTATCTATCTGTCTGTCTGTCTGTCTATGTCTATCTATTTGTCTGTCTGTCTGTCTGTCTATGTCTGTCTGTCTCTATCTATCTATCTATCTATCTATCTATCTATCTATCTATCTATCTATCTATATCTGTCTGTCTATCTATCTATCTATCCTATCTATCTATCTGTCTGTCTGTCTGTCTCTGTCTATCTGTCTGTCTCTCTGTCTATCTATCTGTCAGTCTGTCAGTCAGTCAAAACAGAATCTTTAAATGTCCCATTTTCACTGTTGTTTATTTCCCTTCTCGTGTTCAGGTGGAAAATTCGACCCTAAGCTCCCAGAGCTCCTCTCTCATGGCTCAATATGGAGCTTTACAGACCCAGCTGCAAACTCTGGAGTCAGAGGCCGAGTCTCTTCAGAAACAGCGCGAGGAGGCGTGTGCGTCCCGAGACCGAGTCACACAGGACCACGAGCACCTGCTCAGCGTGCACGACCGACAGGCGACCGAGTACGAGCAGCTTATCGCCCAACACGCAACTCTGAAAGGCAACCTGAGAGCTCTGGAGCAAGAACACCGCACACTGGAGAGCAAGTCAGTCCCTTTTCAACTCGATCAGGCTTTCAAAAATGCGTTCATCTACATCAAACATCATGGCATTAGGCCTATATGTGAAATGGGAAAATAGCATAGTGCGTGTGATATTGTGTGTACAGCCACATATTTTTAAGAATTATATTATCATCATTTCGAATTTAAAAAATAATGAACGTATCCTTCACATTTAGCTTTATTTTCAGCACACAGTAGACGACCTTTGAGTTATTGACTCCTTCCATAGGTGGCAGCTTATGCATCTTTCTGTCTGCCTGAAGAGGCTGTGTAACAATAGAGTAATGAGCTGCGTCTGGTCTGAGCGGAGACGCCACAATGACCCCATACCATTAGGACTGCTGACAGCGCCAGAGACATTGAGAGATGGAGGGCTCTTAAAGGGATAGTCCACCCAAAAATCACCCTCATGTTGTTCCAAATCTGAGCGACTTTCTTTCGTCTGTGGCACATAAAAGTTTTAAAACGAAAGCAATAATATTATGTACAATATTTTGAAGAATGCGGGTAATCAAATGGTTATGGCTCCCATTGACAACAATTACAATGGAAGTCAATGGGAACTGGAACTGTTTGATTGCCAACATTCTTTAAAATATCTTGTTTTATATTCCACAGAAGAAAGTCAGTCAAACAGGTTTGGTATGACAAGTAAATGCCAAAAAGGGTTAAGCGCTTGTAAAAGTAGCCTGTACTGTAATTAAGTGCTTCCTCGTCTTTATTTTGTTTTAAGTATACGCAAATGTGCATTTTTAGTCTTTTTTTTTTTAAAAGGATATTTTACCCAAAAAGGAGAATTTTTCCATGATTTACTCACGCTCAAGCCATCCTAGGTGTATATGACCATCTTCTTTCAAACAAACACAATCAGAGATATTTTGAAAAAATATCCTGGCTCTTCCAAGCTTTATAATGGGAGTGAATGGGGCAGATTTTGAATCCCAAAAAAAATTCATCCATCCATTATAAAAAATAATTCATATGACTTGTCCTGCAATATAGTCTGTAGTGTTGCTAATGAAACAGCCCCACTGGGAATCTGAATTGTTTTTCAAAAATTGGGTCACAGTGGAAAATGATCCTTATTTTTATACGCACACATTAGACATTAATGAGCACAAACACAACCTGCTCTAATACACACTAATCCTCTCACGTGTGCCTGTCGCACTCATTTTTCCATGGTGCAATGTGGAAAGCTGTCTCTTTTGTTAGAGACAGGAAAAACATGGTTCTGTTTGCCTTAATGTAGTTTAGTAGTCTCCCCTTGTCCCTTTTATCGCTCGGTCTCGTGAATAATGCAGTAGTGTGTCTCCGGGGGCCTCAGCTGAGGGGTTCACCAGATGGCTGTCAGGGGCCCAATCAGCTGTAATGTCCACCGGCTTCAGCGTTCTTGTCCAACACATGCCACATGTCACACACGCACACTCACTTTTCTAATCACTATTATTTATTTAAATCAGCTCCATCAATTTAGAAGATTACTGTTTTTTGGAAACTGTTGTCATATGAAACTGGTTCCCAAGCTTCAGTGTTGAGGAAGTTACTTTTGCATTACAATAATTCGAAACTAAACGTAAATGCAAATTCACGCCTGTACAGTAGAAGCCGCAGCTCAAACAAAAAAATGAAAAATGAAAGCTAAAGTCATTTTTGCTTGTTTGTATGGTTAAATTGTATCATTGAAGGTATTAATGAAGTGAGATGAAATACATATTTAATTATTGTAGGTTTGCGTAAGATTCTGACTTTGCATTTCACTGTTTTCATTCATTTTTGAAGAATATTGAATCCATTTTTGTGCAAGTGAGATGAGTAAATGCATGTCACATTTAGTTTATAACTACAATAACCATCATGTTTACATGTATAATATGTACAATAAATGGAAAAAATACTTGCATTATTTATTTAAAAAAAGTAACTGTTTTTTTGTAAATTTAAAAGTAATGCATTATGAAGTTACTTGATGAAAGTAATCTACCTGTAATGCGTTACCCCCAACACTTTAATTATTCACTTGAAATACATGCTAACCTTTCAATAAATAATGTGACATCTCCTCAAATAATTAAAACAGTCATGAGGAAATATGTTTTGGAGAAATAATGAGTAAAAAACTTTTTTTAGGTAAAAAACAAAAGAAAAACATGGTTTAGCAAAGTATGATAATAATAATAATAATAATAGTTGTAGTAAAAAAATATATATATAATATTAACACATTTATTTTGGAAACATTCTTAAGTGTGCACGCTTAAAACATTTTTTATGTAAGTTTTATGTTTACATGCATTTAAAAAGAATTATTTGCTTATTGTTTGTTTAAAAATTAATTTATTTCAAATGTATTCAAAATAAATTTTTATTTTGGCATTGTCAGGTCCATCAAAACCCCTTTGGGCTTTGTGAACCCTTAACCCTAACCTTGTGGACCTTTGTCAGATTAGACCCTGTCTTCAATTTGACCCAAATGAAAATGAGTCGGTGATGGATAGACGTACAGTCTGTTCAGTGGTTCACGGTCCTAGATCACGTCTAGGATTAATAATTAGACATGCTTTTAGTTCACTGGAAATTATTTGGAAAGACATTTTCATTGTTCTGTTGGCTAAATGAATGCCACAAGGAACACAACACCACAAACACATTGGACTGTCAAACTCATTTTTATTGACACATACATCGCACATTTTAAATATAGCATATTCCTTTTCTAAGACTCAACATTAGTGTTAATCAGAATTTGCTTCCTTATACTCCTGAATCATGTGACTTGGATGTGTATTAGAGAAATGGTTTAGTTAAAATCACTGTTTGTTTGTTTGTGCTGAACAGGTATACGGTTCTCCTGAAGCAAAAGGACACTATGGAGGCGCTGGAGGCGTCTCTACACAAGGACAGGGAGAGTCTGGGAGAGGAAATACACAAGAATACTCTTATCCTGGGGGAGAACCGCAGTTTAAGGGAAGAAGTAGACAGGTTAGAGAGTCTTTTTAACAACAAAACACACTCCGTAGCAAGTTTTCAGTTAAAAACACACAACAGGCTGAGTTAATTTATTGTAAATATTTACTGCCCTCTGCTGGCTGGAATAAACTACAGTAATTCAGTAGTTACAACTTGTTACTTGTAAATTCCAGTGATTATTAATATTTTATTTATTATTATCATATATATATATATATATATATATATATATGAAAAACTTCTAATTTAAATAATTTAAATAAACTTAAAACAATCTTCACATAAACCCCATTATAATAAATGTCATATTTACCTGTGCCTTACCTGTCTAACATTAAATTGAATAAAGTTATCAAACACTTTACAGTCTTCACTGCATAAATTGTAAATTAAGTATAGATTAATCCACATTAAAGCTAAAATTTTACCTTCATTCTTTGTTTAGCATGGACCTTTTTCACATTTCCGGGTTTCTCCGAAGCGGCCGTCGTCATAGTTGGATTAACTTTTATGAGAGACTTCATTAAATATATTTTTTGTGTTTCCATTTGCACAAATAGCAAAAGAAAAACTCCACAATTGTGTTTACATTACTTTCAAAAAGAGGGGAAAAAAAATAGAGAGCGATTGATAACGGCAGTCAGAAGAGAGAAAGATGATTTTTTTTTTTTTTTTAAATAAGTTAAAATGTAAATACATAAAACTTTCCAGGATTTACGATATTGATGATCGTTAAAACGCGTCATCACGGTCTGTGAAATATTAATGATATTAATGAGACATCACAGCAGCTGGATTATTAGGCTGCTGTCACTTTAAGAAGACGCAGATCTGATGCGCGTCTCATTTTCTCACAACTCTTTAAGTTCATTTAAGACGCTATTTAACTCACTTAAGACTGCTCTTATGAAAATGCTCGACAAAATGGGCATTTTGGCATAATTCTGTGTGCTATTGATTGTTCAAGCTCGATACTGGCGTCTCTCTGTATACACGACGTTCACAGAAAGCGCGTTCTCGTTTGTCTTGTGGCAAAGCATTTGCGTGAATAAGAGCGCGATCATATAATGTAACGCTAGCCACACTGTGACAGAAAAACGGATGCTGTGTTAAATATTTTTAATGCGTTAAACTGAAAAAATGAATTAACACACTACTAATAATTCCATCTAAGCCTCTGTTTGTGTCCCTGCAGACTGTCACAGACGCACACACAGCTGAGGCAGGAGTACGACGGCCTGCAACTGCAGACCAAAGAACTAAAGACTTCTCTGAATGAGTCTCAGCTGGAATTGAACCGCTGGCAGGCACGTTATGACCAACTGAAAGAACAGCATCAGAGCCTGGACATCTCCATGACCAAACTGGACAACCATTGTGAGGTGAGCGTTTGAGATGCTACAGGACGAAGCTTCTTTACACAGAGAGCCCGACACTGTACTATACATCACCAGCAAGGCCAGATATTGATTCCAAAGCCTGAATTTAATTACTTTTAGCAGCTAATGCTGATGTGTCTTTCTTTCTCTCAATTTAGCTGCTAACCCGTTTGAAAGGAAACTTGGAGGAGGAAAACCATCATCTTCTAAGTCAGATCCAGATGCTTAGCCAACAAAACCAGACGCTACTAGAGAGAACCATGGAGAGCAAAGAACTTTACCATGAAGAACAGAAGCAGTACATGTGAGCAGTGCGCCATACATAGACATAATAAAACACACTGACGCCCCATTGGCCGCTTTGGAACGTTGCTGCGATACGTCGACGCGTCCGCCATATTGCTGAGGGCAAGACTGCACTGTAAACACATGCAAGTAAACTGGCGAGCTCCGGTTTTTTGGATAAAAACGAAAATAACGTTTACATTTATAAACCGATTTCAGTGATTTATGGTGTACAAATTGTTCCATCTCTAGTTACTTAAAACCTCGATAGTAGACTTTAAAAAAATATTTATTTTAATAGTCAAAGCTCGGACTTGTCCTGTATTTGGCTGCTTTATTCTTGGATAAGAATTGTGAAGACGCCCAAAATGAGCTAATTTAAATTTTCACATTCAATGAAAAAAGATTTCTTATTGTGGGAAAGGCAGTTTCTGTCTTTTAACCCATTTTAGCTTTTCTTGTGTTTAGAATTGACCACCATTGTGAAAATGAAGCAAATCGTCAAATACAAATCACACACGCTGGAAAAACTTATTCCCTTCTTACAGCTACTTCCCTCCGTCTCCTCAACTCTTTGTCTCTGGGAAACCTTCAGTGTGTGAGAAAAGTAAGCTAGCCAACTAACTAACGTTACAGTAATTCACAAAATGGCTGTCACCTAACCGAAACGAGTGCTTGTCTTAAAAATCGGTTTTAAGAAAATAAAGATGCATATTTAAATTTCAGGAAAATTAGTTCATGAAATAAGATGATATACACAAAAAACTATAATATAAATCATGTAAACTCATGTCTCAACTTTCACAGCTAATTAGCGACATCGCTAGCCATTTTCATGACTCCGGTGGCCAACTACTATCAACATCATTATATAATGACCAAATACAACCAGAAACAAATGTTCAGGTTTACCTGTGAACGGTTATTCACCGAGACCTGTATTCAATTGTGCGGCGATTTGTACAGCTCACAAAACAGGCATTTTTCTCAATTCCAGTTATGAGCGTTATGGGAACGTTGACCTGCACAATATGGCGGCGCCATTGACATACGATCCAGAGGCCAATGCGGCGTCTATGTATTTTATTATGTCTATGGCGCCATATATCATCTTTTGAATCAATAATTCTCAACTTTGGTGCCAGGAATGATTATAATTTTGCATTGTTGAAGCTATAAAACAGAAATGACAAAACTTTAGTTGATTTAGATGTCTCATTGTGCTGATTTTTATGTCATACTTGTTTGAAAATTCATGTAATGATCTTATTGTGAACTATTCATACATGTTTGTGTTTATTATTTTGGGGATCTGAGCACAGATAGTGTGAGGAGCCTATTAGAATTGCTCTGTTTTTATTCTATTTCTCTGAAATAGATTTGAGGGCCTATACATGCTCTCTGGATAATCTCATTTCCATTTCATTGTGACTTGAAACAAATATGTTAGGGTAGTCGTGGCCTAGTGGTGAAGGAGTCGGGCTTGTAATCTGAAGGTTGCTGGTTCGATTCCCACGCCGGCAGGAATTGAAAGTGGGGATTGTGAATAAACAGCACTCTCTCCACCTTTGATACCATGACTAAAGTGCCCTTGAGCAAGACATCTAACCCCTAATTGCTCCCCTTGTAAGTCGCTTTGGATAAAAGCGTCTGCTAAATGATGAAAAATGAAAGAAAATGAAATATGTTTATGACTTTGGGTGCTTAAAATTATGTGAAACATTGATTTTAATCAAGAATCAAGCTTGATGCCATTTTCTCAATTGCAGTGATAAGCTGAATTCGTTACGACGACAGAAGGAGAAATTGGAGGAGAAGATCATGGACCAGTACAAGTTCTATGACCCGACTCCTAAAAAGTGAGTCCATCTCGGGAATTTGATTAATACTAAATAGACTTCACTTTTAGGAGCATTTATCTAGTTTTTTTTTACCTTGAATATGAGAGAATGTTTTTTTTTTCATGACACAGGAGCCGTCACTGGGTTGGAGCCAAAGCAATAGCAAAATTCATGAAACCTAAGAAAGAAAGTTCACGGGAACGGGCCGACGGGCCACGTGAGAGGATCCGAAGCGCTCCAGACATCCCTCTCCCGGAGATCCCCACATGTATAGACTGTCCTGAGAGCGCACCACCCCTTCCCCCTCCACCTCTGCCCCCGAGACAGTCACGTCTCAGTCTGGACTCCGTGAACGGTCACTCCGCAGAGGAGAATCATACACAGTCGCCCGCCCTCTCACCTGCCCTCAACGGCCGAGGTGAGTTCTGCCGTCACTGAGCCCCTCACAAGAAGTCACACAATACATAAATCAGAGTTGGATTCCTCATCCTTTCCCACTTTTATTTAAAGGGATAGTCTTCATTTAAGATCTTAAACTATATGGAACTAGATTAAATATTTTGACTGTTGCGATTCCAAATCAGTTTAATGACCTGTAACTCTGAGTATCGGACAAGTGTTCACTGTTGGCCAGAGGAGAACTGGCCCCCCGACTAAGCCTGGTTTCTCCCAAGGTTTTTTTCTCCATTTGTTGGAGTTTTGGTTCCTTGCCGCTTTGGCTTGCTTAAGTTGGGGACACTTGCTTGATATTCAGCAGTGTTTTTGGCATGCCTGCATTGGCGCCGTTGTATGCAAACTGAGCCGACCGGACGATTACATCACTGTTTTCTCCAGTGTTGATATACCTAAATTAACTAGACTAATAACTATTGATATTTGCAACGGAATGAATCAATAATATATAGAATAAGCTGGACAATGACATCATTTTCTTATTAATGTAAAGCTGCTTTGCCACAATTTGTAAAATTGAAAAAAGCGCTATATAAATAAAGATGACTTGACTTGACTTGACTCGCCCTCATTTCATTCCAACCCTGCAGACTTTCTTTTGTGGAACATGTCAGAAGATACTTTTGAGAAATGTCCATTCAATGCAAGTCAATGCTAACTAAATCTTGTTTGGTTGCCAATATTCTTCAAAATATCTTTTTATGTTCCACAGAAGAGTGTCAAACCGGTTGGGAAAGACATGACATGAAATGTAAACGATGACAGAATTGCATGACTGCTAGGGGTACATGTGCTAATCCCGAACCATACGGTTACAGACGTCACGGTTGAGATGATAAATACAGTCAGTCACAGGCGATTCACACTCCTATCCAGAAGGGGGCGTGTGCAGAGAACAGAACAGATGATAAAGGCTGCGTTCCACTCCAGTTTTCGACACCCACTCGTAAACTTTCCCTAGCGCTTCCCTTCGGGGGAATCCCTGCCGCCATTTTGAAGTGCAAGTTTATATAGATAATTTTGACCGAGGGAGCGAGTCTACTTCATACGTACACTTCAGGCAGCTTCTTATCCCACAATACAACATGTTTGTGACGTTACCACGTTTAATTTACCCCACCACAAACAACTCTGATGTATTAATATATTTTTTAATATTTAAAACACACAGAGTGTTTAACTGCATTAAACAATTTCATAACTGAAAAAAAATTAAATAATATATCAACTCCAACCAGTGTTTCATCTGTGGAAAGACATCAATAAAACAGCTTGAGAATAATAGTGTCCACAGCATGTGAGTTCACTAGAGAAATGAACTCTAGAGGGAGCATTTCACTAAACATACGCACTATATTAGCTTATATATTCATGCATATTGAATATTTTTATGATATTCATTAATATATAATAGTAAATATATTTGTTATATTTACTAATGTTTTAGTTATTTAATATACGTTTAAATACATTTATGACTGTAACTGTGTAAATGATTATATTTCAAAAATGAATTAGAGTAATAATATTATAATTAGATTTAGAAGTTAATGCAAAAAAAACTTATGTGCAATTTACATTTTTTTTTTTTGAGTGTTGATTATTATATCTAAAAAATAAATAGAAACTGAATTTAATAGTTTGGGCTCTGTTTTTAATATTTTTGGTAATCTTTAATGGTAACTTCTGTTGGTAAACTTTAATATTATTGTAATAAATAAGAAAGAGCTCCCTGTATATAGTTTATAGCATTATATATTATAGCACAAATGTTCATTAATAAAGACAAATTCAGACAAATAACGAAGAAAAAAGCAATTTTATATTTAGTTTTCTCCCCCTCCTGTGCCAAACCGTCATGTATGCATAACTGCATTTTTTTTTTTAAACTTAAACTTAAACTTAAACTTAGGCTTAACTTATACTATAAGAGACAAGTGACATCATCAGTGAGAGCGATGGTGAATTAGAAAATTGCTTCCATATGAATCATACTCCAGATTTTAACTTGAGGGTGTTTCAGAAAAACCGCTTTCACACCAACCAAACGAATGAAACGCTCAAATTGGTACAAAAAGTTGAGACACTTTCATTCAAACAAATGAAAACTAGTATTTAGTGTCCTGCTAATCTGAATTTTCCACTAGGGGGCACCGTGCAGCTTTTTTTTTCTCTCAGGGTTACTGTATTACAACCTCTTCTTCCTCTTGGCGTCCACTCAATGAACTAATCCTGTTGTAAATTTCCATTTTCAGTCTATCATTTCTCAGCTCTCCGAATAATCATACTGTCCCGAGCATCATGGTATATTGCATGGGCAAAATAATCTTCAAAAGAAACCTTGAGGGCTTCATTCTTCATGAATCATAAATGTTTTAATCTCTGAATCATCATTTCTTCTTTTCCACTGACCCCTCTCTCTCTCCCTGTCTATGTATCTGTCTGTACATTAACCCTCACACGCTCCAGCCCCTCCAGCAGCGAAGCGCTTCCTCTTTCTCAGGAGCAAGAGCCAGGAGAAAATGCGCGTTCCAGGGACGCCGCCATCTCGACGATCCATTACCAGACGCCTACGCTTCTGGTCCTCATCTGACAACATCGTCCCCTGCCCCCCCTGCGAGCCTTTTTCGCATATCGGCCATTTCTAACACTCCATCCTTTCCATCATCATCATCACGGTCACCATAACAACTGCTTACCCTATCATTACTCGCCCCATCTATCATCAATCACTTCTTTTTTTCCTTTTTTATTTTAAGCATCAAGCTACACTTATTAGGCACTAAAACCAGCCAATGAACACTCTGAGCTAAACGCTAAAGAAATAAACATTTATCAATTGTCCTATCAGCCTCACCATCACAGGCTCACAGTACTCCGTCAAGATGATGAAACACATGAATACGCACAACACACACCTTAACAACTCATATAAATGCTCTGGGGGGCTGTGGGACTGGGCTGCGGGACTCTGAATGTCACCCTGCAGTAAGTAATGTGCATTAAATGGAGCGAAATGCAGCTCGCTTTGCGCTTGCCATGAGAAATGTGTGTGTGTGTGTGTGATATTGCTAGCTCTGAATAAGGAAGGTAAGGTGACTACAGTTGCCCCAAACAGGGTTCCCACGCTTCTTCAAAGTACTTGAGTTTCAGATGCATCAAAGAGTGGAAAGTAGGTGAAATCAAACATAGGTCCTTGACGTAGAATAAGTACACTTTAAATACCCGGATGATGCTCTTAAAAAACAAAGGCTGTGTTTGAAATCTCTTCCATTCCCTACGTTAGTCCACAATATAGTCCGGTTGAAGGAGTGAATGAAAATGAGTTCCGACACTGGGTTCGCCGGAAGGACTGCCGCTTTTGCGTAGTTTGTGCTTTACTGGCAGCTAATGAAAAGACTTATCTTGAACTCTGTCATGGAAACTACTAGAATGTACAGTCCTTAAATAATTTAATAGGAATTTACACCTGTATGATATTATAGTGGACCAGCGATTCGGAAATATGGATGGATGGATGGATGGAGGGAGGGATGATTCAGCTGCAAGCACCATCTTCAGGTTTAGATGCACAAATTCATTCAGTGTGCGACTCTCACAGTGCATTATGGGTATTCTGTAGCCGTTGAGCATGCATCTGTTGCACAATGTTATTGCAGTGCATTATGGGATTGAATGTATGCTCTCGATTACGTTCGCTATGGTTTCGGACAGCACTTCAAATGTCTGTCCCCTCAAATAGTACCCTATTTAAGAGTGATTTCGGACACAGCCAAAGTGTGGAGTGTTGGACATTTTATGCACTCAAGTGTTGCAGCTTTAATTATATGTATGAATTAAATTTCATAAACTACACGGATGAGTACATAGTGTATTTTGGGACACAACCAATGCCTAATAAAGCAGCTCTGCTTTGTTTACAGAGGTACCCGAGGAAACCAATATATTTCTTCCATAAGCGCCATCTACTGTCAGAGAGTGATATTGTATTTTTTCTTCAGCGCATTTTTTTTTCAGACCAGTGCGAAGATCGACCCATATTTTTACACAGCTTACAGTAGGATGTTACTGTAAACGCTGATCTCCCTCCAATACCGTATTAATTTTTAATTGTGCCGACGTTAAAGCCTTGAATGGCCAGCCTTAAATTTGATTTTTAAAAACCGTACAGATACCCTGCATACTGGATTTACAAATAATTTGGAGTATTTTGAATGTTTTTGATTTACTTTACCACATAACTTATTTTAGGCCCAATGATTCATAAAGAAAGAAACTAAAATAAAGCGTGAAATAAATGTTAAAAGAGGGAATAGGAAAGCGGCATCTCTCGTTCGAACTCACTCATGCTCTCGTTCGCTCTACCAGCCCTTTCTCCTCCAGATTTGAAAAACCTCATATGCCCCTGAAATGTGCCTTAACCCTTCTGTGCTGTTCGGGATGTTTTCATCCACTATGGGGAATTTTTGAGTCTTAATTTGGCCATAACTTTCTCCGTGTTTCAGCAAATGGAATGATTTTTGGTGGCAAATCTTATTTTGACACATATTTTGGGAAAATGCTTTGAAAATTTTCAAAAACTCAACAGTACTCTGTGGGCAAATTCACTACCCTTTCGTTATGTTCGTGGCTGAAAACAGCCACGATTTTAACTGCTTTAAAAATGTATCAGATAAATATTTTTTTCAAATTTTTTTGCTTAAATCTATTAATCAACCTCAGTCCTGATCAAAACTACTAAATTAAAAAAAAAAAATTCAGGATTTTAACTCTTTAATTGCCAAATTCATAAATGATGTCACTGATTTGGGAAAAAACGTGTCAGATTAGAAACAACATTGGCTTTGATGCGTTGTTAGTTTTTGTGCAGCATCAGATTTTAACGTTTTAAAGAGTTAAAATCCTGAATTTCTTTTTTTAAATTTAGTAGTTTTGATCAGGACTGAGGTTGATTAATAGATTTAAGCAAAAAAAATTGAAAAAAATATTTATCTGATACATTTTTAAAGCAGTTAAAATCGTGGCTGTTTTCAGCCACGAACATAACGAAGGGGTAGTGAATTTGAACAATGCACAAGGGTTAATATTACCACAGTAATGATAGATATAGGTACTGCAGGTCTTTGATACTGGTGATGTCCACCTTTGTTTTACTTCATATAAAATAAAAGATGCTTTAACAAGTCCTTGAATCTGGTGTTAATGAAAGAGTGGGAACCCTGCTCAAATCAATAGTAATCAAACTAAGTGCATGCATACAGAGAGATTCGAGGAAGGCAACTTCATCAGATACTCCTCGCTGATTTATGCTGTGTGCTTTGTGTGGCATGTGAACTTGCATTGCTTAAGGTTTGCTCAAGAATGGCCTTCAATATACAGGGTCCAAGTGTGTCCCCCTTTTTTTCTTTAACATCTTCCTCTGTACGTCCTCTGTGCGTCATGTACACGTAGATGCGACTGACCCGTTTATATGTGGAGGGTTCACATGCAAATCAGACAAAGGTGCATCGATCTATACCTTGGCCTTTTTCGTGCAGGGCACATCACTTAAAAAAGCCTTTCTTGGGGGTGGGGATGTGCTGGTTTAAATCCCCATTCTTAGGACTAAAAGAGGTAATTATTGTACAAATACTTCAGTAAGAATAAAATAATTAGATTTAGATCTTGCATGATTTGCGTATTAAGCAAATAAAGACACGAGAGTCACGAGACGAGACAAGATCTGTGCGTCATACAGCAGGAAAACCTCAACATCTCTCCATCCTGTGACAGATATGAAACGGATGTACACAACCTTCGTTTCTGCGTTTGGTCTATTTTTGCATCTAGTATTTGTCGTAAATGTATGTAGTTTTGTAGTCTTGCAGTTGGCACATGATCTCTGATTCATTAAGCCACGGTGCTCGTAGTAAAAATGCATGTTTGAGTCTTGCTTGTGACATTTCCAATCTCGTTTTTATCATTTATAATTGGTAAAAAAGCCAAAAGAATTACTTAGAATTACTTGGAGCTGTAGCTCAGTGGTTAGCACATAAGTCGTTGAGAGGTGGAGCTTAAGACAATCCATGTTTGAGTCTTCTGACATTTCAGATCTCATTGTTGTCATTAAAAATGAAATAAAGAATTATTCACATCCGTTGTTTATCGGTTGGCACAAACACTCTTACACATTGAGCCAAAAAGCTCACGTTTGAGTCTGGCTTGCAACAAATCTCATTTTTAACATTTAAATGTGTTAAACATGTATCTAGAATTACTTGGATCTGATTTGTGCTTGGCACAAACATTCTGACACATTGAGCCATGGTGCTCATATAGACAATGCATGTTTGAGTCTTGTTCGCAACATATCCAATCTCATTTTTGTCTTAAAAAAAAAATAAAGCTCAAATAACATTTCAAATTTCCAGCTGCAACATTTCTAATTTCATTTTTGATATTAAATATGCTTAAAAAAAAATCCAAAAATCTATCTAGAATTAGTACTTAGTGCATGCATTTTGACACATTGAGCCATGGTACTCATATAGAAGATACATGTTTGAGTCTTGTTTGAAACATTTCCCATCTCATATATGTCATTTAAAGTTGCAAAAAATGCCAAAAACTTTATGCAGAATTGCATGGACCTTAAACTTATTGCTAAGCTCATGCATTCTGGAAAAATAGTGCTCATACAGACAATGCATGTTTGAGTCTGGCTTGCAACATTTCAGATCTAATTGTCATTAAAAATGACAATAAAGGAGAAAAAAATACGTAGAATTATTCACAGCCGTTGTTTATCGGTTGGCACATGCACTCTTACACACTGAGCCAAAACGCTCATACACACAGCGCACGTTTGAGTGTTGCTTGCAGCATTGCAGATCTCATTTTTGACATTTAAATGTGGTTAAAAATGTATCTCATTGAGCTATGGTGCTCATATAGACAATGCATGTTTGAGTCTTGTTTGCAACATTTCCAATCTCATTCTTGTCATTAAAAATGACATTAAAGCTCAAAAAAATGATGTAGAATTATTCACAGCCGTAGTTTATCGTTTGGCACGTGTACTTTGACACATTGAGCCAAAACGCTCATGCACACAATACACGTTTGAGTCTAGTTTACAACATTTCAAATCTCATTTCTCATTAAATGTGGGGAAAAGGCCAAAAATGTATCTTGAATTACTTGGATCTGTAGCTTAGTGCTTAGCACATGTGCTTTGACACATTGAGTCATGGTGCTCATGTAGGCAATGCATGTTTGAGTCTTGCTTGCAACATTTAAAGTCATTAAAAGCATGTAGAACTACTGTTATGATGTTCTGGCAGTTGTGAAAACTACTTTCTCCTTGTTTTAAAAGAATCATGTAAGGGATCAGAATGACTAAGAGAGAGAATCTCATGGAGCTCCAGAGTTTTCCAGCTGGTGTTTTAGTTTGGTCACAGCAGTGAAGCTTAAAGGAATTTTGGGGTTAAATACAAGTTAACATCTGTGGCATGCTGTCAGTTTATCAAAAAATGAATTTGACTTGTTCATCAGTATGTAAAAGCAAACAAAATGATGTTTGCAGTAATCCACTTAGTCTGTGGGTCAAGACATTGCACCATAAAGCAAGATGAATTGTGCTATACTGTGTAGCCACAAGATACGGTAGAATCGCTCGCCATCCTTATAATACAAATAAAATCATTCAACTCTTACATAATCATTTAAAGCCAATCTGTCTAAATTGTCTCATGATCCATGTAAAAAAAAAAAAATTTTTTTTTTTTGGACTACTTTTGGATTTGGAATAGAATTGTCCATAACTTTTTTTTTTTTTTTTACATGGATCATGAGACAATTTAGACAACTTTTACAGCTCAAATAATTAATCACTTAAATAAGACGGACCCAGTTAATTAATAACAATACATGTCCATTGTGAGAGTATAGCTATGCATGTGAACTTAGTTTTTTTACAAACTGTGGAACACACTAAGATTATTTTCTGTGGAAACAATTAGTACTTATAGAACTTGACTTGTATTGGACCCTGGAACATTTCTTCAACTGTGTCTAAAGTGTATGGAAAGCCCACCTGTGTTCTGCGTGAGTGTTGTTTTTTGGTGTTCTTCCATTTTACTAACACATGCTTGTGCTTTTGCCCCAACACCTCCTACACAGCTGCCCGCAGCGTCACTGGAGCCCAGCAGCAGCGCTTGCACTGCACATGCTCTGTTCGCTTGCAGATACTGACCTTTTCTCTTGATTAATGCTTCTTTTTTTTTCTGAAGTGTTGAACGACAGTGGAGGCTCCAGAGGCAGAGAGGGCTATCACTCAGTAGGAGGCAGTAGTGAGGGCATGAACGGGTATGAGGAACTGGTCCGGTGGAGGGGCAGAGAGCCAGGAGCCACCTGTTCAACTCCTCTGAGCCGCAACTCCCACAGTGCACCAGCCTTCACGTCCTCTTCCAGCTTGCGGCCGGGACGCAGGCCAAAGGGTAACACAAAATTATGCCGCTTAGTAGATGTCAAATGACAGACCATGTTCATTCTGTCATGTTTGATAGTAAATTTACTCATCCTTAGAGACATTTTATGATGCATCGGTTTGTATTGTATTTATATTACTTCAGACTTCTTTTGGGTGCTTTTAGATTTTACAATTAAAGGAAAAGTTCACCCACAAGGAAAATTCTGTCATCATTTACTCGCCCTCATGTTGTTCCAAACCTGCTTCTTTTTTCTGTTGAACACAAAAGAGGATATTTTGAAGAATGTTCGGTAATTCGACAGTAGCCGGTGAATTCCGTAGTATTTGTTTTCCTACTATAAACGTAAACAGCATTCTCTAAAATATATTAGTGTTCAATAGGAGACAGAAACTCATAAAGGTTTGGAATGATGTGAGGGAGAATAAACGATGACAGAATTTTCATTTTTGGTTGAACTTTTCCTTTAAGCGTTCGCAGTGTCTGTTGTTTGTACTCTGAAAATTTCAAAAGGATGATTTTAGAAAATATACTGCGTTTACAATACAACTACACTAGTTCATATACGCTCCTGGCATGTATTAATGTTCAAAAGCTTGGGGTTGTTAATATTTTTGCATGTTTATAATGCTCACCAAGGCTGTATTAATTTGATCGAAAATACTGTATATATTTGTGAAATATTATTACAATTTAAAAAAAAATTGTTTTCTAATTTAATATTTTCTAAAAATGCAATTTACTCCTGTGATCAAAGCTGTATTTTCAGCATCATACTCCAGTCTTGAGGGTCACATGATCCTTCAGAAATCATTCTTAAATGCTGATTTGCTTATGCTAATTTATTATTATCCATGTTGAAAACCACTGTGCTGGTTAATATTTTTGGTGGAACACCACAATACATTTTTTTTAGGATTCATTGATGATTAGAAGTTTTAAAAATGGCATTTATTTATCTTATGTAACATTAATAATGCCTTTACTGTCACTTTAAATGCGTCCTCACTGAATAAAAGTATGGTGGCATCACGCTACCTACATTTTTAAACCGATTTCCAGGCTAAATTACTGGAGGGTGTTCACAGTTAACAGCCCTTCCTATTCTGTCATTTTCTTCCATATTTAAGTTCAGTCGTTGTTTTTCATACTGCGTAAGTTAATTTAGTCATTAGCAAGTTTACATTGTGTAATGTGCCACGATGTACACATGGGGGCTTCAGCTTTAAACACCGCTGACCCTCTCCTTGACTCTCGCCTCCCAGCCAAAAAGCCCGAAGCTCATTTCATCAAGTCACTGTCAGCGTAATAACGAAGCGTTCACTCTAAACCAGTGTTTATTTTCAAGCGCTTTCTCAGATATCCACTGCACTGCGTAAACAAGCAGTCGTGTTCGTGCAAACGCACACAGGAAGACCACAGATTGATCAAGTCCCATATGACACTGTTCTTAGGAGAGCATCTTTAAAAGGGGAAATAAACTGTGCCAAAAAAATTATTCAAATGTATGGTACATACACTGATATATACACCGCCTCATTGTTGGGCTACACTCTTACTTTTAGGGTTGGTCTCAGAGGAAGACTTGCGCCATCATTCCCCAGACGCTTGCTTCGGGAGCGGTGTCCATGGAAACACAGGTAAGAGAATTAAGTAAATCAATACATGTTGCCTTTACAGCCTCTGTTTACTTCCTGTGCTTATTCAGTATGTGACGTGTGTCCCCCACAGGCCACCGGCCCAGTTCTGCCGAATTCAGCCGCAACACCAGCAGCAGCAATTCCCCCATCAGTTCCAAAGGTGTGTGTGTGTGTGTGTGTGTGTCTGTTTCATATGCATGCATAGTCACTTCAATGGCCACGGCTGGAAAATGCCACCCCCGCACACTCTCTTTCAAGAACTATTGGGACTATCAGGAGTGATTGTGTCTCAGGTTGAAACAAAGAACATTTGCATGGCTCTCAGACATAAATTAATTTGCAGAGGCAGCTCTGTTGTCGAGTGAGCAGGATTTAATTATAAGTAAACTATTCAATTATTTAATCAAATGGTTATTCAGTTAATTATGGAAGCTTGATTCCACCTTAAAACAAAAAACTTTTAATCTCACAATTCTGACATACAAACTCACAATTGCGAGTTATAAAGTCAAAATCATGACACAATTCTGACTTTATATCTCGCAATTCTGACATTATAACTCATAATTATGACTTTATATCTCCAAATTATGACTATAAGATGCAATTATGACTATAAGATGCAATTCTGACTTAATATCTCACAATTCTGACTTAATATCTCACAAATCTGACTTTATAACTCACAATTCTGACTTAATATCTCACAATTCTGACTTAATATCTCACAATTCTGACTTTATATCTCACAATTCTGACTATAAGATGTAATTCTGACTTTATATCTCACAATTCTGACTTTATAACTCATAATTCTGACTTTATATCTCACAATTCTGACTATAAGATGCAATTCTGACTTAATATCTCACAATTCTGACTATAAGATGCAATTCTGACTTAATATCTCACAATTCTGACATTAAAACTCACAATTCTGACTTTATAACTCATAATTCTGACTTTGTATCTCACAATTCTGACTATAAGATGCAATTCTGACTTAATATCTCACAATTCTGACATTAAAACTCACAATTCTGACTTTATAACTCATAATTCTGACTTTATATCTCACAATTCTGACTATAAGATGCATTTCTGACTTAATATCTCACAATTCTGACATTAAAACTCACAATTCTGACTTTATAACTCATAATTCTGACTTTGTATCTCACAATTCTGACTATAAGATGCAATTCTGACTTAATATCTCACAATTCTGACATTAAAACTCACAATTCTGACTTTATATTATATATTATATATTATATTATGACTATATCACGTGATTCGGACTTTATATCATCCAATTCTGAACTTTTCTAAGAGCTCAGACTTGTTACTTTTACTAAGTGTTACTCATTACAATATATAGAATAACAGATACTCGGATGTGGGTTCTTCTGAGTTAAGACAGAAAACAAAGAGCAATGCATTAATAACTACCCTCAACACCCCCAAAAACCACAATGCGCAGAAAACGGTAGCAACAGCATCACAAGACCTCTCACACCAAATTTCATTTCTGTGAAAAGTGTGAAGAAAAAGCCCTAGAGCACTTACCTGTAATTCAAACACATTCATACTGAAAACGTGAATATTGCAGTAGTTATGTTTATTTTTTAAAATAGATGGTAACTAGATAAGACGGTTTGGGGTGTGAGTATGTGTGAAGTTTACATTGTAGAGCAAAACGTCAAAGTATCGTCAAGTTATGTTTAACACAGATTGATACAATTTGTTATGGGGAGCACATATTCACTAACTTTTGCCTCAAACTCTTAATTTATTGCTTATTAATAGTTAGTAACGTAGTTGCTGTAGCGTTTTACTTTAGGATTTAGTGATGTAGAATATGGTCATGCAGAATAAGGCATTAATATGTGCTTCATAAGTACTAATAAACAGCCAATATGAAAGCTAATAAGCAACTATTAAAAGTGAGAATTGTGTTAGAACACACATCTTATTTAACTCATAAATTGAAGGGAAAAAAACCCATAGAAAAATCTGGAAGAACCACTGGCGGTTTAGTCTTTGTGGTTCTGACATCATCCATGCACCACTATTACATCATCCTGATGTTTGTCTCTTGGGTTGTGGGAGAAAAACGGTGAAATTTCAGATTCACTATTATTATTGTGTGAATTATTATTCAGATTCACAATAAAACCGCAGGCTAGTGCGTGTAAATGCTGAAACTATAATTATACTTACTATGTAAATAGTAGTATTGACGAGCATGAACTGAGGTCATTGTCCTATAAAAACATCCTGTAAGTTTCAGAAATTTTCTCATTAGTCTGAAAACAGCTTATATTGAAGCCGATCTGACTTAACGACAGGTCATGGAATTTGGCACTTTATTACGTAATAGTGTGGCTAAACACCACCTCCGCAGAAGAAGATTAACGCCTGCTTCTACATCATTATTTAGCCCCGCCCACCGAATCGCGCACGCCATATAATAGTTAACAGAGAGATGCTAGAGCTAGCAAGATGGCTTCGAGGACGGCAAAATGTGAAGGTCTAAGTTGAGCATTATTTATTTGTATTTGGTACATTTCACTGTGGAGTATTTGGTCAATTTGCAAACAGACTTTTGCGATATGGACTCGACAATAATGCGACAAGATTAACTGTGTTAATTCTAATGGGAGATCTGATTTGTCAGTCAGATGTTCTTTGTGAGTAAATAAAACCAGTGACTAAAAGGTCACTTCACATTGTTTCTCTTAGTAGGATGAAAATAATGTGTTCTTTAAACTCTGCTTAAGTGCGATCAAAGAACGCTCCCTTTACCATCGCTGGAGCTGTCAATCAAACAGCGTGAGAAACAGGAACGCCAAAACTCGAAATCTCTTATGAAGATCTCTTATGAAGAGATGAATCTCTTATTTACATCATGTTCGCACTGTTAGATATGATGAAAGCGTTTGTTAGTGTGCAGAAATCTGTGAAATCTGATCTGTGATCAGCTACAATGTTCATCACTGCAACCTTTCATGCCACGATCTAAATAATATAGATAAATATAAATAAATATAATGCGATAATAAACACTTTTCATGATTAGTAAACCTTGAGAGCTGTAATAATAAACACATGTTAAAAGTTTGAGGGAGTAATGATGGTAAAGATATTAGCCAATCACAGCAGTGGGCGTTTACACTGAAGTCTCACTGCAGACACGCCCCTTCAAACAGAGCGTTCAAATCAGAGGGCTAAAATCAGGGTAGTAAAAAATGCCTTTTATTTCTAAATTATGACCATTTTTGATGTAAAATTCATTCTAACATTATAAGTGCCCCCAGGAAACATTATAAAACAATGCAGTCCTTTGCACATTTTTACACGTTTTCATTTCCTGTCTTTCTCCAGGATCTCTGGACTGTTTGCAGGGCCGATCTGCCAGTCTGTCAAGCGATGATGTTGTTGGACTGGGTCATGAAGGTTCCCGTCTCAGTCAGTCGTCTCTGATTCCCCGTAGCTCCACCCTTCCCTGTGATGCCACATCTGCTTCACGTTCTTCCCAGCGGCCCACTTCTCGTCGGCCGTCCTCTCCTGGCAGCGAGATGGTTACCCTGGAGGAGTTCTTGCAGGAGAGTAATGCCCTGTCCCCACCCACTGTAAGTTGTTTTAACACTAACGTTTTCACACTTCCTAGCAAACTTATTTGGTGGTTTGACCTTTTAATCCAAACGTAAGATGCTCCTTTGTGGTAATAATAGCACATCATCAGAATAATTTGCAGATTGTTGTGTGGTGAATCATACATTACAGGATGTGCATTTTCTCACATCAGATATCTTGTTTCTATTTTTGACGTATGGAAGTTTCGGGTGCATATTTATGCAGTGAAAATGGCAGATGATCAGTAGAGACATTTATGCTCCTAAATCAATTATGCCTGATATTTGATCTGTTTGACCCTGCACCATGGATTGTTGCTTGCTAATCGACGATCAAGATAATCTCTTCTGAGTGCTTTGTGAGATGTTTATAATGGAATCTTCACCATTGCAGCTAGTGGCCTCACCGAGGTTGATATCACATGTCATATTTGATACACAAATCTCAAAGTCTGTCTGTTATCATAATGAAATGCAATATGTTTTTTGCATTTTCAAAAACTTCAAAAGTTTTCTTTTCAGGCCAGCAAAATGTCATTGTCATGTAAATGAATGGCCAAAATGCATACAAAGTTTTTAGTTGAGAACAGTGTCATGTGAACGGCCCCTGAGAAAACGGCAAGCACTGCAATTCAGCACTCTAGTAAAAGACAAGTCACGTTTATTTATAATTTACTAAATACAAAGGATTGCTTAAAATCAAGCAGCCTTACCATATACTACATGAAAAACTCAGTGTCAGTGTCTCATTACATCAGGAGTACAACTTCGTTTTCTACTGTAAAGCAGCTCTCCAGTTTGTTCATGGTTTCACTCGCAGACGTCTATCCGCGAAAGAAGGCGGAGCCTCCGGGCACACCTACCTATTACGTAATCGCCATGAACCAATGGTAGTACAAAGGTGTTTAAAAGTGAACTTTTCCGGAAAGTTCACTTTGGCAAGCTGTTTCGAACCCCCAAAACGAGCTCCAAACGAACTTCGTTTTGGCCTGATTTTGTTCTAAATGACTTCACATCAGTTTGTTCTTCGATTTCACTTGAAGTATAATCGGGGCATTTAGGGAGTCCCTTTACAAGAGGAGGGCGATCTAGGCTTCAAAAATGTGTGGGAACCCTGTATGTAATTTCCATTGTAATCTTGAAATTTGGGGCACAGTGGGATGCAACCACAGGCCTTTATGATGATTGTCTGTCTGTCTGTCTGTCTTTTAGGTGCAGACAGGAAGTCGAGAGGATCTGATGACTGACTATTTCACCAGATCTGCTCGGCCTGTCCCTCTGCGAGATGGTGCTAAAACTCCCACCAATTATGTCACTCCAACCATCAAGACTACTCCACCAGAACTAGATGGTCGGGCCCCCAAACCTGGACACAGTGTCAAACCAAGCATTCGGCTCATAGAGACCTCCGCACCCCCATCTCAGTCGCAAACCCTTCCTAACAGAGGAGCAGGACCGCGGCCCTCGCCTTTGCAGCAGTCCAATCCTCGAGGAGGTGTGGGCGGCACCACCAACCTGAGCCGTACATTCAGCCTGGCCTCAGCTGACCTCCTCCGCTCAAACGGACCAGACAGCTACCGCACCGAGGCCAGTTCTCCCAGCCAAAACGACGTTGTGTTGAGGAGGTCTGGTGTCGCCGGCAGAGAAAGACCAATGTCCGCTAGGCTGGCTGGATCCTCGCCGCTACCAGGAGATCCAGGGCACCTGTCCGTGGATCCCCGTCGCCTATCTCTTGCTCCACCCAGAGATGAGTTGTCGCTGGCTTGTCCGCCCCCAATGCACTCTTCTTCTACGTCGCTGCAGGCTGAACGGGAGTACGCTGGGAGTAGCCGGGCAGGAGCGATCCGTACCGGATCTCCTCAAACCCGAGCAGCCCCCCACCGTGGCGAGGTGGCCATGGTGACTCCGGTGCGAGCGGTATCGGCTATGAGGTTGAAGGGTTTGGAAGAGGAACCTCAGGAACAAAGGCAGGCAGAGTCGCCTCAACTGAAGAAAACCGACTCTGCGGACGTAAGCTACGCCGCCAAGGAGCAGCCAACCAGCAAACCTGCTTCTCCTGACCCCAACAATGACCCTCAGACTGTGTGGTATGAGTATGGCTGTGTGTAGGACCTCGAAGCCGGTGAAGAACCTGCGGTGTAAACAAATAAAAGCCCCAGGCACCTCTAGAGCATCTGGTCACGTCTCTCTTTTCGCCATTTCTCCAGGTGCTTCAAAGGCACCAGTGGCATTTGAGGCTCTCGCACACGTTCACACTGACCTTGAAACGAATGTATGGGGCACTTGAATGTATTTTTCCCCTTCGTATCCAATCGAACGCCATTGATTTCCTCAGCTCCATGGCAGGCCAGTTCACGTTCTATTCTGAATGTGGAAAACAAATGTTGGGCTGTGTGCTAGGAGCCACTCCCAGCGTAATTACTGAGTAGCGACTGCATCCATCTTTAGGAGGCGCAGGACAGTTGCAGGTCCATCACCAAGACAGCCTCACTGGGACCCATTACGGGAAGCGGCCTCTCTCTCACTCGCTCCCTGCTGACATACCAAACAATCTGCTCTATTCTGCTTCTTGTGGGTGACCATGTATTTGCTGTAGGAACTGGGTTTGGCCCAGACTTGGCAAGAGGACAACACGGAGCCAGAACGAGAAGACCATTGGACATGAGGATAAGAAAGCACCTTCCTTGTGATATAAGGTGGAACTATGACTCGGGAAAGGGTTTTAAGGTGGAATCTCCCTGTTTCACGCAAGCATTTAGGGTTGTACTAACGAGAAACTGAAGCTCAGTTTGGTGTTGGTTTTAGTTTATCCGACATTCATTTTCTCAAAACTGCACATCTGTTCCAATGACTAGAATTTCTTTTATTGGTTTATTTATTAATGTCTTTGAGGCAATTGAATGACACTTGTTTGTGTGGTTGTTTTAATGAGCGTGTATGCCTAATTTTCCTACATTTTTGTTTTGCGTGGTTGATGGTTAAATCTGATGATGTTATATAAAGGAAGAATGGAGTGAAGGAGACCATGGATTCCCGGGATCATGTCACCAATCTAGTGTTCTTTGTTCCCTTGTCAACCATCACATTTCACCGTCTCCAACATCTCATGGTCTGCTGTGGTCACCAGAGGAGATGGTGGATCTTCATTGAAATCTGTTTGGAGCCATCATTCACACTGGGTGTGTAAATATTAGGAGCGTCTCCTGTTTGAATGTGCACAACTACTGGTTACATGATTTTAGATATACAGCTGTTTTTATACACTACTGCACATGAACATAGATCATTACCTGTAAGATATGGTGTGAGTAGATACCCTAACAACCTTTTACACTTAATGCTGTAAAGTTTGTGAATGATAGAAGCCTGTTTAGAGAAAGCTGTTGTCCAAAACCTAAACTCTTTGTAATAAAGCTCTTCTTTTTTTTTTTTTAAACAATCTCTGAAGTTGGTGGTTTAAGTAAATTATACTGTATATGAGCTGTTTTATATTCTAGGACACATTTAAAATCAAATCAGTTTATTTAAAAAAAACTTTATTAAAATATTTAGAGCAATATTAATGATAATAATGAAAAAAATGAATAACTACGCTCTAAAAAAATGCTTTGTTAAAAATAACCCAAGTTAGGTTTAAAATGGACACACCCAGCGATGGGGTTGTTTTGACCCAGCAGTTGGGTTAAATGTTTGTCCAGCCTGCTGGGTAGTTTTATTTAACCCAACTATTGGTTAAAAATTTCTGTATTGCTTGCTTAAAATGAACCTGAAGTATGTTAGTAATGAGCATTTATGATTACGTTTATTTAATAATAAATAAATAATACACATTTATTACATTGCTTATTAATAAATGTTCACCTTTTGATTATTATTGTTGCGTCTAGTAATTATGTGTCTGATCTTTAATTTCCAGTCTATTTTGGGTTCTTTTTAAGCCAGCCATATTGTAATTTTTAAAATAGTTGGGTTAAATAAAACTGCCCATGAGGTTAGTCAAACATTTAACCCAACTGCTGGGTTGTCCTTTTTTTTTTTTTTTTTTTTTTTTAATGCCAGAATGGGCAACAGATTGAGCATAACTCCAGAGGTCACTTGATCTGTCTAATTCAGGATCAAATGTTGATTTGTAGTTATTAACGATCATATATTTCCCATAAATTAAAGACAACATATTTATTTGTTCTTTTTTTTTTTTTAATAAGTTCGATAAGAGTCGAAGGTTGACAAATGCATTTAAAAATTAAGAAAAAATAAGATTGAGTTGTCTTGCCATAAAAAGTGTCCAAACTTTGTTGTGTCAGTTTTAAGGTATAGTACTTTTTTTTTTTTTTTGTAACCGAGGAAATCATGCAACATGCAAATGTGTTCATAATAACTGCATGTGTATGTGATTTTTCATGCAAAGTTATTTTTATTAACAAAAATTGTTTACATTTGTAATGCCAGTTCAATAATTTACAACAAAAATAGTTGAAATTCATTTGAAATGCTGTTGCAGTTCAAAATGTAGAGGATTCCCGTCTTTTATCCGTAATTTCTGCGTTTATGGTTTAAAAATATAAAATAAGTCCCCAACCAAAAGTGAATCTTGTCCATTTCCACGGGTTATAGGACTCCAAAGTGTGCGTATTCGAGGAATACTGTACCAAACGCATCTTTTCCTTTGCCATTGAGAGCAATACCATTGTGGAAACCTTAGATTTCCCTCATCTATAGATTACATAAATTATTCCCAACAGGTGGAGGGACAGTGAGGCTGGAGCGCCCTACATAGACAGCACTGAACACACAGACTCGGAGCGCTTACATGACCAAACATGCTCTGTGTGAAAGCAGGTTCACTGAAGGATATGAGACACATCCTGTGTCTGGGAAAGACACTCGAGTGTTGACCGCGTAATAGCGCGCATCATTGCGTAAAATTGTTGACGCAATTTAGTTTTTTTCCCCTTTCCTTTCATTTTTTTCCCCATGCGTTTGATCTTATCTCTGCAGAAATGTTCACTTCTGCGAGTAAACGAATAAAAATAGACGACACTCTGTCAGAGAGTCCGTGGAGCTGCTGAACTTGAGGATCTTCTCACTTCGGAAATGCAAAGAACGAGACGCGTGGAATTAAAACCAGCAATGTGAAGGTAAAACACTTTGATTATCTGATTCACTCACCCTGAACAAATACTATATAGACTGATACTGTTGGCTTAATCTGAGCACTCGGTTAAAAAAAAAGCTTTTTAATAAGACCCCACATACTATTATATAAAATATAGAGTGAGAATAATTGTAACCCGTGTGGAGAATATCATGCGCTTTATCGTGGAGTAATCTGATAAAACAAATGCGTTTGTGACGCAATAAATGAACATAATTATGTATAATAGTACAGTATCATCAGCCTGATCGTTCAACGGCATGTGAAAATCACCAAATGGCTTTTCTGACCATCAGCTCTGTGGAATTATTCACACATTTAGGTTATATAAAGCTGTGAATGAATATTACAAATGATCATAGTTTAAGGGTTTCAAGTCAGAAAAGTTTTTATTCCTCACAAATGAGTCAGATCTATAAAATTACATAACTATCATGCAGTTGTGGGGAGAATGGTAAGATAAATAGGAATAAATGCATTTTCTTAATATTATCTGTTGAGGTAGTGCTTTGAAATGTTCAGTTTTGTATGTACCAGATAAACTAGAGTTTATATGTCAGGTGGGATTTCATGGCTGTGGGACCAACGCATGTCTAAAGTAAGCGTGTCAGTATGGAGAGATGTTCAAGCACACGTTTCCCAGAGTCTGAGGAGGAATGGGGTTGTTGGGTTTATGTTGGACAGTCTTAAATAGGCTAAATGTTCTCAGTTGTGAAGATTAAATGGCAGAAAATATACTATACATTCTTTGAAAAACATGCAAAACTGTGCAATTGAATTTTGGATTCAAGAACTTCCTCATGTGAAAACTAGTTGCATAAACTTCAGTTAACCAAGATTACCAAGATTATTAAATGATCCTGATCTGCCTTTTTATGTACTGACCTTTAAAAATTAGGATCAGTCTTAAAGAAAAAAAAATTTCCATGATCCATTGGAGTCCGCTGTACTACTTTATTAATAAAGTATGGATCCACTTTATTTTGATGGTCCTCTTTAGGCTTTCTGTGGACTAATGTTGACTCATTAGAGTATTAGTTGAGCATTAAAAGACTGTTGTAGAATAAGATGACATGTAGTTACACTTTAAAAGATGCTGGGTTAAAAACAACGTAAGTTGGGTTGAAAATGGACAAACCCAGCAGTTGGGTTAAACGTTTGCCCAACGTGCTGGGCAGTTTTATTTAACCCAACTATTGTTTAGAACATGGCTGGATTGAAATGATTTCTAAATAGGTTGGAAATTAAAAACAAACACACAGAGGCAAGTGCAACAATCACAAGGTGAACGTTTATTAATAAGCAATTTAATAAATGTTTATTGTTTAATTCATTAAACTTATTAGTAAATGTTCATTTATTAAACATAACAATAAATGTTAATTTCTTGGGTTGGATTCATTTTAAGCGAGCCGTACAGTCATTTTTAAACAATAGTTGAGTTAAATAAAACTACCCATCGGTTGGGTCAAACATTTAACCCAACTAATGGCTTAAAACAACCCAATTGCTGGGTTTCTCCATTTTACAACCCAACTTGGGTTGTTTTTAGCCCAGCATATGTTTTAGTATAAGTCAGTAGAATGTCAAAATAAAGTGTATAAAAGAGATAGTTCACCTAAAATGACAATCTTGTCATCATTTACTCATGTTGTTCCAAACCTGTATGAGTTTCTTTCTTCTGTTGAGAAAAGAAGATTTTTTTTTTTAAAAGAAAAAGGTGAATTTTTCCTACCATGGAAGTCAATGGGTGCCATCAAGTGTCACCTTTCTTTAAAACATCTTCTTTTGCATTCAAAAACCCATAGATTTGGGACAACATGAGGGTGACTAAATGAGTTTTAATTTTTGGGTGAACTATCCCTCTAAGCAGGAAACGTGTAGGTTCAGCATTACTTACAGTCAACAGAATGTCTGAAAAGGACCACCTATAACGGGCAATTGACTTTGAATTCAAAATGGATGAGTCAAGTTCGAAACTACTAGAAATAGATGCGCATCTGTGACCAATTCTATGTTTCAGTGTTGCACAGCAACCACCAGCTTGTCTTCTCTAATTAGTAATGATTAATGTATTTATTGGACTACTGACTCAAGGTGTTTTGCCTAAGAACACTTACACATGGAAAAACACATTACCCCAATGTACTGCTATTTTATACTGAAGAACTGCTCGTTTCTATTATCATATATATGACTTCATCAAAATTTAATAGAGGAATACAGCTCGATGGAGCATTCACTGGGCCAGACCTACTTGTCAAATGTCAGATCTCGAAGGTTGATGTCGAAGCTGGCTCAATAAAATACAAAGTAACAATTCTACTAAAAAAAGGCTGTAGGTAATATTGTTGTACCTGCATAGATGTCGTGCGTCGCTGTCTGAGCCGTGTGACTCAGATTCAGGGACACATTCTTAAGCGTTTAATGGATTGCTGATGAAACGTGTTGTTCACGCTGGTTCATTTGTATGTTGTGCTCCACGGTAGTCAATGAAGCCAAGGTCTCGTTCCCAATATATCTGACGTCCTTTCATCAGCTGGACAGTTTGAAAAGGGCAATGTATGTAACTCAGATCCATAATGTGAATTGGCATTTAATACACGAGATGTTCAAGGTGGTTTTAATTGCGTTTCACACTAATCATTGAAGAAAATATCTAAGTCAAAGTCAAAAGAGCAAAAGTACAGTTGAATTCTTTCTGAATTCAATCGTGGAGTTTCAAGAGCATTTTTTTTTTACACTTCCTTCAACTTAATATGTCTTTCTGTATGTTTAGAATAGTTTCGAGTCTGAAGAACACAGCCCACACACAAACCATCTATCACTCGCCAGCCATCTTGAGAACACCCTCGGGCAGCTGTTTTCTAAGCAGGCTGAAGTACAACTGTCTGCTTAAAATGTGAGAGAAACCCAAATCAGTTATGTCAAGCACTGTAAGCAATCAAATCTTACAACAATTGGCTTCTTCAGCTGAAATTGACCCAAAAAAAAAGAGTATTAATGTAACTGTCCTTTAGAGCGCTGCAGGAAAAACATAATTTTCTAGACCAATCCAGAAGTTAGCGTCAGTCTCCTTCCCTTACCCCTTAAAATCTACAAGTTTGATTTTGAATAGTTTGCAAGAGCGTGAGTATAAACACAACAAGCCTGTAGATGCACACTAGTGGATTTTATATTTGACGTGACGACCTCCTCAGTCAAAACTGATGTATTTTCTGTCATAGATTATAATGTGAAATTATCTTGAGCTTGTGTTTACGAAAACACATTTTGTGTAAGTAAACTCATTTCCAAGTTTTAAGGCTCTTGCAGGACTGTCATTCATTTTTTTTTTGGTGTCTCTTCCTCTTACTCTTGGACTAGGTATCTCTAAATATCTCACATATACCACAATTCAATAAAACACGATGCATCCCACTCTCTATAAATGGATTGGAAACACAAATGTATGTGAAAGACTCGAAGTGCATTTAAAACAAAGACTGTCAGAGTATGTACTGCATTTAACCTCTCGACAGTTAATATAGTTCTAGAAGTGTGAACGCTTACAAAAAAGAAGTTTATTTAAATGTGCTATTTGTGTACTTCTTCAAACTCAATGCTTTTTATGTACTTCTTAGAAAAGTACTTGAAAATACACAAGTTTATTTGACTTATTCTGACAGAAAAGTCTAAGTATACTTGGCTTGTAGTTGTGTTCTCTTTTGATTGAGTAGCCTACTAAATACTTATTCTTATAAATGTACACATTTCAGCTTCCAATAGAATAGCTTTGTTTGAAAACACTGATTTATAAAGTCACCTTTATTTATATAGCGCTTTTTTTTAAAGAAAGAAAGCAGATGTGTTCCTAAATCTGAGTATGTGATTTGGAGTGATCTTAAGAATTTACTTCAGATCTACTTCACTCCTTCCCCGCCATTGACCGAGTCTATGTTTTCAGTGTTATACGGTAGGGGGCGCTGTTACTCCTGAAAGTGTACAGAATCTCCCATTGAAAACGGCCGAAGAAGCAGAAACAAGCGATAGAAGCTTTGCTTACGCACATGAAATCTCACGTGATCAGATATTAAACAGCATATCAAATCTTCTGTTATAGGTTGTAACGTTACCCTGCCAAACTTTTACCAAATGAAATGTCTAACCCAGGAAGTGGTATAGAACTACTATAACTAACAGTTTACTAAGAGTATACTTCAAAGTGTACTTTCATGAAATAAAATAAGTGTGCTACTTATCAGAACTTATCAGTATAGCTATAAGTTCACTTGTAGAATAATTGAAGTACAAACAATAAAACGTAGTTGTAAACGAGTTGTGTTTACTCAAAGTACAAATACTTATACGTATACTTTGGCCCACTTTTTAGTGTATAAATTTAGTCCCAAGTAGTAATAAAGTAGTACACTCTACTAGTACATTGATAATAGTATACTTAATACTTACTATAAGCTTAAGTATACGTACAACAAACCTGATATACTACATCTGCCATGTTTGTATTGTAACAACTTTAGCTTCGTCACCATTTCCTGTCGTTTTACGAACATTGCGACTCCTGTCCCATGGTGTCTCCGATACTTGCATGAAAATCTCTGAAGGCTGTTGTCCAGGTGGTATTCGGACATGCTAATCACTTGACAATGTTTTGTTTGCTTCCCATAGAATTCACTCATGGATTTTTATTTGGAGGCCTCTGTGGATTACGAACGTCCTACACTCATCGAGTAAGACTCTGCGAACATGAGGTTGGAAAGATGAACATGTCCGAGGAGCAAATCAACTGCACTATAAGCCACGAGATTCACCAGTACCTGTTTTCGGGTGCGTACATCCTAGTGCTGCTAGTGGGTCTTCCCGCCAACGCTTACTCGCTCTACCATGCCTGGCTGCAACTTAAAGCACGCAATGAGCTGGGGGTGTACTTGTTGAACCTGACTATATCGGATCTGCTGTACCTGGCCTCCTTGCCCCTCTGGCTCCAGTATATTTTCCAGGGGGACGACTGGAGCGGCTCGGAGTGGCTTTGTCAGCTGTGTGGTTTCCTGCTCTACGAGAACATCTACGTCAGCATTGGTTTTCTGTGTTGTATCTCTATTGACCGCTACCTTGCAGTGGTCTACCCCTTCCGATTCTCCTCTTTCCGGACGGTGCGAGCAGCAGTGCTGGTCAGTACGGTGGTCTGGCTCAAAGAGCTCGCTGTAGGGGTGGTGTTTTTCCGGCATAAGGAGCTCAGCAAGGACAAGCACAACCAATCTGTGTGCTTCGAGCACTATCCCATGAAGACATGGGAGTACCCAATAAACTACTACCGTTTTTACATAGGCTTCCTGTTCCCTTTTGGAATCCTCTCGTTGTCATACTTTCGAGTCCTCCGAGCGGTGGGCAAGAGTGCGGGCACGCAGACTGCCCAGAAAACGCGCATCAAGTACCTGGTGACCAGCACAATCGTCATCTTCGTGGTGTGCTTCTCGCCGTACCACGTCTTCCTGCTGGCGCGCACCGTATTAGAGCGGGACTGCGCTTTCATCGAGAACATTTTCAATTATTACCATTTCTCGCTTCTGCTTACTAGCTTTAACTGCGTGGCGGACCCCGCGCTCTATTGTTTTATCAGTGAAAGTGCACAAAAGGGCATCCAGAGGGCTCAGGATGCTTGCACTCGGGTCTTCTGCTGTTGCTCGAAAAGCCATGGAAGGTTCAACACACACTCCCCTGAGATGGCGGTCACCAATGATAACGGTACAGGCACGACAGTGGTGACACTCTTGCAGCAGGTCAAAACTGAAGTTTGAACTTTTTTCTTCTGTATTAACAATACAATTAACATCATTCAGATTAGCCACAGGCTCTTCAGTGGACAGAAGGAACTTGTGGAAGCTGCAGGAACTTCCCCCAGGACTTTGGGATGGTGCTCGGTGTGTGTTTTGATCGCAGTGTCTAAATGAAGTTCTGTGTAAAAAATTTCTCCCTCAGAAAGTCCCTGCTCACAAGGTAGTACTTTTTCAAAGTTCAGGAACTTTCGTGGGTGGGAATTGGGCGCTGAACATGCTGATTGGTTGAATTCATGCAGTATTTTGATTGGTTGACTCCATGCAGCATTTTATTTCAACCACCATTTTTAAAAGTCTGTTGCGGTGCGTGCACTAAAACCAGATGCACACGTCTGCGGCGCGTTACGGAGTCGATCGCGGCCACTCTAGTCAATGAAGAGTTTCAGAAGCGACTCACCGTGCCGCTTCGGAAAAGATACGTCTATTTTTGACGGACGCCGCATACAAGCCGAGCAGTTCAAATACAAAATAAAGTCAAAATAATCACCCTGTGTTCTCCCGCTCATATTTCACATCACTTAGCAGGCCAGAAATTGATGACAAGAGATTCGAAGTTTAAAAAAATCTTTTATCCTTGTCGTGCATATTAACTTCGTCTGTACAGCAAAGCAAAGTATGGCATAGCAATATCTATAGGAGCAAAATATAACAATTTAGCCATTAAAAACCGGAAAATTCAAGGAAAACAAACCCCGCCGGTGCCGTAATGCGCTACAGACGTGTGCAGAGTAAATAAGGGGTCAGAGCTGTTCGCTACTCCAATGGAGTTCAACCGATGGACTGACGACAAGGTTGAGGCTTTATTAAGCTTAAACACGGAGGACGAAGTCCAGCGAGAACTGGAAAGTCGCGCGCAGTCCTACGTCACTGGACTTTAAGGTCACAGGCTACTTTTTGAGCAATGTTGCCCATTTGAGCAATTTCCCATTGAGAATCAGGGTTGGGGAGTAATGAAATACAAGTAACTTAGTTACGTATTTAAAATACAAAATTTGAGTAACTGTATTTCATTACAGTTACATTTTAAATGGGTGGTAATCAGATTACAGTTACATCTGAAAAGTGTTTTAGATTACCAAAGTGATTACTTTGAGTTTTAATGTCATTTAAACAGCGATTGGTGATTCTCTGACTCTGACAGTCTGAAAAAGTGGAGTTAAGTTTCATGTTTTCCACTGTTTTCATGTTTTGTGATAGTTGTTTGTGAGTCATTTTATTATTCACTCGTCACTGCAACTTTTTCTCACAATTTGTTTTTTTCCCTCACAATAGTGAGTTTGCATTTCACAATTCTGACTTCTTTTTCTCAGAATTGTGAGATTTAAACTCAAAATTGCAAGTTATAAAGTCAGAATTGGGAGATATAAACTTGCAATACTGACTTTTTTTCTTGCAATTGTGCATCTAGTATGTGAGTTAAATGTCATAATTCTGACTTTTCTCAATATTGCGAGTTAATATCTCATAATTCTGACTTTATAACTCACAATTGCAACTTTATATCACACAATTCTGAGGGAAAAAGTAAGAATTGTGAGATAAAAACTTGCAATTAGCTTTTTTGTGTTTGTTCCACACTTATTAGTATTCCAAAGTATTCTAAAGTATTTAGATTAAGTTACTAAACTTGAGCAATGTAACGAAATACGTTACAAATGACTTTTTAAAGCATGTATTTTGTAATCTGTAGTGAAATACATTTTAAAAGTAACTACCCAGCCCTGTTGAGAATGAACAACAAATTTCGACCTAAAGTATCCAGATCGAAATTTGTTGCCCATTCTCAGTGGGAAAGCGCCCAAGCAATATCACTCGGCAGCATCGCTCAAAATGTTTCCCCGTGCATCATCACCTGTAGACTTCGACGGAAACGCGCACAGCAACAGGAAAACAGTTCAACAAATGGTTCCGGGTGATTTCGGTGGAAGATGTACAGCCGCATACAGTCAATGTACAGCTGTTTAACATCGGTCAAAACATTATGCTGCTGTTTTAGCCATAGTGCAGTATTTCATGGTCTTGGTAAGCTAACATTCTTCTGTTGTGTGGTGTAGTTCTCAGGGATTGGCTACCTTGATAATCACCAGTGGTTGACATTTGAGGTTTCAGGAACCGATGATCTAAAACTTTGCTATTTTAATGTACTGTTCCAAGTCCCTTTAGCTACATTTGCATGTAGCGGTTAAACACGGTGTCCAAGACTAAAGCCATTTCTGCTTTTAAACCTCATAGGTTTCGGTTCCAGTCATATTTAGACTGTTGGAATGACAGGGAAAGTCCTTCGTGATCTTCAATAGTTTAATTTTGTCATCATTAACTCTCATTAATGTCAAGTCACCTTTATTTATATAGCACTTTTTAAATTGCAGAGTGTGTCAAAGCAGCTTTACAGTGATAGGAAAATAATTATGGTGTCTTTGTCCAGCTTAAGTTCAGTATTGCTTCATTCCGTTGTAAAAATCATTAGTTATTCTTTTAGTTCATTTATCTTATACCGCAGCTCTGGAGAAAACAGTCATCGTCCAGCTCAGTTCAGTTCTCATACAATGGTCAATGCAGGCAGATCAAAAACATTGTTGAATATCAAGCACAAACCCATAAAAAGAGATTTTTTGCGGGTTGTTTTTTCCCATACAGTGAAAATATACAGTGACAAGGGACTGTGAAAGTTCAACTTACAGTTTGCTCTAATTGAAAACGTTATCTTTTTTAGTTACAAGATGTGAGAACCAATGGCATTTGTTTCATTGATGCCAAACCAGGCGCCCTGAGGCAAATGCATGCCTGCTTATTGTGATTTGAGAGAACTTTTATCAGTAAATCTGATTTAAAATGTGTCGTATGGCTTCAGAAGACTTGGAATAGAGCGCACGAGTTTCACGGACCGACGTTAACAGTTCCTGGTCACTGTATGTTCTCATTTTATGGAAAAGAACAGCATGAAATTCTTGTGTTCCATGATGGAATGAATGACGTACAGGTTTAGGACATCAGTAAATGATGTTAGAAATGTTCATTTTAGGGTGAATCTTTGCTTTAAGAAAAGCAAAGCAGCGAGGCCTTATCTTCATCACCTGCTCGGCTCTTTCATGGTAAGACGGAGCACACAGACGGTTAACAATCACAGGAAGGTTCGAGTGTGTGAAGGGTCAGCCATCCCCCAAAACAGAGCATTTTAATCTGGACAGCTTCCCACAGTGATGCGATATATCCTGGGAAATAAAATGAGAATGAATTGATGGTTGCTTCCAGAATTCATGGATCTGCTGTGTTAAATAAAGGTGATGAGTGTTTGTTGCAGTGTTTACATTTTTAAGACAGAGGTGATCTGAAGTGACGTGGAAGTGTCCTCAGACCGTTTACAGTGAATACTCAACATGCATGCAGTTTTATGTATACATAACCAAATCAAGATTGTATTCAGGTTTTTTCATGATTTCACACAGTGACTGCTGTTCAATTTCATTCATGAGATTTTTATCATTGGTTTTTTGGTCACAAATCACTGGCGATGATTGTACATGGACACAGAGAGGATGCTGCGCTGGATAGCAGGGGTGCAAAAAAAATACAGAGAAATTATATTTAATTATGAGTACAAAAACTTTTTTTTTGAAGATGGGATGTTCTCTTTGGGTGTCTGTCTGCTCAATAAATTTTGGTTTTGCTTGGCTTGTTATTCTCCGTACAATGTCAGGTCAAGTCACCTTTATTTATATAGCGCTTTTTACAATGCAAATTGTGGCAAAGCAGCTTTACAATGTATAAAATATGGAGTTTTTACAAAAAACAACTTATTTTCGATATAAATGATCGAGTTTCTATCTCATAATTCTGACTTTTCTCAGTATTGCGAGTTTCTATCTCATAATTCTGACTTTTCTCATTATTGCGAGTTTCTATCTCATAATTCTGACTTTTCTCAGTATTGCGAGTTTCTATCTCATAATTCTGACTTTTCTCATTATTGCGAGTTTATATCTCATAATTGACTTTTCTCATTATTGCGAGTTTACATCTCATAATTGACTTTTCTCAATATATGTTCTCTTTGGGTGTCTGTCTGCTCAATAAATTTTGGTTTTGCTTGGCTTGTTATTCTCCGTACAATATCAGGTCAAGTCACCTTTATTTATATAGCGCTTTTTACAATGCAAATTGTGGCAAAATATGGAGTTTTTACAAAAAACAACAACTTATTTTCCACATTTTTCACAAATATGGTAGCTATGCAGCCAGCTAACATGCTACATAGACAAATGCTCAAAGAATATGAAGGGTGTTGCTTGTAAAAAACACTGATGTGGGTAAATCGTCCTCATAATTATGTGTAAGAGCACAAATGACTGAAAATGAAAATATGTACGCATCTCATATTCCCTCAATGGATGAATAGTATTTAAGAGGAAAACATATGTCCCATATTTAGCAAAAACAAGACCCAATAAAGGAATAAATGATGATCGAACCATGCCTTTATGAGGAGACAGAAATTAATGCTCCATTAAAAAACTAAAAAAAACTTTGGTCCAGAGAAACGCTTTCATCAGATACTTGTTCTGTTTGTTTAGTTATGATCTTTTTTGGCCGTCTTTCTTTAGTTTTGATTATTTTACTGGTTGGAAGCATAATTGTGACATTAAACAAAGGTGCATAAACAGAAGCTGTGATTAATTTGTGCACCGTCATATTCCCACTAAAACATATCCAGCACCGTTTTTAAAGAAATCGAGGGACGGGCCTGTTTATTTTATCATCGCGCTCCTCCAGTCCCTGAGAAACGTTTCAGGTGTAACCAGAGCCGTGCTAATTAAAAGTCTGCCGTTTATTTTACTTTATGATTAAGGGTTTTGGGATGATCTTCTGCTGTGTTGATTTTGGTTGAACCTTGGAGGAAGGAAAGACACTTATCTCTAAAAAGGTCTGCGATAATATACAAATTTCCAAATAACATTAATGCGTTATGTAACACGGATCTGAACTGAAACAGCTGCTTGTACTCTCCGATAGCTGGATGAGAGAAGTTGTGCAACACTGTGGTATTTTATTAAAGTTCCTTTGAGTGCTACAAATATTTTTGTATAATAATTTATCATGTCCCATGGTATGGATCAAATACCTTCCATCACAAGAAGTTACCACCAGGGTTGGGGAGTAACGAAACACAAGTAACTTAGTTACGTATTTAAAATACAAAATTTGAGTAACTGTATTTCATTACAGTTACATTTTAAATGGGTGGTAATCAGATTACAGTTACATCTGAAAAGTATTTTAGATTACCAAAGTGATTACTTTGAGTTTTAATGTCATTTAAACATTAATGTAAACATTACTGGATGATCTACGACTGTTTTGCGACAGTTTTTTGAGTCCCTTGTGATTGTAAAAAAACGGTAATTGCAACTTTTTATCTCACAATTCGACTTTTTTCCTGGCAAGTGCGAGCTTGCATCTCACAATTATGACTCTTTTTTTTTTTTTCAAAAATTAAAGATTTAAACTCACGACTGCGTTTTATAAAATCAGAAATGGGAAATATAAATTCATAATTGCAAGTTATAAAGTCAGAATTACATGATAAAAACTTGCAATACTGACTTTTTTTCTTGCAATTGCCAATTTATATCTCAACTTCTTCGCTTGCAATTCTGACTCTGACTTTTCTCATTATTACGAGTTTATATCTCATAATTCTGACTTTTCTCATTATTACGAGTTTATATCTCATAATTCTGACTTTTCTCATTATTACGAGTTTATATCTCATAATTCTGACTTTTCCCAATATTACGAGTTTCTATCTCATAATTCTGACTTTTCTCAATATTACGAGTTTCTATCTCATAATTCTGACTTTTCTCATTATTGCGAGTTTCTATCTCATAATTCTGACTTTTCCCAATATTACGAGTTTCTATCTCATAATTCTGACTTTTCCCAATATTACGAGTTTCTATCTCATAATTCTGACTTCTCATTATTGCGAGTTTCTATCTCATAATTCTGACTTTTCCCATTATTGCGAGTTTCTATCTCAGAAACTCGTAATATTGAGAAAAGTCAGAATTATGAGATAGAAACTCGCAATAATGGGAAAAGTCAGAATTATGAGATAGAAACTCGCAATAATGAGAAAAGTCAGAATTATGAGATAGAAACTCGTAATATTGAGAAAAGTCAGAATTATATCTCATAATTCTGACTTTTCTCATTATTGCGAGTTTCTATCTCATAATTCTGACTTTTCTCATTACGAGTTTCTATCTCATAATGACTTTTCTCATTATTGTGAGTTTCTATCTTGTAAGTCTGATTTTTGTCAATATTGCGAATTTATATCTCATAATTTTGACTTTATAACAATTGCAACTTTATATCATGCAATTCTGACAAAAAAAGTCAGAATTGTGAGATAAAAACTCACAATTACCTTATTTGTGTGTTACATAATTATTAGTATTCCAAAGTATTCTAAAATATTTAGATTAAGTTATTAAACTTGAGTAATGTAACAAAATACGTTACAAATGATTTTTTAAAGCATGTATTTTGTAATCTGTAGTGAAATACATTTGAAAAGTAACCTTACCACCCAAGAATGTAGCCTAATCAGATAGGCATGTTATTCGACTTAATCAAAGCTGCAATTTTACTAATGTTGAAAGTAAAATTGCATGAATCAAATGGTTTGAGTGATCGCCATTTTGGAACGGATCTGTCACTCTACAAACAACAGGCTACTGATAGAAGAATGCTGAACATATATCAGATAAAATCTAATATGAGCAAATACTAAAGTATTATATCTGCCGCTGTGGGTTCATATTTTGTTTTGACAGTGGGCGATTCTCAAGAGAGCTGCAGTTCAACTCTAGCTAGTTATAACGCTAAATAACATTGTTTATTGTAATTATAAACCACATGAGATTCAGTAGCCGGACTTTGTTTTCTGTATTTACAGACATGACGGAAATCAGGGTATTTTCCCGCGAAATCCGCAAAAAAATTACAATTGCGAATCAGGATTTGGCAAAAATATAAATTTTTAATATTGTTTTCTCAGTAATAGAATTTTTATTAATTTTTAATAATTAATACTGAATATTCAGTAGGAATGTGTTGCAAGCGGTGGTTAGGAAGTAATATCTGAAAAACAATTGTTTGTTCATTCCTTTAAATCATTTATTTCCTACAGCAAGAAACATTATTTACAGTGAGAAGCAACAGATTGTTTTGTAAGGTGAGAACACAAAAATGAAACACTTTCACTTTGTCTTTATATGAAAGAAACGACAAAAATGTTACCATGGCAGCCATTTCCATTACATTCACATTCTTGTGTTCATCTGTGAGAATAGCCTGTGGCTGTGCAGTGCGTCCATAATGTAGAATGATGCACGATGACATCAGGCAAGAGTGAGATGTCTAAGGCGCTGTATGATGTCAGAATGGTAAGGGTAAAAGGTCAATCCGTCCACCTCCAGTCCCAGGTTTGCAGTTTTACCACTGCGTACACCGTATTTCACCAAAACGTGGAGCATGTCTTCCTCCTGTTTTCGAATAGAAGATCCATGTCAAGACATGTAGCTTAATATAAAACACCATTTCCACGGAATGCATTACTGAAGACATGTGGGAGTGGGAATTTTAAAACAGGAAAAATGTTATTAAAATGTCAATCCCTAGCAGTCACTGACGAGAAACAACATGACAGACACAGAAAACATTTAGGCCAACAGGAAGGAATGTGAATACGGGGTTAAAGGGCTGGATCCGGCAGTTGTGGCCGTGATAATTATATGGTGTACTGGCAGAGGTTCTGAAGTGGTCTGCAGTTCACCGCGAATGTAAAAATGGCCAGTGTTGACTGGAAGCTGCCCTGCGACGTGCCTGCAAGATTTATACCAGTGGATTTCCGTTGAGAACAAAATGGGATACAAAAACTAGGAGTAAGAGGCGAGACATGCACAAACCCTCATTCTGAAACAAAACACTTTTCTGAGGAAAATACACTCACCTAAAGGATTATTAGGAACACCATACTATGTTTGACCCCCTTTCGTCTTCAGAACTGCCTTAATTCTACGTGGCATTGATTCAACAAGGTGCTGAAAGCATTCTTTAGAAATGTTGGCCCATATTGATAGGATAGCATCTTGCAGTTGATGGAGATTTGTGGGAAGCTCCCGTTCCACCACATCCCAAAGATGCTCTATTGGGTTGAGATCTGGTGACTGTGGGGCCATTTTAGTACAGTGAACTCATTGTCATGTTCAAGAAACCAATTTGAAATGATTCGAGCTTTGTGACATGGTGCATTATCCTGCTGGAAGTAGCCATCAGAGGATGGGTTCATGGTGGTCATGAAGGGATGGACATGGTCAGAAACAATGCTCAGGTAGGCCGTGGCATTTAAACGATGCCCAATTGGCACTACGGGGCCTAAAGTGTGGCAAGAAAACATCCCCACACCATTACACCACCACCACCAGCCTGCACAGTGGTAACAAGGCATGATGGATCCATGTTCTCATTCTGTTTACCATCTGAATGTCTCAACAGAAATTGAGACTCATCAGACCAGGCAACATTTTTCCAGTCTTCAACTGTCCAATTTTGGTGAGCTCGTGCAAATTGAAATCCTCAGACCGGCCCGTCTGGCACAAACAACCATGCCACACTCAAAATTGCTTAAATCACCTTTCTTTCCCATTCTGACATTCAGTTTGGAGTTCAGGAGATTGTCTTGACCAGGACCACACCCCTAAATGCATTGAAGCAACTGCCATGTGATTGGTTGATTAGATAAATGCATTAATGAGAAATTGAACAGGTGTTCCTAATAATCCTTTACGTGAGTGTAGATGTTTTAACGCTTTCCCAGCCATTGACAGAATTTTCCAGCTTTACGTGTTTTCGTTCTTATACGGTAGGGGGCGCTATTACATGTTTAAAAGCAGAGGCTCTATTCTTTTCTCTGATATATTGCATGTTCAGATATTCATACAGCAAAATATTCGGGGGGGGGCATGATAGTTTTGCTTTGATGTCAGGCGCTCTGGTAAACATGTGACTATGGTGTCTCTAGTTTCACATTCCATACTAGACTCGGCAATAAATGGCGCACTTTCAACAGGTTTTCAGTGGTACATCGCGGAGTGGGAGAACCCGTGTGACGTTTATCAGAATGGTATTGTTCGCGCTCACAGTCACCCTGACCGCATGTCCCAAGATTCCTCGCTCAAACTTGACGTCATCAAGCTACGCCTTTGTTTTGAATAGGCGACCTCTAGTGGACGAAAAACTACATATTGCACCATTAATGTGACAGTCTAGTGTTTGAAATAGCATTTTGGTTAGCACTGCATTATAAATATAGTTATTAATGGAAATAAGAGAAGGCATGAAGAACAGATAAACCATATTGTCGTAGTTTAATCAATCAAACAATTTCTATCTTCTTTTTATTCAGACACAGATTGTATGATGTCCATAGGAGATTTCCTGGAATGACGTGCGTTATATTACATCTGCGAGACATATTTGGAGGATCTGCTCAAGGGCACCCTCCAGTGTCCAGGATGAAAGATGTGTTTAGCGCCAAGTAAAGTATATATAAAGTATATAATAGGAAACATATAATCAATGTTTTTCTCTAGTGTACAGGAGTTTTTTTTCCATTGTGGATGCATTAGAGGAACATATTTCATAAAATTCATAGAAAATATTTTTATTTTACAGAAAACTTGTATGCAAAATCAAAATGGAGGCCAATTATAGTTATATTTATCCTTAAATACTCTATTTTTTATTTTTAATAATAATATGTATTGTAATAATATGTATAATAATATGTATTTAGTTGACCAATTATATTATATATATATATATATATAAAATATTAACAATAACCCAAATTTTGTGCTAATATATTAATTTGACTAATAATATATTAGCACAACATTTTGGGCCAAATTGTGCAGCCCATATATATATATATATATATATATATATATATATATATATATATATATATATATATATATATATATATATATATATATATATATTTTTTTTTTTTTTTTTTCTACAAATTGTGCAGCCCTAGTAAATAGAGATCAAAAACAGCTATACGGAGCTATAAACACAAACCACTCACTCACTGGTGGGGAAAGAACAGATGTAATCTCAGACCATAATCATTTATTTTTGAGAATACTGTTACCTTGGCTATGTTGGGCAGGCAGGCAGACCACAGGCTCTGTTGATCAGGTGTGGGTGACAAACTCAAACCTCTGTGGAGGTACCGCCAGTGTACCGGACAAAGACTGAGTACATACAGCGCACAGGCGACGGCATAGCCACCCCAGTTGGACACTCCTACAACACAGGAAGTGGACATTATTTATACAAGGAAAAGATGTTTCATGGTACTCCATCCCTGTGGTTGAGTTTCCTACACATTGATTTATTTGTGGCGGCCCACAATATCAATATTAACCACCACAAATAGATTTCACTGCTTCCAATTCAATAACTGGACTGTGGCAGCAGCCCGAAAATATATTTAAGCTTCCCATAATAACATAAAAGGTCTTTAATGTTGGTTTTTTTTTTTTGCACCATTGCTGTCAATCAAACTAAAATCGAAAGCGCGATAAGGCTTTACCGATTTACTGAGATTGCCCCCCAGTGGTGAACCATTGAACCAGTGTCTGTGGGTTTTACCTGATCTCTGAACAGTTTTAAACATTTATAGTCGTTTTAATTATACATTAGTATAATTAAAAGGAATAATAGTAGTTAATAGTCTCTTGTTGGTCTGTATAAATCAGCCATGCATGGATCAAACAAAACAAGCCCTGAAAATTGACACAAGAACACATACAGACACTTGATATTTAATCTTATTAAATGATTAGTTGATTGCCTTTAAAAGATTTTACTTTCAATAAAACATTTTCAATGGGTTTGTAAAAGGCGTTTTTATGCCTCAGTTTTGTTGCACACTATTTTGTTGCTCCAAACGCTTCGAAACACTGAATCATTTTGCGAAGCAATTGGATAAATTGAGTCAAAGCTTTAAAAAGCTTTGTTTCTCCCATCACTATGTACATTGTATTTGTATATACTCAATTTGTAAAAACTAAAGTGTTGGCAGTTTATAAGCTCAACTTGTAATAATAATCGTTTTATAGAACTTAAATGAACTACAATCGAACTGAAACCAGAATTTGAGATTCTTCTTATTAATTTCCATTTGTAAATCTGCCTAAATGTCAACAAAATCTTGGAAATCACACCATTATTAAGCCAGACAGACACTGGAAACATATTATTCTATTATTATTCCTTAAGCTCCATAATGAGGAACAAGTGTGACCATGTGGGTTGAACCTTGTTTCCAGTCAACAGGAAGGCAAGTGGTGCTCATTGCAGAGCCGAATAACATCCAGTTCCACCTCTCTAGATGTCATGGTTTGAGTTTGACATAGTCCAGCTCCACCTCTGTGGATCCAGTGGGTGGAGGGATAGAATTATGGGTAGGCTTAGGGTCCGGTTGGACCTTCTAGCTCCACCCATTTTGCCCAAATTACACCCAGAGAGGGGGGGGGCGGGACTTCACGCTGCACCCATGCCTCTCCAGGAAGGATGTACACACATTACAAGGGATGACTACTGAGAACTGGTTCCATTTTAGAACCAGTTCCACATTTTCCAAGAACAAATCGATTTTGCGTATCAGTTCCTGAGTGTGCATTTAAATGTGACGTTTAACGCACATTCGTGTACTGGAAAACGGTTCACGAGTCGTCTCGCGCTTGAACGGATCCGTGCGGCTCTTAAAGTCACAGCAGCCTAATATTCCCACTGCCGCCTCTACAACAACACTAATCAAACAACAAAAGACAGAAGAAATTTTACTTGATCTTGACTGAATAGCTTTCGTAACTAGATCTGTAATGTATATTTCATTTATAAAGTGCAGTATTTTATATTTGATTAGTTTCTGAAACCCGAATACTTGAAAAACACCATTTCAATCGTATAATTTTGAATGCATTTGTTGCGATGACTATTTTGTGTATGTTATTTTTCTATTACAGAGTGTTCACTTGTCTTTAATAATGCTTGAAATGTATATTAGTTAGACTAGTTGTTTTCGCCACGGTATTTTTAAACCATAGGCAAAAGTGTAAGTGTTTTTAGCCTATTGATTGTTCATGAGATTCAGCTACAATGAAATGTTTTGCAATAAGACTTAAACTAAATGTGAATGATATCATTTATGGAATCAAAATTAGGAATCGATAAGCAGAATCGGAATTGTTCATTTCAAACGATACCCAACCCTATTCCTTACCACTATTTTTTTTTTTATTGGCGGTTTAATTATTTTAATGGAAACGGAATCATTAGGCAGAACCGAAAATTTTTGTCTGTGTGTGAGGTGTGCTTACCTGCTGTGATGGCAAAATCAGCGCCCACGTCACATGCAATCAGGTTCCCATTAGGCATGTATGCTTTAACTGCTGCTTTGACTTTACCCATTCCAAGCTCATTACCACCATCTCCGATCCCTGTTCACACACAAACACACACAATTAATCCTGCTCCAAAGAACAGATCTCATTACAATGATCCCTAGTGCCAGTCATTAATTGGGAACAAGGTTGGTGACGTTAAAAGATTAGTCAAACCACAATCAAATCAAAATCTACTTCCATCTTATTACACAGCAACATTTGATGGTGCAAGTTCATCCCGGACGTTTGGTGCTCTGGATGTGTTACCTGTGGTAGTGATTCCCGCAATAGTGCTGGCAGTGGTGAAGAGGTCGTCTATTGGGTCGACTAAATGCTTGATGTTCACCCCTCTCATGTTGTAGTAGTTCCCGTCTGCAGCTCGGCCGCTGCGCTCTATTGCCACCAAGTGGTCGAACCTTTGTAGTAAACATAGTAAAAATTTATTATGAGTCCAACTAGATGGTAAACAAGACGTATAAGTAAACAAGTATGTATAGTGTGGTGGAATATGCAATAAAAATTAATCTTAAGTAATACCAAATGTCTGATTTTCTTTCTTTCTTGAGGCATTATTTTGATCAGAATGGTTGATCAGAGTTGGATAAAAGGAATATATTCCGGATACAGTATAAATTAAGCTTACTCTACAGCACTTGTGGGATAATGTTGATTTCCGGAAAAAAAAAAAAAAACAAATACTCATTTCTCATTTTCCTTAAAGAAAAACACAAATCTGGGTTACAGTGAGGGAATGGAAGTTCTGTGAAAAAGCACATCCAATTTTACATCTTCACTTTCATGGAAACATAACATGCAAAGCCCTAAAAATGACAAGCTCACAGTTGCAATAACTGATATAATAATGATAGAATTATTAATGTGATTTTATAAAACCATAAGCTTCACATTTCTGTATTTAAACCCGATAAAAATTAGTTTCATTCACTTCCATTACAAATTTTTGTTTAACATTTTCAAGTCAAAATTATTTATAATCAATACTATGCCACAAATGCTGTTGATTAAAGGGATAGTTCACCCAAAAATTAAAATTATCCCATAATTATCCTGGTTCAGGGGTCACTCTTCCGCCGGAACTCCACTCGCGTACAACCATTACCGAAAACCAGTTTAAATATGGGCATTTTTCTTACAAAGATTCATTGCTTCACTTCAGAAGGCCTTTATTTAAACCCCTGGAGCCGTTTGGATTACGTTTATGATGGATGGACACTCTTTTTGGAACTTCAAAAAACTCGGGCACTATTCCATGCCATCACAAAGCTGGGAAGAGCCAGGATATTTTTTTTAATATAACTGTGTTCATCTGAAAGAAGATAGTCATTTACACCTAGGATGGCTTGAGGGTGAGTAAATCATGGGATCATTTTCATTTTTAGGTGGACTATCCCTTTAAGTTTAAGATGTATTGAATCTGGAAGATTCCTTTAATAATGCAGTAAGTAATGGATAATGCTCAGTCATTATCATAAAATAAACTCCATCATGGGGTCCAGTATCACCCTGAAGTGGGTAATTTTATGATGATGATAGGCTGATTGTACATTACCCCTCTTATTATATCGGTAATCACCAAATAACTACATAAATGGACATGAAATATTGATCGAGACAGAAGAGACCACAGTGTGATACGAGAGACAGGAAGCTACCAGTTATACTGTAGGAAATCAGTTGTCTGGGAACATGAATTAAACATGTCAATAACAGTCATTAATTATGTAATGTGACAATGTACTATACTACTGTTTACAATATTCACTGTTGCATAATGTGCTCCATTTAAGTAAATAAAACATCTTGTGGATTCCTCTACATACACACACACACACACACAATTGACGTCATTTTCAAGCATATTCTATCACATTTGATCTTAATAAAGACCAAATAGATGGAAAATGAGATTGAACCACCATTACACCTGGGTTTTGTGGGATCTCCATCACAGCACAGGAAGTGAAGCGCGGAGTCAGGGCCATTACTCTGGAAACTTATTACTGGCACAGCAGTCTTTATCACACCTGTTAGTGAATAAAACACACACAGACACACACAGACACACACAGACACACACAGACACACACAGACACACACAGACACACACAGACACACACAGACACACACAGACACACACAGACACACACAGACACACACAGACACTTAGAAATCTTGATGCATCACAGTAACATCCTGTCCTAACCAAACATAAGTTTCTATCCTTCAAAAATCATTCTAAAATGCTGTTTTGCTGCTCAAGAAACATTTATTAATCAATGTCGGTGCTTAATATTTTTGTGGAAATATTGATATATATTTTTTTCAGGATTCTCTGATCAATAGTTAGTTATAGAAGTTCCAAGTCGGCAAAAATGGTGAAAAAAATCTATCAATTTAATGCAGCTTTGTTGAATAAAAGTATTAATTTGCTTTTTTTATTTTCAAAAAACACTTTTAAATAGCAGCGTACAATATGTATGTGTACATGAGCCTGACTCAAATGTGTTTCACCTGCGTTATCATTAGCAATTATCATTTAAACAGTAATTGGCGATTCTCTGACGGTCTGAAAAAGCGGAGTTAAGTTTCATGTTTTAGACTGTTTTCATGTTTTGTGATAGTTGTTTGCGAGTCATTTTATAATTCACTCGTCACTGCAACTTTTTCTCACAATTAGTTTTTCCCTCACAATTGTGACTTTTTCTCAGAATTACAAGATTTAAACTCACAATTGCAAGTTATAAAGTCAGAATTGGAAGATATAAACTTGCAATACTAATTTTTTTTCTTGCAATTGTGAATTTAGTATGTGAGTTTATATCTCATAATTCTGACTTTTCTCAATATTGAGAGTTTATATCTCATAATTCTGACTTTTCTCAATATTGAGAGTTTATATCTCATAATTCTGACTTTATAACTCGCAATTGCAACTTTATATCACACAATTCTGAGGGAAAAAGTCAGAATTGTGAGATAAAAACTTGCAATGACCTTTTTTGTGTTTGTTCCACACTTATTAGTATTCCAAAGTATTCTAAAGTATTTAGATTAAGTTACTAAACTTGAGTAATGTAACAATATACGTTACAAATTACTTTTTAAAGCATGTATTTTGTAATCTGTAGTGAAATACATTTTAAAAGTAACCTACCCAGCCCTGTACGTACAGCACCTTTAATGTGGAGCAGATTTTATGGCTTTTATTTTTAAAAGCCAAACCACCAACAAAATGCCTCGTCACACATCTTTTGTTGAGGTCATCATGGCTATTTCGGACCATGTCGAGTTATCACGTCTAAATAAGACAAATCTCTCAAAAACACTAAATCAGCAACGATGAAGGCCAAACGTAGCACCTTTCTTCACAGCATCGAGCATCATGTGCTGATTCATCTCCAAAGCCCGCTTATCCATCACGATGACCACGTTTTTGCGGAGTGCTTGAAGCATAGCTGCCATGGCGATGGCTCCAGGCGGGCCATCAGTCTCTTCAGGGGGGTTGTGCATGTAGTGTGTGGGGAAGCCAGTAGTGATGAGAACAGAGGAGGAGTGGGACAGCGAGAGACAGGTCTTTAGGAGCTCATCCTGCAAGAACAGCGCTCGGATACCCCTTGCACCTGCACACAAACCACAAAGTTACGCTGTATGCGTCTTTAAAGTCATGATGGCATGAAAGTAGGGACAGATCTTTTATTCCGCACATATATGTCTCGTCATATTTGTAAATTGAAAAGTTGCTACTTTGTGTATGGCGTGGGAGAGTCACAGGTTAGTTGTCACAATGAGGTTGACATGGAGCAGCTAAATCTCGAACTTCCAGGGAATCACCCGTTTTAAACGAACACCAAACAGAGGAGAGTCTGCTGTCAAAAAGAGAACGCGACAGAGCTTGTAATAAAATGAGAGAATCAACATTGGCTTGGCTTTTCGGAGATGAGGAGACCTGAAGGATTTGAAATGTAAAAGCGTCAGGAAATTGCTGTAACAGGTATTTTATTGTACATAATTTGCTACATATGTAGCTCTCTGACAGTTCATTGTAAAGCATTATCTATTGTGAAGGGTCGTTTCATTGTGGTTGTTGTTGCTGTGCTGGAATTTATTTTCTATTAATGGGTAAAGCTACAGGAAATCAGCTTGAGATCCTTTCCATCTAAACTGGTTATAGCATAGTTGGGGTGTAACGTTACATGTATTTGTCCCGAACCGCTTCGGTGCGTACAGTCAGACGGACGAATGCAGTCGGTCGACACTCCAGTCCAGAAGAGGGCGCACATGGCACTGTTTGCCAACTGCCACAACAGGAAAAAAAAAATGCAGAAGTAGTACAGACGATCTATGCATAGATATGTTTATGTGTAATATCTCAGTGTTTCAACCGAGAGAAGAAAAACAGCTTGAGAATAATCTCACGTAGCATTACATCTACCTCAGGAAAGTCGTTTAGTGTCCACAGCATGTTAGTTCACCAGAGAAATGAACTCTAGAGGGAGCATTTCACTAAATACATGCACATTATTAGCTTATATATTCATTCTATTCACTTTACCCGTTAGTATTGTCTTAACTATTTAATGTTTAAGAAATAAAATTTGCCATGAAAAGTTTGTCTAACTGTTAATGATTATATTTCAAAAATGAATTGGAGTAGAATTGAAAAATAGTTTTATAATTGGTTGTTTTAGAAGATAATGGCCTTGTGAATGTTTTTTAATTTGAGTGTTGATTATTATATCTAAAAACTGCAACTGAATTTAATAGTTTGACTTGTTAACTGTAACCTTTAATATTATAGTGATGTGCAAGAGAGCTCCCTGTATATGGTTTACAGCAGTAGATGAGATTTATTTTTATCCTTAAAGGGTTAGTTCACCCCAAAATTAAAATTCTGTCATTAATTACTCGCCCTCATGTTGTTCTACACCTGTAAGCTTTACTAATCTTTTGTTTTGACTCAGTGGTTCGGTTCGCGTATCAAACTGCCAAAGTCACGTGAACTATTGAAATTGCGAAACACTTCTGACGTAACCTCGTTTACTGAAATCACATGACTTTGGCGCTCCGAACCACTTATGAAAGATTCATAAAGCTTCATGACGCAGTGTTTTGAAATCGTTACTTTGTTTTTTTCCCCCACAAAAAGTATTCTCATCGCTTTATAATATTAAGGTTGAACCGCTGTACTGACATGATCTGTTTTAAATTTAAGTTTTAGTAACTTATCTGAAAGTGTTCATTATCTTGCTGTCAATAGAGACTCACTGAACCATCGGATTTCATCAAAAATATCTTCATTTGTGTTCTGAAGATGAACGAAGATCTTATGGGTGTAGAACGACATGAGGGAGAGGAATTAAAGACCGAATTTTAATTTTGAGTGAACTAACCCTGAAAGAAAATGTTAATTATGACAGAATTTATTTAAAGAGAGACAATTAATAATCCACTGTTTAATTAAAAAAAAAAAAGAAGCAATTTTACACTTGTTTTCTCCCTCTGCTGTACGGAACCCGTACCGAACCGCGACTTCAATACAGAGGTACACATCAAACCATCATGTTTCTTTGCGTTTACACCCCTACAACATACTGCACCTTTAAGAGAGCTATATCACATGTACTGTCACACAGCAACAAAAAAACTTGTACAAAAAAAAAATGTACTTGTACACTTGGGCCACACTTAACATATAAATGTTGCTCTCAATAGTTCTTATATTTAGTAGTTGTGCTCACATTGCTTTTTTTAGTAGTTGTACTTATGTTGTTGTAGACTTACACTGACATCTAGTGGTGTGGATGTAGCAGCGCAAATGTTTTCAGTTAGCAATGCCACTGCACTTTTGTGGATGCATGTTTCCAGGACATTAAGCCATTATGGGATCTAGTAGATAAACCAATAGTAGTGTAACCAATACGATTCAAATGGTTTCATTGTATTTAGCCAGTAAACCAGGTCATAAAGAGATTTAAGAAAAACAGTGATAAGAATATTTCTGATCTTTTCTTTGACTGGTGTGACGTTTTTCTTTAAGGAGATTTCTGTACATTATTTTGTAAGATGCATTTCTTTTTCATTTTTAGAACACTGTTTTAGAAAAGACAAATGTTTTGTTCCTAATTTATTCATTATTTTGGGTAAGTATAACATTCATAACTGCTGATGCTCAAAAAAGGCACCAAACTGTGCATTTCTAATTCATTTAAAGACAATGTCTGCCCTCATAAAAACAGGAAACCCTGTTTATGTAAAATGAATAAGATTGTATAAACTTTTTTTGTCGTTTTAGTCTATTCATGTGTGGTTTTCAGTCTATTAATGTGTTGGTTTGTTAAATAAATGAGATTGATATTTTGTTGTACAAAGGAAAGACATTTGCTCATTTTGCATGCGTCTTAAGCGTTCACATGCTTTTTCGGGGTCAAAACTGTTGCTTCATACCTGGGTCTTCAACAACGAGCTCCTCGATTGCTCGAATCTGTTGAACGGCTCTTTTGCTAGCCATACTGTAAAGCTGAGGATTCTGGGAAATGCAGAATGTCAAAGGGCATTGTGCTGGCTCAAGAGTGAGGGGTGAAACCGTTTCTGCCTTTTGATCGGTGATGAACATACAGCCGGGAGAGTGTGTGAACGCTAGAGCGGGCTCTGCAACAGTAAAAAAAAACAATATATCATATAGTATCTCTCAACAATATCTCAATAAGTTCAATATATACAATTCTTTTCCTACACACTGCATACAAATGATCTGTATAAGCTACAAAAATGTCATTAAAGAAACAGAACCTTAACTTAAATCTTAATCTCAAAGTCTTAAAGGTGAAGTGTGTAATTTCTGATCAGCTAGCAGCACCAAACAGAAGAGCAAAGTTACATTTTTTATATCTTAATATGAGGGGCTGTTTGTAAGTCTACAGGATGTTCTGGTCAAACTACGGCACACTTCACCATTAAGTCCATCTGTATTGTTTCTTGAATTCTTACTGCAGCTCTGTACAGCCTCAACACCCGTGACCCCACAGGCCCAGAACACAGGCACATCACCAGAACACACTTCCACTGGGTCCCCATAGTCTGGTCGTGACAAGTCATGGACGCCCAGCAGCTCTGGAAGAGAGAATCGAGGGTGTTTAATGGGATGTTGAACTCCCTCTCTGCCATTGACAATACAATCATACACATGCAATACGAATACAGTTGGTCACATGCGAACCACACTCCGATTCAGAAGAGGACACGCGCAGAAATGCAATGCTGTTTGCTAACCGTTATAACAGGAAAAAAATTCAGAAGAACAGCCGATCTATGTATAGATGTGTTTACGTGTAATCTCTCAACCAGTGATTCAACTGTGGAAAGACATCAATAAAACAGCTTGAGAATAATCTCACGTAGCATTACATCTACCTCAGGAAAGTCATTCAGTGTCCACAGCATGTGAGTTCACTAGAGAAATGAACACTAGAGGGAGCATTTCACTAAATATATGCACTATATTAGCTTATATATTCATTATATTTACTTCACCTGTTTAAATCATATATTAAATAATACATTACTAATAAACTTGTCATAAAAACAAGTTATGACAGTTTCAAAAATGAATTGGAGTAAAAAAAAAAATTGAAAAATAATTTAATTAGATTCAGAAGTTAATGCAAAACCTGCCGTATGTGCAGTTTAATATCTAAAAATAAACAGCAACTGAATTTAGCTCTTTTGTGAACCTTTAATACTATAGTAATGTGTAAGAAAGAGCTTATTTATTTAACATTTATTTTTATCCTTAAGAAAATGTTCATTATAATTAAATCTATTTAAAGAGAGACACACAATTTGTTAAATAATAAAAAAAAAGCAATTTTATATTTAGTTTTCCCCCCTGCTGTACCGAATCCAAAACAAATATTATATTATATTATATTATGTTTTTAAACTGTTCTTTCTTTTGATATATTGCATGTTCATATATTCACAAAATAAAATATTCTGGGGGCCAGTTTTGTGAAAATGATCAAATGCTGGTGCTGACTGTGGCAACTTAAAAAAAAGCAGGTGGTGTGGAAAGAGTTAAGGATGTGAAAGAGTTATCCATTTTCCACCTCCAAGCCCCTAAAATGTTAACAGTTCAAGTATGTTTAGACATATTTTGATCAGACACACGCAGCTAAGCATTACAGATACTTATTTCCAGGCTCTTTGGAGCAAATTCCACCATTAGTCATCCTACATGAAACTACTTGGTATTTACATTGGCCCCAACATGTATTTGGACACTTAAAAGCCACACTTAAAATCTCATTTGTTAGATAACAGCATATCAAATCCATTCAGTGTGCGGTCAGCAACCTTCTTGCTCGATTTTAAGTATTCCCTTGGCTCAACGCACCTGAAGTAAAAGGATTTCTTGTCTATTTGGAGCGCAACTAGGTTTATCCAAAAAAATAAATTACTTTAAATTTTACATATATTTAAGGCTAAATCATTTTCAAAAGTTTTCTACATCTGACTATTGGCATTTTTGTTAGGGTGCAGTCATTTACAAATTGACTTTGTCCAATTGGGGTTCAATTATTTTGGGCAAATTGTCTGAAACTTGACAAATTCAGATGCAACTTCACTGCCTGGCAAGTAGTGAAGCCATGTCTGGAGAGTTTCAAAAAAATCTTTAACATGATTTCTTTCTTGGAATTCCAAATCAATGATTGTAGTACAAGTGAAAATCTTCGTCAGTGCAGCTCACACTTTCCACACGTAACTCCATTTTGAGCCGTTTAGCATCCCTGCTTGTCAGTGTAGTGACAGCAATTGGCAGTGGCATCTTTCCTGACCTCTGGTTGTAGTATGGATCACATCTTCCAAACTGGCATAGGATAATATATCAAAATGCCTGACTTCCACAGCAATCTATCCCCCGGTTTCACAGATGAGGCTTAAAGAGTTAAGTTCACACAAATTTAATTTCAGTCATTAATTCCTCATCCTCATGTCGTTCTACACCCGTAAGATCTTCGTTCATATTCAGAACACAAATGAAGATATTTTTGATGAAATCCGATGGTTCAGTGAGTCTCTATTAACAGCAAGATAATGAACACTTTCAGATAAGTTACTAAAACATATTTAAAACAGTTCATGTGACTACAGTGATTCAACCTTAATATTATAAAGTGACGAGAATACTTTTTGTGTGCCAAAAAACTAAATAACTTGATTTAATTATTATTTAATTATTGATTTTTCAACAATATCTAGTGATGGAGGATTTCAAAAACTGCTTCATGAAGCTTTATGGATCTTTGTTTCAAATCAGATGTTCGGAGCGCCAAAGTCATGTGATTTCAGTAAGCAAGGCTTTGTTACGTGAAAAGTGATTCATAATTTCAATAGCTCATGTGACTTATTGATACGCGAACCGAACCACTGATTCAAATCGAAAGCTTCATGAATCAGTGTTTTGAAATCGTCCATCACTAGATATTGTTGAAAAGTCATTAATTTGTTTTTTTGCCACACAAAAAGTATTCTCGTTGCTTTATAATATTAAGGTTGAACCACTGTACTCACATGATCTGTTTTAAATATGTTTTAGTAACTTATCTGAAAGTGTTCATTATCTTGCTGTTAATAGAGACTCACTGAACCATCAGATTTCATCAAAAATATCTTCATTTGTGTTCTGAAGATGAACGAAGGTCTTGCGGGTGTAGAACCACATGAGAATAAAATGCATGTTTGAGCCGTTTTAACTGAAAGTAACTTGCACTGGTATTTCTTAAAATATATCAGAGCCATTGTTTTGTCTCAAGATGCACACCAGTAATGTTTTTTTTTTTCTAAAGTATGTTTATAAAAGCTACTTAAATGTATTAATTGAACTAAGGCCTAATCCTGGCTTAATCTAAGCCCTGTCTGTGAAACTGGGCCAATAAACAATACTACAAATCACACTGATCAAACTAAGTGTGATTTACTTTGAAAAAATGTATTTGTGCTACATTTCTTTAAAGTAAAACATTTAACGAAAATAAGCTACTATACGCATCCTGAAAATAGAAAAAACGATTACACCTGACAAATGTTGCAGCATGGAACATGTCTATAGTTAATGCAGTTAAATGGCGATTACTCTCTGTGAACTTGAGAACTGACTTCATACATATAACAAAAACACTTTAAGAAAAGCATTTGTTTGCACATGCACCTTACAAAAATATTTTGTATGCAAAATGGTGTCCAAATGTGTTTGATTCGTTTGAAACGAGTACATACTAGGGTGTCCAATATGAACCGGGGCTCCATGTGCCAGTGGGATGGCGTGTGTGAATTGAGCCGCAGCGTCCAGCTTGTCCTCTGGCACCGGTCTCATGCTCACCACCATCGGACAATGAAACCGACCTGCGCTATTACAAGGCACTGATGTCTGGAAAAATAAGGGGGAAAAAATGGGAATAAACCCTTAGAGCATTTCCTTTAGGTCCTTTTTACAAAATTTCAAAGATCTGACTCAAGCAAAACCAAGTAATGGATGTAATCCAGGCCTGAGGTGTCTACTGACCTTGTACATGCTGACATTTTTACCCTGCTCCACATTTCTCACTGGAACCCCAGCGGCCTTCAAGGCTGCTTCAAAGCCAAAGCTACAGCCGAGGTAGAACGTGACCATGTCCGCAAGTTCAGGAGTGTAGGAGGATAAACTAGCGATCTTCTTCATTAGCTTGCCATTCTCAAACACGCAGTACTCTGGACAGTCCTCCCTGATGGAAAGAGAGAACAACGCACAAGTCTCTTTACTTATCTATCGCACTTTCACCATCCATCATATGTCTTAAGTACATAATACAGCAGGCAAGAGTTTGAATTAAACGCATGTGTGAAACATATAGTGAGGGATTGTGCATACTAAAGGTCCCAGCCTGTTGTTTTATTCCCAGTCCATCTCTTGGTTTAATTATTAAATGGTAAGATGATACTAGAACACTCCATTGTGAGCAAAGATTTATCTTTTACAACTGTCCGTGACTGAACATAATCTGTTAAAGAGGCCATATTATGCCCTTTCACGGTCTAGATGTTTCGTTTTCAGGGGTGCAAAACTCAATTCCTGGAGCGCCACAGGCCTGCAGAGTTTAGATCCAACCCTGCTCAAACACATACCATGACTGCAGCTGAAATTGCACACTTCTCTACTATATAGTCGGTGAAAAACAGCAAGTCACAATTTTGCATAAAAACACTGCATACAAAATAAAAAGCTGTAATTGCAACTTCTCAATTTTTTTTACCTTGCAATTGTGAGTTTGAATCTCGCAATTCTTTCTTTTTTCTCAGAATAGTGTGATTTAAACACGCAATTGACTCAGAATTGAGTTATATAAACTCGCAATTGCGAGTTATAAAGTCAGAATTGAAATTGAGAAAATCAGTCATTTTTCTTCAGAATTGGACTTTATATCTCGCAAATAACAGTTTATATCTGACAATTGACCTTCGCCAGCTGTTTGATTGACAAGCGATCTGGCCAATCATAACCCCGAATCTGGCATTTTGTCTGACAAAGCAGTCAGTGGAGTTAGTAGATTAACATTGGTGAACTTGAAAAATTGTGTGTCCTCACGTCTTCCCTCGCTTGAAACAACATTCCTTCTGATGTTCATTCATGTTTATTTGATGCTATAAATGAACTAGTATGAAGAGATGATCGGTTCACAAGGAGCTACAGCGATCTGTCACCACACATTAAACACACACTACACGCTATTTATTGTTTAAACTTCTTTAAAAAATTACAATATTTTAAATATGAAACTGTTCCAATGTCAGTGTACGTCGTCAGTGTCTCTTTGCTCCGGGATGTATTTTTCACTGCATGAGAACATGTGTGGCGTGAGAGCGCATGGCTTGTCGGACATAGCAACAGTAACTAAAGGGGGCGGGTCTTTGCGAAGGGTCAATTTCGAAACGTTAACTCACAATTGTGAGAAAAGTAGCCAGAATTGTGAGATAAAGTCACTATTACCTTTATTTTTTATTTAGTGGCAGAAACAAGCTTCTACAATCCATTGAGTAAACAGATGCTGGAAAAATAAATCCATGAAATTTAAAAGTGTTGGTCAGTGGGTTTATTTGAAGATACCTGATGTCAGATCCTGTGGCGAGGGGCCCGCAGCTCCATTCTCCACATTTGCTCCGGTGCAGCAGAGGGAGCGGGCTGCTGTTCGCCCGACAAAACGCCTCAAAGTCATCAGCAAGATCCTTGTGCAAGATCACCACGTTAGCCTGTTGATATCCTGTCAGCAAACATTTTCATGAGATCCAGCAATTGTCACCACGCTTGCAGACTTTATATAAATTGAAAGCTAAAACTAGACTTAAGATATCATTTTACACTGTACAATTATACTGAATTCTTAGTACTCATTCAGAATTGGTACAAAATTACAATAGAAACAGAACAACATTCATTTAGGCTTTTTGGAGTAGTTGTCACGCTTAGGTGCCAAAGTCTGAAAGTGAGCACTTATGAGTGAAGGTTAACAGTGCAATAAAAGATAGTCAAGTTATTTGAGAAGCTTTGCACACTATGAACAAAATCTAAATATGCACACATATAATTGAACTAAATTAATTCCCTATTATGAAGCACAGTTTCTTTTGTCAAGCTGAAATGTGCTTTGTTAAAGATAAAATCAAGAATTAAGGTGCCATCAAGGCATGGAATCCAACCGTGACCTTTCATACCTGCTGCTACACCAGATGTGTTCCTAATATCCCGACTCTGCTGGCGAACAACGCTCCGCAGAGCACGCGGAGACAAACCCTGTGACTGCCACATGCCGACTCATCAGCTTTATCACAGCCAGACACTTTAAAGGCCGGCGGGTTAATGATTTTAAGCAGGTGTAAACCCACGGTTGTAAACGTTAATGCATGATGGTGCATAAGAACTAATACCAAACCATTTGTAAATCATACCTGGCCTCATGTTTGCGCTGGTGCTGTATTTCAGTCCGACAGCACGGCGCAGAAATGGTCTCATTCGTGCACATTTCAACATCACTGCAGGAAACATTGATCACAGGTCTGCACAATATGTTCAGGAACATGGAAAACCTATGGAATTTATTTTGTGCAAATGAAAACGAACGTAACTGTTTAAGAAACTAAAAAAATAAATTGCAAGCAAAATGTTTGACTTCGTTTTTAATACACGGCATGTTTTGCTAATTGTTTTCTCCCGTTTCCTTCACTGATCTGTACTTACAGATGCGTTTCCAGAGTTTTCATTTAAGCGTCTGAAGTTTTCGTTTACGATCCCAGAGTTTTCGTTTTATGGAGGGCCAGGAGTGCCACATAAAAATAAAACAAAGAATCAATTAATAATTCACACATAAAAATGCATATACATAAATCACTTTTATATAGGCAAATAAATAGACATTTAAAGTTGTTTATTTAATTCCTGCACATTAAAGTACTAACTGTTATAAATATTGCATAATGTACAATATTTTCAAAAAATATTTGTTTATTCTTGATGATTCTTTATTGTTGGGTTGTGCCGTTACAATTTAAAGAGAATACTAGTGTAATGTATATGTAAGTGATATATGGAGAACGTCTCACTCCAACAAGGTCATCAAGGTTGGAAACCCTGGCCATCACACTAATCACTGTTAGAAATATGCATTTACACCATCACAATTAATTATCACTTAAATCTGAAGATTTCAAACAATATAAAAGGCATTGCTGTCAGATGGTATAGACCTCAAAGGGCATTTCAGTAAATATTTCATACAAAGAATGTTCTTGTTGCCATTTTTTATCATTCTGATAATTTACTTAGTTATTTTATTCAGTTAACATTTAAAATTGGAAATCCTTTTTTACTAATCATCAAGTTTCAATTGTATCAAAGTATCAAAATGAAAGTCTTGGATGCAGTTATGTTGTGACAGAATCCACGAAACACTAACTACATAGTATTCATATAATGTATAGTATTCTCATGATATTTATTACCTTAAAATGCACAAGTACATATACAGAATACATGTGAAAAATGTATATTTTAAATGAAACCATGATCCTTTGAACAGTTCCTGTTACAGTACAAAGTGATAAAACAGTGGCTGGATGGGTACATTATGTGGTAATGGAGTGCAACATCAGTCTTTACAGGGATAGTCCACCCAAAAACATTCAACTTCTCTCATCATTTACTCACCTTCATGCTTTCCCAGATGTATATGACTTTCTTTACAAAGATTTTTCAGAAAATAATCCATATCTGCGAGTCCATATAATACAAGTGGATTGTAACCCGGCTGTTGGTCTGAAGCAACTGTTGATAGTTAAAACGGTTTAATTTATTAGTATTTTTCTTGTCTATTATTTCACTTCAGAAGACATTGATTCATCCACACGGATCAAAGTCACGGTCGCTGTGCATTTATTTTTTTAAAGTGTCTTTAGGACTCTTTAATTTGTGCTGTAGAAAGAAAGTAATATGCATCTGGAATGGCATGAGGGTGAGTACGATATGTGAGAAATTTTATTTTAGGGGGGAATTATCCCCCTTAACATTCATATGCTGTTGGTATGCTAACGCTACCACTCCATCCTCTGGATCAGCATCAGAATTTTGTTTATGGAAAAGTTGCTCCACTCCCTGAAGAATGAGAAAGGAAATGTATTATAATCCAACAACACAAACTCCCACACAACACATTGCAGACTTCACATATGTTTATTTAAAACAAATTTGTTTAATATGTTTTACATAAACAAGTTTCATTCAAAACTACTTGCAAGTAATAGGTTTTAATAACTTACCGCGAGTATTCAGTCTCCTGATAACGACGATGATTGATGGTAATGATGATTACCATCACCTGTGCCATTCATAAGAAGTCATGAACAGTGTAGCAACAGATAAAATAATATACGGATATATAAACTCCCAGCTTTATTTCACTAAAACGATCACATTCACACGATCCGCACGTCAAGATGTCAACACAACACTGACATGACGTCTTCACTTCCAAGTCACGAAGCTGTCAATCAGAAACCCAGTAGCCAATAAGAACACACCACTGCTAGCCCCGCCCCCATGAGAGGTTTGTGGCAGAATGACAAACGAAAACTCTGGGATCGTAAACGAAAACTTCAGGGGCCGGTGGCACCAGCTGGACGTACACCCGGTCGTAAGACTAAGCTTAACGTAAAATGCGTAGAATTAATACCCGTTGCACCATCTGGACGTAGCGCACGTCTTAGACTAAATCTAACGCCTAGTCAAAGGTAGGTGTAAAGTGAGAAGTCTTGATTTGTTTCCATGGTGAACATAAAGACATAAAAACGTTGAGATGATGCTCGTCGTGCTTTTCAGAGCCGTCTTCGGTACTAAAGGCGGGTCAGGATTATCTGCAAAAGTCGAATGCGTTATTAAAGTATAACTTGCTCCATAAATTTGTGTAGGCTACTCTGTACATCGGGAAAACTAGTCTATCACTTGTGCCATAAGTTTGTGCTGAACAGCTGTTATCTTTTGCCAGATGTCTTTTTATTCGTTACCGAATTTTGTTTGAATTCCAAAATATGCATATACTTATTGATTAGCTCAATAATTTCTCTTTTTTCACAATCTGAGTAATTTAATTTTTAACATTTGTAACCATAGTAACATGAACGGTGTCTCAACTAACCGTGCGGTAGAACATATCAGCGTGTGCGCGCATCGTCTACGCTTAGCGTATCTGCGCCTAGTTGTAGTTTTCGATGGTGCAACAGGTGTAAACATTCATCAGAAAGCTTGACGTAACTAAGTCCAGAGTAGAGCTTACACCCAACTTTTTTTTACGTCACGCTGGTGCAACCGGCCCCTGAAGCGTAAATGAAAACTCTGGAAACGCATCTGTAAGTACAGATCAGTGAAAGAAAAGGGAGAAAACAAGCAAAACATGCAGTGTATTAAAAACAAAGTCAAACACTTAGCAAAGACATTATTCAGTTTCAATTTAATTTTTCGTTAACTTCTTAAAAAGTTACGTTTGTTTTTATTGGCACAAAAAAAATTCCATAAAAACCTAGAAATATCAGAGAAAACTGAAAAACTGATTTCAATGTCAGGAAAAGTCATGTGTATGTGTGTGTAAAATGGAAACGTTTTTGAAAATGGTTTACATGCATCATGGATGTGTTATAATTCATATAAAGGGAGACCAAAGCTAAGTATAAGGTTTCAGAGTCCAGATATAAGCGCTTTCTCTGTGGCATTGTATGTTGGTTTCATTTCTGTGCACTAAAACTTCAATATATTTTATTGCTATAGCTGTTGAGTAAACAAGAGCACATAAAACCATAACAGCATACACTGAGGAAAGATAACTACATAAAGAAGTAGATTGTAACCAAAATATTTAAGTCAGGCTGTCAATTTTTTGATTAATCCAAGTTATCACGTGTGTATTAAGCACTTTACATATGATTTAATACAATTGATCATTTTTATAATATTGTTAATGTTCTTATTGGTCAAAACAATACTTTGTTGAATGTTTTTGCTGTTGAAAATCCGCTGAAAGCATATAAGAAAACTATTTTTGACCATTTTTGGTGTGACTCAAATCCATTTTATTCTACGTTTCTCTTAATTAACAAACTCATTAAACTGCTTAAAAAATGTTTGTTTTAAAAAAAAAACTTCGTTGTTTAAAGCACTTTTAATCACGTTTCAGGACACTGACGAGTCACGTCAACATGCCCAAACAGATGAGTTACGTCATCGCCGCGCTTCACCTTGACGCCACAGGTTAATAAATGTCATTCCCAATGCAAAAAACGCACATAAAAGTGCATAATCTGCAGTGAAACTCACGAAAATAAACGCGGTCTGACACTTCCGTGATTGGGAAAACAAAACCATCACGCGACCTGCAGACTAGCACTCAAATCAAAGATCTTTTCGACGCCATGTCGGATTTGGCAACGTTACCACAACAAGTATTTACAAAACTCACCCATTGCTGTGGATACGAAGCGACTGCAGAAGGTCAAAAGCGAATCTGTTTTAGAAGGAAAAAAACAAAATGGCCAAAACGGCAGTACTGATTTTGTACATACGGCGGCGCCAAACTCTCATTCAACGACCAAATGCAGGACAGACACCCAATAAACATTTATAAACAGTATAATTTAATTATTTTCTCCATACAATACTCGTATGAATCATATATTGTTCATATATATATATATATTTTTTTTTTTAGATTATTGCTTTACAGTAAAATGCATTGGTTGGATACATCCATTGCTTGCAAGACAATACATTCAAGTTACACACCAATGTCTTATGTTGAAAATCATTAAATCTGTACCTTACAGAAGTTTTGTTCCACTCACAGTGCAGCAGGTCACTCGTGAAGCGCAGATATCTGTGCGTGTGTTTAATAAATCAAAAGACCGCATGAGAAGTTCTCATACTCGTGTGCATATTCATGCCTGACAGAGTCATTTGAAGCATTTTCCTCTGAAGAGGCGTACAATGGAGAGTGCGTACAAGACTGTTCGTGTGAGTGCTATACAACTGGCAACAAAAGACATCCCGTCTGAAGTGACCCGATGAAACGATCAAACCACCCCAGAGATTATAAAACACATTTGCCAAAACAAAAAAAGGTAACATTTACTTAAAGCATGGCACAAATTATCGGCAACAAACTCAATAGTAAAGAACAAGTGTGCCGACCGATATCTTAAGTGTAGATTCAAATAAACCCAGTAGATGAATTGCACTGGCAAAAGAGAACTCCCAAAACAACCAGGAGAGAAATTAACAAACGATAGAAAAGTACTAAATACTGGCACCATTTAATGCTAGAAAAAGACTTTCTAACTATATAACGTGGCAACCAGGAATAAGCGATCAATGCTCCTCCAATATGATGCATATGGTGTATCCATTTCAGCTGAGTAATGTAATCGTACAGATCACCACTGAAAAACACCACAGAACAAAGACGAAAGAAAAGGGAATCATCACGACACCACCGTCATTCCGCACAGCACAGAGCCACAACAAACTAAAGTCGACATTCTACAGAATGGCAATTATGTGAAGTCAGATTAGATGACAGAATCTGCATGCTCGTGTAACAGCAGTGGGCGGTTTCAGCAGCTTTTCACAAACATGGCTCATCTATGAAAATATAATCCTCAGCCCTCACTAACTGAGATTGCATATATCATATATAATGTGTACATCAAATACTGCGACACCTGTCTTTCTGCACAGACAACAGCTACAGCACCTCCTAGCAACTGACAACGACAGGTTCTACGACTGACAAAAGACACAAAGTTCAGATCTCCTGAGCTCCACTAGCAGCTGATTGAATACAGGTCCGATAGCTGCCGTTCACAGGTGAACCTCTGGAAATCTGTCAAGAACATGTTCAGGTCATATTTCAACTCGAAAAAATTACATGCTCAAAAGAAAAAAAAGTATCTTGAGGACCATTAAGATTCTTTTTTTTTATTATTGTGACATTTTTAATCACGATTTAAAACATTTTCTACCCCAAACCTCATTACTGTAATTTTCATTAGAGCAATGGGAAAAAAAAAAAAAAAAACAATGCAAAAAACTAAACATTTCTGCTGCCATGTAACGCAAACAAAAATACTACATTAGTGCAAAAAAGCATTTAAATTAAATCAATTTTTATTATTATAGTTACGATTAATCACATTTTCCACCTCGTGGATTCCTCAATTCACGATTCTCATTACCGTAATTTTAATTACTGCAATGCAAATCATTACCGCAACGCAAAAATGTCACTACAATAACACAAATACTGTCATTACCGTAATTTTAATTACTGCAATGCAAATCATTACCGCAACGCAAAAATGTCACTACAATAACACAAATACTCTCATTACCGTAATTTTAATTACTGCAATGAAAATCATTACCGCAACGCAAAAATGTCACTACAATAACATACTCTCATTACCGTAATTTTAATTACTGCAATGAAAATCATTACCGCAACGCAAAAATGTCACTGCAATAACACAAATACTCCCATTACCGTAATTTTAATTACTGCAATGAAAATCATTACCGCAACGCAAAAATGTCACTGCAATAACACAAATACTCCCATTACCGTAATTTTAATTACTGCAATGAAAATCATTACCGCAACGCAAAAATGTCACTACAATAACACAAATACTCTCATTACCGTAATTTTAATTACTGCAATGAAAATCATTGCCGCAATGCAAGTCATTACAATAAATATTCTCATTGCCGTAATGAGATTTTTTTTTTACAGTAATGTAAAAAAGCCTTTTTTTTAAAAATTGTAAAATATAAGTAATTTAAGTATTTATAAATCATGGCAATAATTGTATAGTAACTGCTTTTAATTTACGCCAAATTAAATAATGCATCTGGACTATATACTCTAATAGTTTTTTTTATATCAATGAGAATTTGGGATTGAAAATGTACTCAACTACCATGGGAAAAAAAATGTTACAATGCATTTAACAGCCATGCAACTTCACTTACTGTGCTTGCACAATATCATTTATGTTTTTCTTTTGATTTCAGGGAGAAATATGACTTGGGTACATTTTCTTGAGATTCATCCTTACAGGAACATTGACAGTGAGCTCACAAAGCGTTCGCCCTGCTTTAGAAATGGCTTCGTGTCGAATCATGCATTACAGACAAACGGTAATAAAGATCCAGAGAGGGAGGTACGGGTGCATTGGATATAAAGAAAAAGTGGCCGTGACGGTCACGTACGTCAATCCACCCCCCCTCCCGTCATCTGTCAGGAAGCACTGGTTCAAACAGGATCGGCGATGTTATATTTACATATAAACAACAAACATGTCAATTTATAGCATGTTTGCGAAATCCAGGATCTCTGTTTGTGATGTCATCAGTATGTGTACGAAAGCAGCCACAGTTGCCAGTCTAATCTTCCACACCGCAAAGCAAGCAAAGAGCGGTCCTGAGGGTCGTCTGCTCTGGTCTGAACGAGAGGTGAGGAGCAGCTTTTGATGTGTGCTGTGATTGGTTCCATTCACTAATGCAGGTCCGGAATAATAAAGGGGAAACCAAAACGTGTCTAATTGTAGAGCTTCTGTTTCAATGCGTCCCCCTCACTGACCTCTCCATTGGACACCTGCCGGAAGCTCTCAGCAGGACATACATTGTCAAAACTCCATAACATCTTGCCGCCTGCTGCATGATCCATAACAGAAAATGCTTCACATCTGTTATGCGCCATATTTTCAAGAGTTTTCTTGTGTGTAACGAGCTGCGAGAATCACTTTCTTGCCCGAGGGCAGTGATTTCACGTCAGTTCCATCTTTTTATTGCACCACATCACGGACGTTCTTCCGTACCGGAGGAAATAAATTAATGTGATATAGATGTTTTACGCCACATATAAAGTGCATTATGTTGATGATCATGTCAGAGTGTCTCAAGAGAAGACAGAAATTAGAAAATGTAGATTGCTAATGCATACAGGAATGAGCAGCATTCTTTGTCATTGCTGTGTGTGCGGTTTGTGATGAAAGTGTACGGTTTGAATCCTCCTGCTCTGAACAAGTCAGTAAAGACAATTATGGGTTGCATTGTGATTGTCCAAGGTCCAGAAGTGGAAGAATATCCAGTTATAAAGAGAGCTGCCAAGGAGAAATTCATTTCCTGGAATTGATGGAGAGTCAATGGTGTTCTGGGAAATGCAGTTCTTCCATTTGAACCACAGTGCAGTAAATGTGAAGTGCGAGACAGTAATATTATTCAACAGTAACAATTCAGAACAGAGAGGAAACAGCAGAATCATTGGTGATTTTAGTCTATCCTGGAGGTATTTTGGTTCAAAGCCCATGGAAATCTTCTGGCCTACAGCTCCCCGTGGCACATGGGCAGGTTGACAAACGTGAAGACGTTGTATTCGATCATGACGGAAAAGCAGAGGAAGACGGCATACAGGGCAAGCACGTACACGCCCAGCTTAAAGTCCAACCTCCACTTGTTCACATGGATCCCCAATACCTGAAGGTGGAGAACCAAAATTAGGGGTAAAAAGCAAAAGAAAAATCTTAAATACACCGTATGGATACCTAAACACTGTCATGCTGGAGCAGAACTGTAAGTAGGGCTAGGATGAAAAAACAATTGATTTTCCAATCTACTGTGATCTTCATTTGAAACCCAAGATTGATCTTATGCTTTATGCCTATTTTTAGTGACTGTGTAAAACGTATTTTTAAACCACTTCCAGTCCTGCACATGCTACTATGTTCTACTGAATGCATTTAACTGCACAGTTTAGACATGAGGTTGACCAATATATCGGCTCTAGCTATGAATGATGTAACGATGGTAAAATGGTAAAAAAAATGCCATTTGAAAATTACATTTAAAGTCCCCTTGTGATGAAAATCAAGTTATTAATGTTTTTGTTTTTAAAGTGCTTTAACAAACCATGTACAAATTCATCAGTCAACTCCATTGCTGAGTATTTTCTCCTTAAAACTGCAGTGAATCAAAGACGGTCTCAAATACGGGTTGAAATCAGAGGCGTTATTGACGTCACAAACTACCTTGTAACCAATCTTGTCAACAAGCGGATCTCTGAGCAGGTGTGTGAGTGCAGGCGGGGCTAATTTGCATATACAAAGAACCGTACATACCAAATGAGGCAAGGATGTAGTTACATTCAACCCATCTTAAAGCATGAAAAAAAAAAATATTCAAAAAGGTAAAAACATTTAAATGTGTCATTTTGGTGATCAAAGATCAGCTTTAAGGGATAAAAATATTGGACTATGGCGGACTTCAAAAAAAAAAGTCAAGTTAATTTTAACTTTTTAAAGTTAACCCTAACCCCTATTATCCTGTTTTCTCTCTCTCCCTTTTTTTGATAGTTATACAATTACACACTGAGCCAAAACATTATGACCACTCACAGGTGAAGCATAAAATGTTGATAATCTTCTAAAAAGGTCACATCAAGGTCTGGGTAGATTGGATGGTAAGCAAACAATCATTTCTGTTAGTCAACATGTTGGATGCAGAAGTAATGGGCAGGAGTTAAGACCTGAATGACCGACTCATTTGTCTGGCCATAACAATATGGCCCTTGTTAAAGCATCTCGGAAACAGCAAGGTTAGTGGGGTGCTCCAAGGAGAGACAGACCACATACCAACAACAGGGTATTGGGCCCCCAAGGCTCATCAACGCAAAGGCTAGTCCATCTGGTCTGAGCCAACAAAAGGTCTACTGTGGCACAAGTCACAGAAAACTAGTTTAACCAAAAATTTAAAATATCCCACGATTTACCATCTCACGTGTATATGACTTCTTTCAGACAAACACAGAGCCAGGATATTTTTAAATATCTCACATTGAGAAGCTGTATAATGGTAGTGAATGGTGGGGAGGGCAAGATCATATTCATCATCATATCATCAGCATTCATCATAAAAATAATCCATACGGCTCCAGGGGGTTAATAAAGGCCTTTTGAAGTGAATCGATGGGTTTTCATTAAAAAAATATCCATATTTAAAACTTTATAAACTAAAATAACTAGCTTCCAGCAGACGACCGTACACATATTGCGCAAGAGTAAGCCCTGATGCGACGTATGACGTATAATGTACGAGTACTTTGTTGCACAGCCATATTTGTTTGAACCACGAGAGGCGTCTGAGCTTAAACTCAAGCTCCGTTCTCTTATATCGAAATCCTGACATTTTTCTTTAAAATTTCGTTTTAGGCTTCCAATTCATGGCCAGTGTTTTGTTTTGTGAGTCAGGGTGTACTCTTCCGGGAGCTAGTAATTATTGTTAAAGTTTTAATATGGATATTTGCCTCACAAAATTCAATTCACTTCAGAAGGCCTTTATTAAGCCCATGGAGCCATATGGATTATTTTTATGATTTTGTGATTATTTTTAGGGTTAGTGATGTCACTAATCTGGGAAGAAGCTTGTTATAGTCCCTACCAGCTGTTTGTTGTGGTCCTTAAAAAGCAATTTCTTTAAAAGAAAACATCACTCCCTTTGCATTGAATTTTAGCATCGTAGCTTTGCAGATGTTTATGCTCAAACAGCAACATTAAACACTAACTAAAGTTTAAAAAAAGTGACAATCAACCACCCCTTTAAATATATCTCCGATTGTGTTTGTCTGAAAGATTGTGTTAGTCATTTACACCTACGGCTTGAGGGTCAGTAAATCATGGGGTAATATTCATTTTTAGGTGAACTATGCCCCTTTAATGATGGTCACAGGAGGAACGTGTCACACACTGTGCAAACTCTGGTTGCGTATGGGGCTGCAGACCAGTCGGAATGTCCACAACGACCCTGTCCCACTGTCGAAAGTGCCTACAATGGGATCACGAGCGTCGGACCTGGACTTTGGAGCAGTGGAAGGTGGTCTCCTGGTCTGATGAGTCCCTTTTTTTGCATCACATGGATGGCCATGTATGTGTGTGCCATTTATCTGGGGAAGTGATGCCTCCAGGATGCAATGCAGGACGTCAAGTAGACGATAAGGGAGTGCGATGCTCTCGGCAATATTCTGCTGGGAAACGATGGGTTGGGATTTGACATATGCCACCTACCTTCATGACAACAGTGTTCCTCTTTCTGCACCCTACCATTTACATTTAGTCATTTAGCAGACGCTTTTATCCAAAGCGACTTACAAGTGAGGAAAACAAACAAGCGATTCTTCATGAATTGGCAAATAACACAGGAAGTGCTCACAATACAAGTTTCATACATTGCTCAGTACCATAAGCTAGAGTAGGAAGGGAAAAAGGGGGAAGGATAGGGGTTTTTTTTTTTTTTAATGAGGGGATTAAGTGTACCATACTAGGTGCATACCACTGTAAAGTCATTATTATTAATTTTGTAATATGTACAAAATGTTTTAGTTGCGTTTTTTCCCCGATTTTAAAAACTATCACACCGTTATTGTTATCTGTAATTCATTATTGGTCAACCTCTTGTTGGGACCCTGCAGTAAATCCAAACAGTGTAGTCTGATTCCCAAAACCAATAGCTCTCAGTTCTTTCAATTCAAACACTGCCCAGTATAAAATGTGCATTTAAAACATTTAAAATGTGCAGAGAGTATTTTATATACTCACAAGCAAAATATAACAGAAATACACCCAAATTAATCAGAATCAAAACAAAATCTATATACCCAGCCATAGAACTTTTAAAGAAGTTGTCTTCACTGGAATTAGGGGGTCTAACTAAAACTAAAATGAGGCGTCCACATACGTACTTTTGGCCATGTAGTGTATTTGTGAGGTGAACTGTTCATCATATTTACTCACGGTTAAAGCAACTGAACCCAGTAGCAGAACAACAGAGTAAACTAATCCTCTACTGTTGATTTGAACCTAAATAGGACACAAAAAAACAAAAGGTCATTTTACAGTCTTTGTGGGAACGTGTGTATGTGTGTCCATGTTTGAGGAGTGACAAAGACAGATACCACAGAGCCATAGTTGACAGCAATTGTCTGGATGCCCCAGGGAAGGCCGAGCCCAACCAGGATATCAAAGACGTTGCTGCCAATCGAGTTTGAGACAGCCATGTCCCCCAGGCCTGAGCACACAAAGAAACAAATCCGGAGCTGGAAAGTAAGCTCAACTCGGATGAAAGTAAAAGGTAAGAAAACCAAGAAACGGAAACAAATTAGAGCTCTACCTTGCCGTGCTACAATAAGACTGGCAATACAGTCGGGAACGCTGGTGCCAGCAGCCAGGAAAGTTATACCCATAATAACATCAGGGATTCCAAGTGTGTATCCCACGATTGTGACCTGCACACAGGAACCCACAGGAATGAGCCTCAAAGAAATGCAGATGCTTACAGGAATAGTGATGAAACATGCCTACAAGCAGCAAGACCTGAAATAACTCAAAGAAATATTGACTCAAAACAGAGACATTTTCAAACTGGCATCCGTGCACCTTCAGGGGGACGAAATAAACTTGAAAAGTTAAACGATTTTACAGACTACTAGGACAGCCAAAGTTAAAAATTCATATTAAATTCAAGTTTATTTGTAAAGCGCTTTTCACATTGAGCAGTAATATACAGCTATAATAGTGTTATTATGGTTAGTAAGGGTGTAACGGTACACAAACATGAAAGGTTCTGAATGAATATCGGTATTTAAGTCACGGTTTCAGTACTGGTTCGATGTAGCAGGGTGAGAAAACTAAACTTATAATTGCTTTTTTATTAAACAGTGATTATTATTCTATGATTAATTATTCAGTGATTAATAGTCTAGAGAGACTATTTGTTCAATAAATTAACATTTTCTTAAGGATAAAAATCTCTTATCTAATTCTGTAAACCATATACAGGGAGCTCTTCCACATTACTGTTGTATTAAAGGTTCCAGTTAACAACAGAGGCCAAACTATTAAATTCAGTTGCTATTTATTTTAGATATAATAATCACTTTAAAAAAAAAAAGGAAATTGTACATAAGGCAGGTTTTGCATTAAAATCTAATTTTAAAATAAATTTTCTACTGAAATGTGTCATGAAACATGCTGTGGACACTGAATGACTTTCCTGAGGTAGATGTAATGCTACGTGAGATTATTCTCAAGCTGTTTTATTGATGTCTGTGGTTGAAACACTGGCTGAGAGATTACACGTAAACATATCTCTGCATAGATCGTCTGTTCTTCTGCACTGCACAAATTTCCTGTTGTGGCAGTTAACAAACAGTGTCGCATTACCACATGCGCCCCTTTCTGGATAGGAGGGTGAATTGCATGTGACTGACTGTATTTGTCGTCTGACTGTATGCACCGAAGCGTGACGTCCATGTTGATTCAGAGTGAATACATGTACTGATAAACTCCTAGTGGTTAGTTAACTTCATGTCTTAAGATTTTAAATATGATGCTTTTACACAATTTATTACATTTACATACCATTTAATTTTAGTATCAAAATACAGATGCTTACAAACACAAAGGTACTCACCATCCACACCATGACATAGGAGAAGATAGCTATCCACAGAGTCGAGAGGAAGAAGGACAGCATGAAGAAGCGCTCCCAACGCGCCTTGGCACAGTTTGGCACGGTGAAGTACAGCAACACCAAAATGGGCCAGGAAACGAAAAACTTCACTTTATCCAAACAGCCCCCTACAGTCACATGGTATAGCACATCAATTAAGCCTCCACAAAAAAGCTTCTCTTTATGTTCATGGCATTTATTTGATCATCCTGTTCTTTTATTTATGGTGACTTAGAAGTCCACTGTGCAGGCGGCAAAGAACATATCTCAGATGAAAGCACAGCTCACGAGAAAAAAAAAAGTTAAGAGAAAAAGCCTTAATCTCAACACAATAACATAAGATCCTTGGTCATGTGATTTTCTCACAATTGACCTCACACATATAGAGTAAATCCCTGTGCACTGTTCAGTCAATTCAGTGTTCTTACTGTACCAGGCACATTCACAACTCACCAAAAAAAAAAAACTATATGAATAAATTCATAATTGACGATTAAAAAAAAAAACAGCTTAACATGGAAGTTCAAATACTTGTCCATTTCTAGAGCTTGCTCCCACCAAAAGTGAAATATTTTAGGAGTGTATAACGTATGTGTACATGTGTTATAATAGCAATACTGTGAAATTACACTTTAAAATAACAGCTGAATATTCTTCAGTCTTCAGTGTCACAAGATCCTTCAGAAATCATTCTAATATGCTAATTTGGTCCTCAAGAAACATTTCTAATGACTATCAATGTTGGAAACAGTTCTGATAAATTTGTGGAATTTTCTCTTCAAGATTCTTTGAATAACATAAAAAACAGCATTTATTTTAAATGGACATTTTACAACAACGTAAAAGTCTTTACCGTCACTTTGATCGATTTATTGTGTCCTTGCTGACCTCAAAACTTTGAATTATGATGTACACACAAAGTATATTTAAAAAAAAAGTGATTACTTCCATGACTTTCCATTTTATTTTATACAAAATTTAAGTAAAACTTTTCTATAAGGATTAGTTTAATTGACAATGAACAATAAATTTATAAAAATCAACCTCTACTAATAAATACTATAAAAACTGCTGTTCATTGTTTATTCATAAAACCTAATGTAAAGTCTTACCATTTTTTAGTTAAATTGATTTTTCAATTTTTTTTCAAGGCCTGGAAATACTCATTTTTAAACATTGATATTTTGAGGTTTTTTTTTTTTTTTTTTTTTAAATCACCATAGGAACCTTGTTGGTAAAGACAGAATAAGAACTATGTGAATAGGTATACATTTCAGATGCCACCGCATACGATGTGTTAGTGTTAAACCGTCTCACCCGGCAATCTGAAAGGAGATGACATCTCACTCTCCAGCTCCTCAGCGAGTTTGTCCTCCGCTACGTTGCCATTTTCCACGGTGTCAGCTTTCTTATCAGCCACAAGCACTGCGTCCACCCCATTGGCCGTCTTCACCAGCCGCTGCTGCTGCGTGTATAAAGAACAAAAACTTCATCCACTACCTCACTCTTTTCAATTAAGAAAAGACTTAAAGGAATAGTTATTCCTAGCCAGCACAGTGCAATTTTCCAAAACATATTGATTAGAAACAACATTACAGTAATAAATAGCAGATTTTGTTCCATTTCTGCATGATTTGTTCCCAAAAATGTTACACTGAGAAGACTAACAACCTTCTGTGTCCATAACATTCATCCATGATCAGTTTAACACCATTCCAAGCCTCGTTTCTTTCTTAACTATCTGACATGTCTCTATTAAATTCCTCAGCAGTCTTTGTAGCAGGGGTTTGAATTTCTAACACGATTCTTTGAATTCCAGCATGTGGATATTTATAGAAACAGTTTAATCAGCCTCACCCCAAGAACTGGGCTACCTGATGAGAGAACTCCTCAGCGCCGAGTTAACCAACAAAGACTGGCGCATAAGCTATTCAGAACTCTGGTTTATAATCCAATCTCTGGGTTGCCAGTGTTAAATACACCATTATAGCGCAGATTCATAGCTGAGAATGGATGAGCTGCATTTGAAGCCCTTAAAATCTTCAACAGACATCAGTTGAATTCAACATGAATCAGCCTTCACAACCCATTTTAATTCTGTGTTGTAACATTTTACAAGTAAAAGATGTTTGAAAAAGTAAGATGGACCTTAAATTCTTATCCAACATGAATTAAACACATTCTGAAAAGTTCTCTAGATACTTAAAGTTGTGAGGGGGGGAACATTGGTGACACCAGATCAAAAGAAAGTCTTTTAGAGAGGGTAAAGGTCCTTACAAAATTTTTGCATGCGTTTTTTCATATTCGTCAGCCTAAAAATCCGTCACGCACAGAAACCTTGCACACTGAATCCGGATTTCAATGAAAAGTGCGGCCGTGCCACTTTCTTTCCAAAGCACTTACTCTCATATAACGTTTGTCTTTGCTATGCAACCATGGGAAGCGTCCTCCATGAAGATGAAGTTTCAAGTAAAGGATAAATGAATAAGCTGCTCATCTATCTCGACTGAGCTTTTGATGTCGTTACAGAGAGGTCGAAGCTAATAGGTTGGCTCTTGTCACATGACCTGCGGTGCACTTGCGGCATTCTGAAAAATTGAGATTTTTTAATCTCAAAACGAGCGCATCGTAACGCAAGCGAGTCGCTTCTAATATGAGCGTGCTTGCCGCACGTCTACATTTGAGCGTCCAAATGACACGTCAACGATCACGTGAACTATCCTTTTAAAAGGGCTTGATGTACTTAATTTCCTTTCCTGTGTTAAAACCACCACAACTCAGACTTTTGTGGATTATTAGCTTATTTCCTCAGAGGTGTTCACTCAGCAGGTGTATTCTTACCTCATGGATGATAAGTCGGCTTGCCATGCGCAGACGTGTCTTGGGTCCAAAGTGGTTGGTGATCATGACCCTGAGTCCGGCCTCAGGGAACCGATAATGTGGAGGGCTTGAATTTATCATCTCGTCCACCATCACAACAGAACCCCTAGAGTATGTTTTACTGGGCTTTACTGCGGACGCGAAAAAAAAAAAAAGGTTCGTAAGTGCACCTACATGATGGTCCACATGCCTTAAACACACAGCATACACAGTATTAGTTTACACACACACACACACACACCAAACCTGCCCTGAGAGACCAAAAAACACAAATCCATACAACAGTGGTGCACAGAAACCAGCAGGAACTCAAACAGAAAGAAAAGGATGCCACGATTTTCAATCTAACGTCCTGTCTGTCAGTGCGAAACGGATTCCTGCTGGTGTAGACAGTAGGCCCACCTCTGAGCCCCTCAGGATACTGTCAGAAATCATCAACACATTGAATACTGACATGAAAATCTCAGCAATCGTCCAGATTACAGCTGGACATCACGGGAAGAGCTCTACTGCCAATGCACTTTCAACAATATATAGATCAACACGGACCGAAGACATTAAGACTATTCTGGGTTAAATACAACTTAAAGGAAGTGTGTACTTACTGTCCCTTTAAGTGATAATTGTATTGTTTCTGGCATTTATCGGCCAAACAGATTGTCCCGCCCAAACCTCACACCACCGAGTCATCGTTGTTAGAGTGTTGCGATATATATCGGTATTGACGATAACTGATATTTAACCCTATAAAGCCTACTGTATCACTCGATACAAATTCCCCTTCAGATCTTTGTAAACGTGTCTTTTGGGTGTGAAATCTTTAATGATTTTTTTGCAAAAAGTAAACGTATCTTTCAAGACGAGCACTTACAAGACTAAAGCATCTATCTACCAATGAAAGGCAGATATACATGACCAGGAAGCCGTTTTGCAGAAAATTATCATGATTACAAATGTTACATTGACTTTAACTTAACATCAACTACTTGTTTATTGAACTATACTTACATTTTAGACCCAATATTGACTGTTTTTGTTCCATTTCATCAAACAAAGCCCACAACAGAACTATTTCACATTCTCCAAGCAACACTCAGCGGTGTTTTGTTACTGAATGATTCAGTGTTTTGAACGAAACTGTGAGTCATTAAAGACTCACTCATTAAAAAGGCACAACATGCAAGATTTTTGGATTAAATTATCCAAAAACCACTAGAACAATGTTATATATTTTATTGACTTGCGTACTTGCAATACTCCAAACGTTTCCAAGAATGTTTAAATCCAGAGAAAAAAAGTAATTTTAATCAGGACACGGACCACGTCTGTGCGTCACCTATCGAGATACGCGCATACAATTAATAAGGCAAAAAAAAGGGATTTTATAAAGGAAAATAGCGCCCAGGGGTAAAAAATAAATATATGCCCTTCAGTTGCCTTTGTTCTTGGAAGATATCTTCAAAAAATCTTATCATACAGACATAGTGACAGATACAATTTTGTACCCGAATGGAAGGATGTATTACTTATACTGGAAGAAAGACATGAACACACACACACACACAGAGCACTGCAGGATGAGACAGGAGCCAGGGCAGATTTAGTAAGGCTAAACAGACAGGCTTCAGCAGGGGGGTGAGAGAGACCGACACGCAGCACTACAGGACACCACGCTCTGAAACAGAAAGCGCACCACGGTTATTCAGCAAGGAAGAAAAGTGTCAGCCTCTCATAACAGATGTCAGACGGCTACGCATTCAGTAAGTGCTGTTGGCGTAGGTTTTACAAACAGAAGAACAGATAGTAGAGTGGAATTAATTTAAAGAGAACAAGATCCGACTTTGTTGCAAGCAGCAGAGGGTTAGTCGCTATCCCTTGAGGAAGCCTGTCTAGTTACCCTTACCTGAGCTGAGTAACGGCCATGATGCATCATCCCAAAACTGCCCATAACATTCATTACCATCCTCCATCTCGCTGATGACCGTGTTACCGTTGCCGACACCCTTGACTTCCTTCCTCACAAAGTAGCTCTGTATGCAAGTGTTAAACCTTTAAAAATAAATTATAAAGATTAAAACCACAAACTGGATTTAAACAAACTAAAAACCAAAGGTGTGGATACATTAGTGAAATGATCAGTCCACTGTCTATTGTCAATAGTGTAGTGATATATGAAGCACAACCCTTTCAAACCAATCCAAACTTCCTATTGGTCAACGTGGCGAATGACCAACTTGAATCACTGCAAAATCTGTATGAGGAAATCTTTGCCCTCACGTGGAATTTCCAATCTTGTGAATTCAGTATACAGACACCAGCAAAAATTAAGGATTCAATACCCGGATTTCGATAAGTGTACTTCGCTAACACACTCCTTTATTTAAATGGTTAAATATTAATGCAAAAATGATAAATAATTTAAAAATGCTTTTAATTCAAATAAAGAATCAGATGTTTAAATGAGTATATACAATGAAAGAGGACTCACTTCATGATGATGATGTAGCCAAAATACATGAGAATCAGTATCAGACTCTCCCACCTGCAGAGACGGAGGAGACAGCCAATCAGACTGCTGCATTCAGCCAGTCAAGATAAGGTACACTCAGACCGATGTTCACTTACCACTCAATCTTGTCATCGTAAATAAACTGAAAGAAATATACAAGGTCTGTAAATATTCATGGTGTGGCAGCAGAATTTCAGTACACATCTTAATTACATGAACAGTGACAACTGTAATATATATATATATATTTTTCATTACATTAGGGAAGCCGTTTTACAGCGGCATACAGTACATCACAATAGGGAAGAAAAGACTATTGCAACTTCCGTTTCATGCCGACTAAGTCTTTTATAGTGGCAAAATCAAACCAGTAACTACAGTACAAAATAAAGCAAATCAATATTAAGGAAAAAAAATTATTCGTAAAAAATAAATCACACCATTCCTGTTTATACAGTAGGGCTACTCAATTATGGCAAAAATCATAATCACGATTATTTTGGTTAATATTGAAATCATGATTATTTAACAATTATTGGTGGGGATATGATCAAAGTCTAATTTCATGATATTTTTATGTGAATAAAAGCCAAAATTCAAACTGGTTTAGTCCAAATTTTCTGAACTTTTTGAAATATCAAAGTGGTTTTATATTTTATTAAAAATAAAAGGTTTTATTAAAAATATCTTCATTTGCATTTTGAAGATGAACAGAACAAAGGTTAAAGCTTTAAACATTTCAAGAAGTTGTACTAACAGTAGTTTTCAGATACGTAATGGCCTATAACAGAAACTGAATGAAGTAATCGGATGTATAAGGCTTCACATTAAATATAGACCAATCCTTATTAATGCTACAAAAGTTATTCATTCAACAGCAATGAGTTATTGTATCGTTTGTTGTTTGATTAACATTGATAACACAGACTAAAGCAGTAATATTGGGCTGCTGTCCCTTTAAGACCGAATGCACAGATCCAATATACAGTTACACACGCGCGTTTCAAATGTTTCATTCACTTAAGACATAACCTACAGTGTATACGAGGATACTTACCAAAACAGAATTTTGCCATTTTTGTGTTTAGGCTACTTAACCGTTTAGACACGAATCCGAAGCCCACAGTATACTTTGCTTACGTGTGTACCGTGCCATCTCTGAGGACGTGCACTGAAAGCTGACTGGGGAAACGTATCGGTTTCACAGCTTAATGGCACCGTTTAATATCAGGCGCGTGGTTTAGCAACAGTTGGCTGACTTAGATGTTAAGTTTGGCTTGCGTTTTAAAATGCAGAGGAGAATTGTCTCTGGGGCCCCCTAGTGTTTGGGACCCTGGGCTGCAGCCCATGTTTCCCATTAGGACAACGCAGCCCTGTACAGATGTAAAGTTACTCAGGAGTGCAGGTTGGAGTCCATTATATAATTCACAATGCTTTATGGGAGTTGGCGTCGCTGTTGAAATCCTTTTCAATTACATGCTTAACAGCATCTTACAACAACCACAAGATTTGGGTGTTCGGAATGGTTACCGTCCCATTTAGAAACACTCTAGCAAAATGGCAGTAACTTCTGCCTGCATAATTTACATTTTCTTCATAAAAGGCTTCTCAACCATTGTTTAACAACCTCAGCGATCACAGTACATTTATCCTGAAAGTTTTATGTCTTATTGCTAATTATCAGTTTCTCTGGAGAAAGTTAATGGGATTTTACTTCCAGAACCTCCTCTATTGTACCACTTAATTGCCAGATCTCATTAGATTGACAAAACTTACTGCAATAAGGGCAACCACAGAAAAAATGTAGTAGATCGAGTCTCTGAACACAGCATACTTGGTGAGATAAACAACCTAGATGGAAAAGAGAAGAGCTTTGTAAATAGAAGTCAACAAAAGCAACTATTTTCTTTTTGTCAAGTGTCTGGTCTACTGTACCCTCAAGTCTGCCACAAGAAAATACAAAATAACTAATTTCTCAAAAGAAAAAACATCACAGTGATGTACTTTAAAAAGGTCTTTCTGCAAATCCTGTCTTTATTGTGGTCGAACTCTTACATGGACTTATTTTTAAACATTTGCCTTCAAAAACTCTTTGAAATGAGAGGGGAAAAACAAAAAAGCAAGCCTGGAGAGGAATTTTCACATTGCAATGCTCAGATGAAAACATGAAAAGTCAAGAGTGGCAGCAGCTCCGAAAGAGGCAAGCTGTAATATAGAGGTTAGAGAGCTGCTCACCTGCCCCGCAAATATCCCACACACGCCGATGATGCACAGGATGTTGAACACGGCTGAGCCCACTATGGTTCCAACCCCCACATCTCCATGTGTAATAAACACACCTGCAGAAAACAAGAGGATTCTATTCCACAGCTTCTCATCACATGATTAATGCATATACAAGAACCTGTACATGTGGCTCACCAATTACAGAGGCAAACAGCTCTGGGGCGGAGCTTCCAGCTGCCATGAAGGTCGCTCCTGCTACATCTTCACTCAGGTGCAGTTTCTAATGGATGGGAGGAACGTACAGAATCACGCAGGGGATGTGCGAAGACCATAATTAAAAGGTCTAAAGGGACTCTAGAGATGTGCAAAACTGTCAGTGGGTTGTCTGAACATGTCCTTTTAGAGTGAATGACTAGCAGCTCTTAAAGTGATCATAAAAATCTCCTTTAAGACTGAACTGGAAATGAGTAGCATGAAGATACAGTAAAAACTGTAATATTACAAAATATTATTACACTTTAATATAACTTATTATTTCAATATATTTTCAAATGCAAGTTATTTCGATGATGAGTTTTCAGGAGCTGTTACTTCAGTCTTCAGTGTCACACCATCCTTCAGAAATAATTCTAATACGCTGATTTGGTGCTCATTTCTTATTATTAAAGTTGACCAAGTTACATATACGTCATCAACCCCTAATCATGTATGACTCACTTGTGATGTTTTTTTGTTCCTTAATGAAACAATTCACAGATATTTTGTCATCACATTGAGAAGATCTCCATAAAACTGCTTCAAAAATTACACTACATGGAAGGGAGTAAATAAATGGCACAATTTTTTTTTTTTTAACCATCCCTTTAAGGAACACTATATAATTAGGCTGGTTTTAGGGTCATGTCACGAATCAGGCAGAGTAACTGACATAAATATATCATATATATATCATATATATATATATATATATATATATATATATATATATATATATATATATATATATATATATATATATATATATATATATATACATATATATATATAACCCTTATTAAAGTCTATAGTTATTCTTGAGGATCACGCATAAGAACGTTGAAGTCGGACAGTAATTGTAAAAGTGATTTTAAAACCTTTGAGAAGCTGCATCTCTAATGTAATCCCCTTTAAATCACCGCCTGTTAAATATGAGCAAAAAAAAAAAAAATTAAAACTCAAACCAACTATCCTGATCTATAAGTCGCATATTAGTATTACAAGATCTAATACCCTGCATTGCAGGATGGTGTGGGGAATTCTGGGTTTAGAAGGTTTACCGCAGTACATTTATTCTCACCTCACAGATCTTCTCTAGAGAGGTCACGAAGTAGTCGTCACAGACAATAGCAAGAGCCAGAAACATGTATAAAGCCTGAAATGGGAAGCAGAAACCACAAAAAACCCATTAAAAGCCAGAAGAATGAGATGCACCATAATGGGGTTGATGTGCAGAAATATTTGATAACACTTTACAATAAGTTTCATTAGTTAACATGAACTAATAATGAACTGCACTTATACAGCATTCATTAATCTTTGTTAATGTTAACTTAATTTACTAATACATTATAAAATTGTTATTAGTTATTGCTCTGAACTAACAAAACGTTAACGAAGATTAGTAAATACAGTAACAATCCTATTGCTCATGGTTAGTTCATGGTTAATGTTAGTTAAAACATTGTTTACAATAAGGTTCATTAGTTAAAGTGTTACCAAATAATTTAAGTTGCAATTTAAGTTAATAATTTAAGTGTCTTCAGTTCTAGAGGCATTTGTTGTGAACTCATAGTGGCAAACTCACGACCAGTCACAAATGACGACAAGCGCTGACAAATTATTTATAATTGTCATAAAATTGTCAGACATGCACCATTTATCCTGGATGACAGGGTCAACTGGGGAGCGAGGCTAGATGTTGATTGACGTGCGCGCACAAAGTTTTCCTACCGCAAATATGTGTAGCAGGACAGCTCCTTGCGTACGCTGTTTGTTGGTGAACACATCCTCGGGGAACTCGTGGATGGCTGCATTGGAAATGAGAAAGAAAAAGTCACTTTGGTGCAAGTTGTCACTTTCCATGAAAATGATCCAGATAAAAAAAAAAAAACCTGATAGTACAGTCCATAAAACCAGATCTGCATGAGATTCCAAGGTACGAATGCAATGTGGGGGCTACAGAATATAAATCATGCTTATAGGGACAAGCGACTTAATGAAAAATACATTGTATTTGTAGTACACATGGCCACCAGTGACTGCATTTATTATTTCACACATTGACAGCCAAGGGTAAGCTCAATTTGGAAATAGGAAAGAAAATTACTCATGCATGCAAGCAGTATATAGTAAGCTCAGAGAGACTATTCAGTGGTGTTTCCAGTATGGAGCTTTGCTAGAGGGATGTCTTGCTCGCTACACCTAGTATTCCTGGATCTGGGTGGGTTGACTAGGTTAATGCAATATGGATTTCCACACCCAGTGTCAATACCAGACTCTAGAAAAATATCATGGTCGTAGTGCTAAAGCAAAGCTTTAATGTAACTACAGTATTTGTCATTTAACAAGCCACTCAAGAGCCCAAATAAAAATGTGTAAATTTAAAAAAAAAAAAAAGTAAAATTTGCTTATGATACGTGGGGACATGAAATGTCTAGATGCAATAAAATTATTTGGTTAACATTTAAAGTTAAAACAAATAAACAGATAAACATTTTAACAATGAAACATCCATTTGCATTGAAATTTCTCTTACACCATGTCTACACCAGACGTGAGCGGCATAAAGCGACGCAAACAAAAGACAATAGAACCCATTATTTTTATGATGTTGTCATCACTGGATGTGGCATATTATGTCACGACAAATCCCTGACGGTAAACTGACACCTCGTTCCCTTTATGACGTACTCCAAGCACTCACGATAGCTCTTCTCATAGGAAGGAAAAAAGGAAAATATAGTATATGAATTAATAAAATATGTGGGCGTATAAGACTCAGCTACACAATAACAAACAAGGTAAATGAGCAGTTACCACACTAATTAACCATAACACAAGGTTTAAAGGGTTCGATTATGCATCGATTAAGTCTCTGGTGTCTCCAGAATGTGTCAGCTCAAAATCCCCCACAGATCATTTATTATAGCTTGTCAAATTTGCCCCATTTGGGTTTGAGCAAAAACACGCCGTTTTTGTGTGTGTCCCTTTAAATGCAATTGAGCTGCTGCTCCCGCCCCCTTTCCATGGGCTTTAACAGCTCGCACTTCGGTTGCTCAACAACAAAGCTGGAGAATCTCACGCAGCCAAAATGAGGATTGTCAGTAACGTGTTCAGCCTTACATTGTTCAAGTCGACACTGATGGAGAGACTCAGGAAGAAGTTACGACTTTTAGAATGAAACTGGACGTTTCTGAATGGTTAATGGATTATTTCATTTTCATATGAAAATTACCCCAAGCTTTACTCACCCTCAAGCCATCCTAGGTGTATATGACTTGCTTCTTTTTGATGAACACAATCGGTGATATTAAATATCCTGATGCATTCAAGCTTTATAATGGCAGTGAGCGATGCCAATAAGTTTGAGCTGAAGAAAGTGCTTCTATCCACATCATAAACGTACTTCACATGCAAAGTGATGCATTTGTGTAAAAATAAAATCCATATTTAATAAGTTATGAAGTAAAACATCTAGCTTCTGCCAGACCCTCGTTTGTGAAGCAGTCCGGTGTAAAATGACGGCATGGCAACACCACAACAAAAACTCTTCCTCTTCTCTAAAGCAGCCCAACATGACCTGTAAATTTTGGTGTTTGTGATGTCTCCAATCCGGGAAGAAGCTTGTTGTAATACCCACCAGACGTTTGTTGTAGTCCTTAACTGGGTTCCAACACATTTTCAATTTCAATATTCCATACTTTTCCAGACTAATGTAGATTTCTCAACCCCATTTAACAAATAGTTCATTATACAGCTTTATATCTGGTATGTAGTACAAACATCAAATATTTTCTCAGGAATTTTCCCATTGTTTTAAGTGATCGCATTGCTAAATTGTTTACTTATTTCAACACAAAACAATTTAAGAAAAAAAAAAAAAATTACATCAACGTTGACAATAAAGAGCATTTATTAATCTTTGTTAACGTTAATTGTCATTTACTAATGCATACATAAAATTGTTAACATTAGTTAACGCACCGAATTAAAGAACAACTATTTTTATTAAAATACTAAAACTATTTAGTAAATACAGTAACAAAATGTACTGCTCATGGTTAGTTCATTCTTAGTTAATACAATTCAATAAGGTTCATTATTTAAATGTTTGTTAAAGCGTTACCAAATTCTTAATTTTATATTTCAGAAAACTGAAAAGGGGAAATTCTGGAAACATATTTCCATACTAAAAATCAAATTCCATACTTTTCCAGACTTTCAAACTGCTCAGGAACCCTGCCTTAAAAAGCAATTCCTGTAAAAGAAAATGCCTCCCTTTGCATTGAACTTGAGCATAAACAACATCTCCATATTTATGATGCTCAAACAGCAACATTACACTCTTATGGCTAACTTTTGAAACCGTAAATGTTTATTGTCTGGATCTGTGTAATTACACTGTGAATGCCTCACTGTAACCACGATTTTTATGTTTTTGAAAAAAACAAAAGGGGTGAGCCCAAAATCCTTTTCTGTGATAATCAACATTATGCCACAAATGCAGTTGATAGAGCTTAAATCTCTACTGAACCCAGGACATTCCTTTAAATCTGATTTATAAGCCTCCAAGGCCTGTTTGAGGGTTTTGACGTTTAGTGATTTTGCTCTAACACATGGCTGGGTCGGTCACATGGCAGTACATTCTGTCATGGCAGCCCTGTTTTTGAACTGGGCAGCCCTGTAGGTCAAATAATCCCCAATGGCACAAGATGCTCCCTGTCAGGGCCACAATAATAAAACTCAAATCAGCATCAAGCCATAATCTATTCAGTCATCTGTCCTTCCAAAGTTAATGAAATCTCTTCAGTACTTTTGGTGTACGGGTGGGGTTCATACTGCAAGTCGCCACCATGATGCTGCAGTTTTGTGAGTGGTTATTGTATGATAAGTAGTTTCTAAAGTATTCTGGGTGGATCTGGAGCTATTGATAAGTGCTTACAAATCAAATAGACCACCAACAAGTCTCTGCTCTGGTGCCGAGATAATGCTTGTGTCCTTCCATGAATGCTGCACAATTTATCGCATTTACTTCGCACGTGATTTGGCAAAGGCTGTAATTATTTAACGTACAGCTCTGTGATCAGTAGTAAATGCTTCTCCACCTGAAAGCCAGAGGGCGCTCTAGCGCAGAACAAGATGACACGTCATCGCTGTAGCTGAATAAAAATATTGAAACGCTTTGATTAAACATGACTAATAAACACACGACTGCCTTATTCTCACAGAAGGATGCTCAACTGTCGATATGAAGTGAGTTGGGAGTAAAAACATGTTATTAAATGTCTTTTGTTGGACAAGATGTTAATAAATGCTTCTCGTGTCTGGAAAGATGTTTGACATGCGTTGCTTTTTTAAACCTACATAAGCGATTCAAACTTGCAGTGCTTTCAGATGGAATAGCATTTGCAGCCATACTTTGACAAACTGCACATAAAAAAAAAAAAAAATTGCAGACTTTGGGATTTCATAAATCGCACTATGAATCGTCTGGCATTTTCAGCTGGCTATAAATGCTTTGAACACTTTCATTGAATAACTTTTTTAGGTATATGGCCAGTTAGTCTCTTTTGCATTTTACAATATACTGAAGCAAAACCAGAAGGATGCCCAGAAAAAAAAAAAATAAATAAATAAAAAATAATAATATGGTTCAACATGCACGTTTAACTACCAAATCTGAGGTTTACGAACAGTGTGTGAATCGAGGGGAGAGTTTTTGGGCAGATCCATTTTATGCACGAATCACTCTGAATTTACTCCTATATTTACTCCTATAAGCCCCACTGTACAGACAGAAACTGAAACGTTTTATAAAATAAACACTTTCTAAAAACAGAAATGTCATCCAAAATTTTTTTTTGAAGGCAAAACGAGTGGTTCTTTGGGATGACAAGTCTCCATGATATACATGGCTCGGGACCCTGCTTTAATGCCAGTCTGAGAGAGCACCCATATTATCATTCAAAGCAAACCGCGATAATGAAAGCATCTGCTGTGTGAATGCATCAAAAACGGCTTGAAAATCTTTTACTACCAACACATTTTACAGTCTGAAGAGCTCATTAAAACACTTGTGGCACTAATAGCTCTTGCCGTTAAGAAGTAATCCATCATAAATGACAGCAATAGAGGCATGATGTTTTATCACAAGCACCATCAGCTTCAATCGTCGTTATCTGAAGGGTTGAGAGGAAAAAAAAACCCCGAACAATCCCAACGTTTTATCCATCAAGCGGAAGAGTGTCATTGGTGCCCTGATCACATTTCCCTTCCCAGAGCTCGCCCCACCCACAGCACAAGGAGAGGACACCCTCAAGGTCGTCTCTTGAGAGAACCCACAGAGCACATGCACATACAAAGCATCATGCAGAGCCATTCACACAGAAACAAACTACACATTCACGCTCCAGAAATCCACGAGAACAGAACAGCTTGGTCCTATGGAATAAGCCAAGACATTATATACATAAAGTACATTATATTTTGAAGCCAAAGGATTTTATGCCAGAAAATTTAAAAAGTGGCCCGTAAGTGCACATGCAATAGTTGTTGTGAGTGGTGGCCAGGTGTTGCTAGGGCATTCTGGGTGGACCCAAATCGCACAGTCCACCAACAACTCTATGTTCTACTTCCAAAATATATGACGGGACCCCTTTTCAATGCAAGCCTATAGGACTTTCAGCAAAATGTACCATTTAGTCCATCAAGCAAAATTGTGCAGGGGCACGTTTCCCAAAAGCACCGTTAGCCAACTAACATAGTTCAACGATTTGGCATTTCCCAAAACCATAGTTCAAACAGACATTCACAAACTGCATCGCAAGCCTGTGTGGTTGGAACGACAGCTCTCGAGCTGTGATTAGAAGCAGAGTTTCTTGTTTTCATGACATGTGGACTTGATAAATGGTTATCTTGAGCAAAATAAGCAAGCTGACATCAAGTGCAATGTATATCTTTGTCAATTACATATTTTAGTTTGTCAAGAGATTTTAAGGAACATTTGTGACGCGCTCTAGCATGCAAGAACAAACCTGTAGAAATGAAGCAAAATAACAGAAAAATTAGAATTAGTCCTCAGATGCAATGTCTGCAATTTATAGCAAAAAATATAACATTAATTCGATCTCAAAGGAGTTCATTTAAAGATTACTCCACCACCTGTGAGACATCATTCAGCTACATTGTGGCAGAAAGACAAGTTTGCAACAGTACAGTTTTGGGAAACAGTCGTGATTAACTAGTTGATTTGTTCAATGATTCATTGTACTAAGGTAGTGAAGCAGCAAGTTACGTCTCTGTACAGGAAATGCACCCCAGAATGTCTTCAATAAGCCACATGATTAAGTTTTATAAACATGAACAAAAAAGAAAATTCTTTTTTTTTTTTGTCCACCAAATGAAATGAGGTCCAACACATTGAACTTCAATGACATTCATTATACAGACAATGTGTGTGTTCCATTTATTGAAAATGGATATTTTCTAAGACTAGAATTGTGTAGATGATAAACATTTAACTAACATAGGCTCTTATTCATACATGAATAAGTTAATCGACATACATAAAGCTCATCAAATACAGCAAACACAAGAGTTCACCCATGCCTGCTTGACACACAAGAACAAATGAGGTTCAGGGAAAACATGTATATAAATCTGAGTAAATATGATTAAATATCAGCCGATGAAGCAAGATGAAGCAACCATTTTCCAGGAGTGCTGCTTCAGCAGGATGAGATTTCATGTGGTATTCAGCAGGACCTGCTGTTTGTTGACAGTGGAAGTTGTTTTTCTCCAGGTTGATGCACTTGTGCGAAGCGCCACAATCTCTTGCAGGTAAATCCATTAAAGTCCTTTAGAACTCTGGCATGCCACATCAATTATTAATGACTATACCATTAAATAAAAAACTCTGTCTCTGTGGATATCATGACAGTACTTTCAGGTGAAGGCTTTGTCGGGGTCTCCAAACAAATGGAGAACAATATACAGTACAAGCATGTACATGTGTGCTTTGGGTTTGTATCTGCTGTTTAAGCAGGATATAGTATGAGCTACAGCGGAGAAGCACCTCAGGTAGAGAGACATTATGTGCTTCGTTGGCTCCTGTCATCTGATGACCTTGTCCATCAACGTCTGTCATGATGTAAACACACATGGCAGGATCAGTGCCTCACAGTTGGACATACTGTGCTGAGCTGGATGTGTGGTTGTCAGTAACAGCGTGGCACGTTAGAGTCGCTGACTTATGCAAGAAATCGTAGGATGTGTTCAGAAGGGCATATACTACATGCTACTCTTTTGTGGAGTTTAAAACTTCACATACCCTTTGTTAATAATGCATCAATTACAGTACACTGCCTTCTTGAGCACCAATGTGTCCACCTTTCGTAACCGTGTCTCAACTGTCTTCAGTGGTAAAAGATGGATCTTAACATAACATTACCACTTTTGAACTCAATGAGCAAAAGATGCTAGAAAACCAAAGATTGTACGATTTGTCTGTTCTGACCAATGAAATTAAAAATGGCAGATGCTGAATGAAATTGCCAATTCACTCTCTACAGTAGGTGGCACTTACTGCAGTGAAACCTTTCGTTTCTGACACCCACTTGTCACAGAAAAGAAAGGAAGTCAAAATGGCATTTCCCTTTTATTTAAATACAGTTCTGATTTCTGTATTCGCTATGTCTATCAAACAATGCCATATACAACAGTTAAGTTTTTTATTCTTTTTTTTTTTTAAATGCTAAACATCTTGCAGATTCTGCAAGAGGGTACAAACTTGTGCGCCTATAGGAGTCTCAAGGTGGGCTGGGCCCCAGTGATCGCTGGATGGCTAGCTTGGCCCATTCCAGCATAGTTGGTCCTGTTGCGAATGCCGTTTCATGTTTACAACTGTAGGGTTATTGTGTGGTTATTGCCAGTGATTACAACCCAGAGCACAACACACAGCTTATTTACTGCTTGATTTGCGAGCAGAATTCTACCAGTCAAGGTCTGTAAGCATTTAAATGTCAATAAATAGTTGCGAGTCTTTTATCCAATAAACTGCGTAGTTCATGTACAGGAGCAATCCGGAAAGAGCACACCGTTAATTCTGGATGAAATACAATGCCGCCTCTAGCCTCATCTCCGTCTGACAAGCCTCCCGCTGTAACGATATGTTTTCTTTATGAGATATGCAGCATAACTGTATAGCTGTTGAATAGTGTATTAACCCATTTGTCAGTGCCTGAGCTTGCAGTTATGTCACATCTTAAAAGTGCACAACCCAAACGCACTACCTTTTTTCCTTACGAACGATTCGATCAATCTTTTCCATTCTGTAAAAAAAAACGCAAGTTCCTAAAATAACCCCTCTTCAGGCACAGGAGCATTCTGCTTATTCAAATTTCAGTCAACAAGCTGGCATCCAACCAGACTGTCTGAGCGCTCTCTCTCTTTCAGATTACTTATTGACTTGAGCAGCTTCTGAGGAGCACAATCATAATGGAGGCCACTCTCATCAAAGCGCCAGCTTGTTTGACTATGTGAATGCCTGTTCAGTGCGATTCTCCGGTTCCAAAACCACATAAGCAAAATATCTTCTCTTTATAGCTATAAATTGAATTGTACATGTTTGAATTCAGAACATAAGGTTACGGATAACTACTAATAGTCTCAGCTTCAGGAAGTGTCCATGGACAGCTTAGGGACTTCTGCATGCACAGGGTTCCAGACTGCGACCATTTTTTGAGGATGTGAGAGTTAATTTTATGTGGTCACATTTGTGCGAGTGCATGTTATTCGTGCGTGTGTAACAGAACGAGGTATCAGCAGCTGCTGTCGTCCGTAACTTTGTTTTCAAAATGAACAAAATTTATATAAATGAACGAGTACATCATGAATCCATTTTCCAAACCGTGTTTGTGTTTTATCCTGAATCACTACGGGGAGCCTATAATAAGTGTTTATATTCTGACTATTTTAGACCGGGCCCGGCTCTGCTCCACTGCGGAGTATCACAGTACCTGCGTGACTCGTCATAGACATAAACAGACAGAAGTAGTTCCGGCTACAATGTTCTTCCGCGAGACACATGCAGTTCTATTTATTAACCGCTAGAGAGCGAACGTTCATGCGCATTGCACAATGATGATGAAACACGCCAATTAGGAATTCAGGAAATTTAGGAATTAAGCCATATAAAAATTAAAAGGTTAATAGCTGAATACTTTAAAACAAAGATTGGAGGTCAAGGATGCTGGTGGAAAGGACGAGCCAGCATACAGATTTATATCGGCCATCAGCCACTGTGATTTAATATATTTAAGACTAAGAGGACTATTCATCAAGCATGCATTGATTAATCAGATTGTAATGGCGATCCGAACCATGTTTTTCACCATTTCCATTAAGGGTGTGGCACAAAGGATTTGACGCGTGAATCAAAACTTGTCTTTCAAGTGTTTACTTTTTCTTGTTACATTAGAAAACAACAAATTCAAAAACTTTCTTACACTTAGCCCGGTTTCAAACACAAGAAACTGTCACGGTCAAAAGACTGTTCCAACCCTTCCTTCTTTCCATAATCCTTTTCGAAGTTTTTTCTTACGCATACGTAATGCGTAATAAACTGGTCAAAGTCACGTGATCAATACAATTAACACAAAATACACATTTTTCAAAAAGAACATAATCATACTCAATACAAGGAAAAACATTGCAAAATTATTAGTGTTGTTATGGCTCTAACACCGATGTAGCAAAAAAAAGAAAAAAAAAGTGCGACCAAATCATGTGCTGGTGCGACCAACTGAGAAAGTTGGTAGCACCAGTGGAAAAATTAGTCTGCAGCCCTGATGCGATTTGCATAAAATGGCCAGCTCCAATTTGATTGGCTGATTGCTATGCAACTTCCGTGAGTCAGTGTGAAATTGATTTTAATCAGTCTGCTAGGAAGAAGTGTTTACCAAGTACTCAAGCTGCTACAATAGCTGTGTTTTAAGCAAAAGGCGCTAAATTACTAAGAAAAATGAAAGTTGATGCAGTAGAAGCCACTGTATATAATAATTTGTATATAATTACTTGTCTCAGAACGTGCAGATGAAACGCACGCCGTCATGTTATCTTGCATTCAGATTCCCGGTGTTTGTGAACGTAATCGTGTGAAGCGCTCTGAGGAGGGAATTATACCGAACCACTTTAATGACAGATCTTGCTCAGGCATTACAGAATGACCAAAGATGCTGTGCAATGAGATCGGTCCGCTGGTTAGTCCAGCTAAGCCGTCCCATCGCAAAGTCTCATGTCTTTTTTGATGTGCATCAAGAAATGTATTCTGTAAAAGCGTTTCCATCGTAGCTTATGCGCATGTTTTCGCATTGCATGAAATATTTATCTGAAGTTTGTGCATGTTTTTAGAATTCACGCGTATCTTCGCATTCCAGCTGTTTTTTTATGCAATATCCTAAAATGCGCATAAAAATAGGTGTATGGAAACATCGCTAATGAGCTCAGAGGAAGAAGCAAACACTGTACTTGCTCAAGAGTGTATGGCATAAAATCCTTAAAAAGATATTTGAGAGGCACTTAGTATCAAGTAAACATGACATTATCTATAGTCAGGACTGTTTACAGAAATGTCTTCGAAATAATTGTTACACATTACTTTTAGATGGATAAATTCTGACCACAAAGTTGGAAGACATTAAACAAATTGTTTAAGTGTAGTCTGTGCAAGCTTTTACAGAGATTGCTGTATCAGTACTTGAATGCGCCACCACTTTGCACACTGGATGATTATTACGGTATCATCGATTTCACATTTACCTGCCTACAAACTCTGGCTGGTTGTTTTTATGTCAACTTTTCTTCTGTGAGTAAGTCATTTGCAGGCGCAAAGCCTCAAGAAAATCAGCATAAATTACCCCATCGCTATAGGTATGTGTGGCCATTGTGTTGATGGCTACAGTAAGGGATGAACAATGGTTTAAGTAAAACAAGATGTTGCTGGACTGCCGCTCTGACGCATTTTGGAAACAAGCCACCCTAAATCTAGGCTGGAGGCTCAAATGAAACTAAGCTGTATATAAACATCAGCATTTTTACCACAGGGAGACATTCTGAAAAATAAACTAAATGTTGACTGGATATTGTCCATCTCAAAAGGTTGGATTTTAAAGGAATGGCATTAAGAATACCGGACAAGTGTTACTGAATTAGTGCTGTAGTATAACACTGTATCAGTAAAAACCACCCAAATGGTTGGGTTTTCTGAAGCTGGGAGTTCTGAGCTAATTTGGATATTGTTGTGGACAATGGGAAGCTAATGTCAAAAAGGTCGAGAACCAATGTCCAAGCCCATCAGAAGTCCCTGAGGGGTTTTCCGCCTGTGAATCATTGCGTAGGCCGTCCGGAAGCTGAGAATGTGGTAGCTGAATCAGGTCAAGTTAAGCAGTATATTCAGCTTCATAAGCAGTTGTCTGTTAGCTTGTCATACAAGGCGCTATTTTGCTAATGTTGCTTTTGATAAATTTGACAAAAGATGACATGCTGCTTTCCTGCTCCATCTCAGATTACAACGGTCTCAAGGGTCCTACCTTAGTAGAAAGGAGTTTTGGAAAAAAATGAGGCGTATCTTTTTCAACGGCTACTTCTGAGGGAATTTCACAATGGTTAACACCGCTAATGGCTTCGATTCCTAAAAACAATGAACAACCTAGTCAGCATTACATTACAAAAAGAGCTCTTCACAAACTCTCACACACAGCGAGACATAACTGGAGGAGCGAATGTTTCACAATTGTGACAGCCGACGTGACCTCCACCTGGCCTTCAGCTCGGAGGGATGCTGACAGAGATGGACTTATCTCATCTTTCTTCTCCCTTCTTACTCGTGTAGCTGGGAAAGACCTCAGATCACCGCTCGCTCACATTCTGGCTGGGAGCAGCAAGACTAAGATCCACAATGTCAGCGTTTGACAACGGCGCATGGCGTACCACTGAGCAAATGTGCCCGAGAGCTGTGCTGTTCCACACTCCAAAACATTGAAACATTCATTATGGGCAGAGACCAAATAGAAAGGGCAGATTCCCTCAGCCCGCGATGACAAACTCACTCGGCTCACGACTCCTTACGTCGCATTGCACGCAGGGTCACACACACACACACACAGTAGCGTTCGGCAAATAAGAGCTGCTTAATGAGAGAGCCCAGGGGCACCGAGATGCCAGGACTCCCAAGATATATCCGAAGATCTGGTCTCATCTTCCCTAGCGTCTCCTATGATCACAGCAATGTCGAGCGGACAAACATCTAAAAATAGCCTTCCAGCTTCCATTTATAGAACGCACAAAGCAAAGCCACAGATCAATCTCTCTCATAAATCACAAATCTTCCCTCACAATTCTTTTGTCTTTCCACAAAGCTGCCCCGAGCGATAACGATTTCCAACGTAATTTACTGTTGGAACAATTCATTTCCATAAGTTGTCAGGACCGGGCTCCGTTCCATTGACGTTTTCATGCATATATTACATTTCGTTCAAGATTTATTTCTTTATCAGCATTGTCTTGTCAATATCTCTGACAATAGACAAAAAGGGGATGATGTGTGAAGTAGGAAGGATTTCCCAAAGATTGGGCCAAGGGACGCAGACAATGAATCAAAGGCATTGAAATTTCATTATGTGGATGAAATGCATTTATTTTCTAACACTGTGTCCCATCCAGACATGATGATGTCTTTTCCAAGTTAATCAGAGTTTGTCCAAACCAGCTGCAACGGTGATACGAATCATTTTTAGGAACGGCTTTTGTTTCTGCAGCATTGTAGCTGAAACAACAACATACAAATGACAATAATAATCGCAGGTATTTATTATGTGCTTTATTTAATGTTAAAAGAATTTAATGTGAATTTAATTCACCATAGAACTTAAAAGGAAACAAGAACTTTCAAACACTGAACTCAACTGCATTTTAAAGATTGTCACTTTTTTTTTTAAATGTTAAAATGGTGTTATGAACGGTGTTATGGTATGTGTGAATTTGATTAAATGCTTATTGATTTTGTTGTGAGTACAGTGTCCTTGCAGAGAGCCCGCCCACACACTCTGATTGACTGATTATTGATTTCATTTTATTTTTGCACCTCGTAGTCGTGTCGCATCTGGTGTCGACATACAAACTACTTGTCGATGGAATCTTATTGCATCGCGTCCTGTTAGGACATGGCCTAAGAAGGACAACATTCAAATCAATACTGTCAAATGACAATATCAAAAACAAACAGGTTCCAAAACAACTGGTAGGTTTTCAGGGGGCAGCGTTATCGTGCCAGTTTTTCGTGAGTGGTGTATATTGAGCTTAATCTCCATCAAACTGAATATTCAGCCAGATATGAAAACTTTGACATCCGTAATGCAGAAACATCACCGTTTGGGAACAATTAGGCCTACGACAATGGAACTTTTAAATGTTTCTTAAACGATCATCAACCAAGGTAATGTATGAATGTTCAGGCAGATTTATCTTTGTTGTGTATAGTTTCATGCCGCTCACTATATGCGTATTATTAAAGCTTGTGGTTGACATGGATTTTTTTTATGGTTAATGCATTAAAGATAGCAAGTAGGTGCTTTAATGAAATTTACATTTTACAAAATATAAAACTAAATTACTTAAATGATTCAATAAGAAATTAATTTTATGTAAAATAATCAGATTTATAATTTATAGCAACTTCATTCTGTAATCCTATTATAACATTTTCCATAAAAAGACAATTGTTAAAATCATTACTGAAAGTAAACACTATAACCAACTAATTTGCTGTGTACAGGGAATCATATTTTCCTCAAATAAATACCAGGTAACGCTAATTTTACATAAAGTACAGTGACCACGACATGAATTTAACATAGCTGGCAACTGAATATAGTGCAGCATTGCATGAATCAAGGATTTAAATATGTGCTGTAAGAGGAGTTCTTAAAATTGTGTGAAATGCTACAATTTACCCATTGAAACTCCTCCAACCTCATCTATTCAAAGATCAACTCTCATGTATTCACAAAATTGTGGGGAAATTAACATTTGGTAAGCCCTGCAATGACGCACATGAGCGTCTAACCTGCCTTGCCAGTTTCATAACCAAACCAAAAATCTATGTAAACTTCTCGTAATAATATAAAAAGGTTAACTTTGCGTTTTGCATCCTTGCCTTGACAAAGTATCTGTCAAACTAACTAAAATCGAAAGTGCAATATCTAATCAAATAGCAAGTACGTACATGTGGAACAGGACTGTAAAATAAAGTGCGAGCGTTCCCTTAAAGTTCAGTCAGTTCACTGACTTGAGCTCTCAAAAGAGCACTATATTGATGAATTTAACTTTAAAAATGTGCAACATTTTCTTGTGAGGGGCCATGCCCAAGGACCCCCTAGAGCAGAGTTCCTCCATAGGCCTGAGAGAAAAATGTTTGGCCCGTGCTAATGTCAAGACGTGTTGTCAAGGTAATGTATATAAGCTCGTCACGGTCGCGAAAATTCAAACGCAGCATCATTGCTTACGTTGCGTAACCACTGGTGCAGTGAAAACACTGCCCCTCGCTCTGTGCCAGTGGACACGCAGTTAGTCTGTCAGTGAAAACAAGGCAAGTGTGAAGAAAAGAAAAGTGGACATGGAAAATAGACGACTCAAATGTGAACGGACAGAAAATTTGTTGTTTATTTTGCCTGACCAGCCACAACCCAGAAGCACAGAAAGTAAACTGTACGTGAGAAAGTAGTGTTTGCTTTTATATAATTAGTAGGCAAACTAAAGGCTAGTACTTTCTCATTTACCATCAACATTCAGCAAATACACATCTATATCATTAAAACAAATCTCTGAATATCTAATTAACATTCAATTCCAGAGACCTTGCAGATTTATTCGATTCCAGCAGTGAGATTTTCAGAAGTGTGTTTGTAGCCAGCGTGAACGTGTGTATTCTGTGCGTGACAGTCGGTTCATGAGAAGTGAATGCGGACTTTGGGTCAGCTTCACTGGAAATGCGATCGACAAATTATATATATATATATATATATATTTTTTTATATATATAAATATAATTTGTCGATCGCAAAATATAATATAATATAATATTATATATATATATATATATATATATACATACATACATACATACATACATACATAGAGAGATTATATATTTGGATTGCAAGATCAAGAAGTTGCCATCTAAAATAAGCATGTTTATTTTAAAGATTTTATATTTTCATTCGTTCTGTCGACCACGGCTTTGTATTGTTGGCAGATTTTGGTCCTTGGTGAAAACTAATTCAGGAACCCTGCCCTAAAGGGACCAAAGTCCACCCACCACACTCTCACAAAATCCTGAGGGAAACACCATTAAGTGGTCCATGTATTACCTGGTTGTGTGCAGTTCTTCTCATCAGTCTCATTGTCTCCCGCTACGGCCATAAGCCTTCGGCCCAAGTGATCTCTGGGAACAGCAAAATCCTCCTGTAGCACCAGCCCATGACCTGTGTAAGAAGATGCATCGCGTTACATAAAATAGAATACTCTGAATTAGCTGTAGATACAGAAACTTTATCTTTACATGTATTGTATAAAATATAAATGATAGTATTTTATTAACCTAATATATTTCTGTAAAAATGTTCACTCAAACAGTTAAATATTGTTTAAAGATGACTTCAAAACTATTGTTTAAAATAAATTTTATAGGTTTAGTGCGTCACCTTGCATTACATTTCATGTCAACTACCCAAACACTCATAATAATCAAGGAATGGTTAATAACTTTGAGCCAATTAGCTAAAATTACTTGTCGGTTAGGCTTGGAGTTAGTGTGATACTGTGGCCTTGATCTGTCTGGCTTTCTATTTTAATCAATGTTCCAACAGGATGTGCATTGTATCATGGTTAGCGGCACCAGGGGGGGGATTTATTTGGGGAAAATAATAAGAAAAAAAAAAATGGTGTGAAGACTCAGTCATGCATTCTGTCCCAACAGCCAGAGCTTGAATTAGGATTTCGTGTTTGCATGTCTATGCTTCAGCAGTTGATTTCAGCACATGACTTTTTCATGAGGATATGCAGTGAGGTCCAAAAAACAGGATAATCACATTTATCTTTTGAAACTCTGCATAGCACACATTTACTGGGACATATTTATTAGACAGTTGGCATTACAGTTGATAATCACTTAACACATTGTGTTTATTCATATTATTAAAAGACACCGCTCACCCAAAAACAAAAATTCTGGCAAAAAAAAAAAAAAACACCAAAATGGTATAGTTACATTTTCTGCACAACATGAAATAAATTATCCAGCAGAATGACAAGGCAGCTGCAGCCATAATTAGAGTTGGCAATCTGTTCAATTTGAGGATTTATATTACATTCAATTCCAGACATTTCACTTTCTTTCTTGGATTCTCTTTCTAATGAGGTCTGATAACTTGTAGTTAGGGCTGGGCAATAGAATTTCTCATTAAAACGCTAAAAGTTAAATATTGGATATAGCCTAATTTTCATGCGCCAAAAGTGGAACGAAACAGCGGCCGCGCCACACGGACCATTTATCCGCTCGGCTCAAGCGGCAGCGCAGCTCGAGCTTAATAGAGCAGATGCGTTTACTCTGATCGCCTCAATCACGTGACCACTAATCAGCACTGAGATCCATGGGAAGCGCTTGAATTCAGCGAAAAACAAATGTCTCTGTGATTCAAATAGTTTAAAACCAGATGAAACCGCGCTGACTAACACAAGAAACATTGTGCCTTGAACTTTTCAATCTAAAAAAAATAAAACAGCCATCATTTATCATGGACTTACTGTAAACTGCACCAGGGTACTGTGGCAGAAACGTGGGATTTCGGATTTTATTATTTTTACTAATGTAGGCAGGCAAAAAATGTATTAAAGTAGTAATGGAATGTAATTACAGTATTTGTGTCCGTAAACAATAACATTTGTATTTATACTACATGCATTCAGACTACCGTTTTTGACAAATGGTAGTGAGGTGCTATACGAGTAGGTTTAACTGTGTCATCTAAATGTAATGGAAGACCAATGGTTCATTTTTATAAAACTCAACGGGCAGAATTTTACCATATACAAATCAGGTAGTTACAAATTTTACAGATGTTACTAACTCAAGCTACAGTCAAATGTGCATTTCTAAAAGACAAAAACATGTAATATTATTAATATTTTAGCCTGCACTGCAAACTGTGCTGAAGATACTCAGGCACACAAACCCATTTCATTTGAAACACTAAATCACCTGTTAGAACATGCAGAAACTACGAAATTGATTTTCTATTAAGATATTTAAAGGAAAAAAAAAGATTGGAAAAGTGTAAAGAATTCAAACATTAAGTAGTTATGTTCTGACAATAAGTAGTAGTAGAAAAACCACAATTAACTGTCTGGTTTCAACAACTTTAACTCGAGCAAAAATCTGCAACCAAACTAGAAAGAAAAAGATTTCATTTTTAGGCCATATCGCCCAGTCCTACTTGTATCGTTTAATTTAATATGATGAACAGATTAAATTTAGGCTTTTATTCACTCCTCAACCATACTAGCTTGACGCCAGAGAACGAACCTCATTGGTTCTTGCCGAAGCTGAGATGTGCTGCGTAACATGAGAACGAACCTCATTGGTTCTTGCATGTCAAGCAAATATGCTTGAGCTTCCGTTTACTATATCAGACATGTGCGTTAATGAATGGTCATATGCGAATAAAAGCCTAAATTCAATCTGTTCATCATACAGAGCAATTGTGATTTCTTCAGAAAATTTAGACTAAACCGATCAATTCATATGGATTAGTTTTACGATCTCTTTATGAACTTTTTGAAGCGAAAAAGTGGTAGTTGGATTGACTGTCGATGGAGGGACAGAAATAATTTGGGTTTCAAATGTGAATGAAAGTACGTAAATGACAATTTATTTTTGGGTTAACTAACCCAATTAATAAACCAAACCAAAAATTATTGACGAGAGTGACGACAATTTTCATTTTCAGGTGAACCATTTCTTTAAACGCACAAGAGATTTAAGGACCACTCTCGATTCTATAAATACAGTAAATAAGGAGTAGCCAGACTAAAAAAAAAATCTCCACATGCTAAAATCTACTGCAGCAAAACCTGTCAAAATATTCCAACTGCTCCTAAAATCAAGAACAGAATGACCCACTTACAGCTTATGAGAAGCAGAAAAAAAGTGCCAGTAAAGTTGTGTAACTAACCGTCACAGAAGGAGGACAGGATAATGAACTCAACAGCCATAAAGTTCATTAAGCAGCATTTTCAGCCCACACTAACTTCAATACTGTTATCGATTGAAGTGCAAATGAGAAGGTGCAAAAGAACAGGAATAAGATTTGGGAAGCAGGAGTGCACAGCAGATGGACTCCTGACAGGCTTATCAGATATGCAAGCATCCGTAGAGCCATTAAGCAGAAAGCACATATTCAGCACTCTCATCATTACAATATCATGTGCAGGTAATCCCTTATAAGCTGCTTGTAATTTTGGTGTAATTAAACTCAACCGCACCCACTAGTATTGCTTAGCCAGGAGGGCAATTTGGCACTTTGTAGACAGTGAAAGTAAGCAATGAATATAAAATCCCCTGTAATGAGAAATCATTTGTGTCTGAGATGTGCCTGTACCACAGGGCTTTGATCTGTGCTCCATTTATAACCTGCGCAGGAGGTTTCATATTTGTTATTATATACTAGGAATGCTCTGCATAAATCACATTCTACGACTCGATCTGTTGTCATTAGAGGTGTGACGAGACCGTAAGCTCATAAGACAAAATGAGACTTTTACACAGTGATTAAGAAATCCTCAATGACGAAATACATGATTAAAAAAAATGGTCTCCTGGGGGGATTCCAGGAAGCAGGTTATGTGACATACCCGGGTATGTTTAAGAGTAAGTAAGGCAATAACCTCAACTTTCGGTTCCAAAAATGGTGGTAACTTTCAGGGTATGCAAGTAACCATAGCAACTTACTCTCTGAACATAACCTGCTCCGGAGCAGCTCATGATCCAAATCAAGTTTGATTAAGAGGTATTAAGATGTGTGTTATATAATTAATACAGTTATGGTTACGTAACTAAATTTGTTATATAGTTAGAAATTGCTAAGAAAGCGTTTATCGCTTAAATGTGATTCTTAGTGCGATTATGAAATCGTAAAGGCTGCAATTATTTTATGCTTGTCAGTGAAGTACGGCTCCAAATGCTAATCCATCTGAAAGCACTGCGAGTTTGAGTTGCTTATAATGTACATTTGATAAAGCAATGCACGTCAAACATCTTTCCAGACATGAGAAGCATTTATTTACATCTTGTCCAACAAAAGACAACATTTAATAACATGTTTTTACTCCAAACTCACTTCGTAACGACAGTTGAGCCTCCTTCTGTGTGATTTCTTACACAGAATAAGGCAGTCGTGTGTTTATTAGTCATGTTTAATCAGTCAAAGCGTTTCAGTTTATTCAGCTACAGCGATATGACACGTGTTATCTTCTTCTGCGGCGTATTTTGAGTTCCTGCGCAAGAGCGCCCTCTGGATTTCAGATGGAGAAGCACTTACAGCTGATCACAGAGCCGCATAGCTCTGACAAGCTGCGCGTTAAATAATCGTAGCCTTCGCCAAATCGCATGCGATTTAATCGCGATAAATCGTGCAGCCCTACTATTTGCCTTTCAGTTGAGATTCGTAATCCAATTTGTAAAACTGCTTTACCTCATATTCTCCCTTCACCTTCCCTTCACAGAATACTGAGCGAGAGAGAAACTGAATAAACAAACAACAAAACAGACTATTTCAGAATCAGACTGTCTGCCGGCTAACGATCAGTGGGAGTCTCAGAGCTCTTCACATCTCATTTTATCTTTGAAGAATTTGTTTTTTTTAATACCTGCATGACCCTATTTCTTCTATAAAATGCAGTCAAAGATGCAAACTAAATATTCATCTTTCCTATACAATAAAAGAAAAAAAATAATTCACTCTGAATCACTTAACACTGAGAAAAGAAAACGATTCAGAGAAATGAGTCTGACTTCCCATCACCAATACATTTACAGTGAGAACACCGTTTTAATCTGAGCTGCAAAGGTCATGAAAATGAAATAGAATAAAAAAAAACAACGTTACTTGAGTACAATAAACCGTATTCATGAAACTGTCGAACACAGACCGATCGGTGTATAACATGAAAGCACTTCACTTAAACCCCAGCCCTACAATCTCATGTTCATCTGCCTATTTGTGAGTGCAAAGCCATCTCAACATCCAGTCAACAATACCATGAGCCACGATTGTACCATGGTGCTACACAAGCCCTGAGCATCCACGTAAAACATGAGATTCTCCATTCATTTAACTAAGCAAAAAAATAAATAAATAAATATTGAGATTTGGGAACCTCTCTGATTGGTGGATCTCACAATACGCATAAATATACGGAATTATTACAGTTCATCTCAGAGAAGGTTCCCTCACAGATTCAGTAGCAAACATGACACTCGGCCTCGTCAAACAACAGACTGGATTCATGACACTTTCATTTGAGCAGAATTTCACAAATGAATGAACAGTTAACTCCAATAAGCATGTTTGTCAGTTTATCAGTGCTTTTTACATGTACATGGTTGTCAGAATGAGAAGATAAAGTAACACTGGGAAGATAATGTTTTTTTTTTCCCGTTTTTTTTAGAGAAAAGCCCTGTTTGGGGGATTAATTCCCTTGACATCTGGCAACCCCAGGCAGGAAAGCTGGTGGAAGCTTGTTACCATTTCAAGGCAATGGAAATGTCTTCATAAATAAAATTTTAAAAAAGTTTAAGACAAATAATTAGCGATGCAAACATGGCAAGTTATTTTAATTAATTGAGAGAAGAAAAAAAACATTACCACGATCACCTGACATTCAACAATGTTTTTGATCTGCCTGCATTGACAACATTGTATGCGAACCGGGGGGGTATTCCAGAAAGCAGGTTAACTTCCCGTCACATATCCTGAACTCTCGGTTGATTACCCCAAACCTTGCTTACTCGATGTATGCTGGTTCCAAAAAGGAAGTTCAGCGAACCCAGAGTATGTTCCGGTTAACACACAAGACATTCCCAACCGAGTGAAGAATCAATGATTCACCATGGAAACAGACGCTAAGAAAAAGCATTTAATGCCGATTTACATAACATACTTCGTGCATATCGCCACCTATTTGGTGACTGTGTAATCATTTATTTAATCTTTGTATTAAATAAGAAATCTTTATTCACTGAGAATAAGAATTATATTTTTGTTTGATGCTAAATATTTAATAAGATATCACATATGTATTTAATTATAGAAATTATAGTGTAGAATACGTCCTTTTATAAAGGAAAAAAGCAGATCCATATGTGAGATTAAACAAAATACATACATGTATTAGAACTGAATAAACATTATCATAGTGTGTATTATATATATATATATATATATATATAAAAACTTGGTTACATTAATATAACTATCATTATATAACACGCATATACAACTATACTTGTATATATACACACAACTGTAACTATATAACATATTTAGTTACGTAACCATAACTATATTAATTATATAACACACATCTGAATAGCTCTTAATCAAACTAACCCTGGATCATGAGCTGCTCCGGAGCAGGTTATGTTCAGAGAGTAAGTTGCTATGGTTACTTACATACTTTGAAAAGTTACCACCGTTTTTGGAACCAAAAGTTGAGGTTATCGGCTTACTTAATCTTGAACATACCCGGGTATGTCACATAACCTGCTTTCTGGAATCCCCCCCCCTGAACTGAGCTGGACGATTACATCACTGTTTTCTCCAGTGCTGATATAAAGATAAACAACTACATTAATATTTTTACAACGGAATGAATCAATACTGAATTTATTCAAGCTGAACAATGACACCATTTTCTTTAAGAGCTGCTGTGTAGCCAAAAATTATTTGCCAATTATGACTGTAAAGCTACTTTGACACAATTTGTATTGTAAAAAGCGCTATATGAATAAAGATGACTTGATTAATCATGCAGCCCTAACATTACAACATAATCTGACGCAAAAGCTTATGCTCTGTCGTTTGCACAATATTAAATTGTATTTTAAGTCATTCGCTCTCTCGCTGATACACCAATGATTTTGGAGTTACTCGCCACACAACACTTATGAAAAATGTTTTTTTCCGCTTGGTATTGCATTTGGAGTCTGTGTATTTGTCCTTGAGAGACACGAAAAGTTTTTCTAAGGAATTCATCAAGCTCACCATCGCACAGAAAACAAGACATTGCTCTTGAAAAACGAAGACAAATAAAACTCATTCTTCAACACAATGTAGGGCGGGACTTGATTTTGTCCATCGGGAACTCATCGACTCGTTATGGTTTGCAATCTCACGTGAGTGACAGGTCGATCCCGCCCTCACGCCAGTAAACGCGTCATCAGAGAAGAGATGTTGCTGCAAGAGTGAGGGGGGGGGGGGGGTTATTTTGATTACGAGGGAATATGAATTTTAAAACATGTGCACAAAGTCATTTATAATGAATACTGCAAAATTCTATAAAACAAGAATTATGGTGACTTCATAACACACATCATCGTCATAAATAAACGAAACTCATCAAATCGAGATGATTTACTTCATTTACTACAACACATGAGATGAAATGTACTAGTCAATTAACTCAACATCGCATTCATGAAATTTAAGTAATACACAGAAAATCCCTCCAGAAAAATGCGATTATGCGATCGCTTGATTTCATGCATAATAAGCCGCATATTTATGCGAGGGTCGCATTTTTCAAACACGCCGCATAAATTGCCAATTTCCAGAAGCAAAATATGCGGGGCTAGCATGATTTCATAATCCCTGTATTTTCGTTGCAAAAAAAGTCACATATATCTTAGCAGAAAGTTGAAAAATGTTGCATTTACTTCACACAAGTAAAGCGCCATTATTTTCCCCCTGTTGCCATGGGAACCTTATGAAGTGACGTAATTACGCGACGTGAACATCATCTGCAAACCCCGCGGTGAAACCATGATGAAGCGCGCAAATCACTCATTTGCCAACAAAAATAAGCGCAAAAGAGCGCGCGAAGCAGTTTCCCGGTGTGTCACATGACAGTGGGGGCAAATTATTTCGGACCGCAGACAGAAGTCGACGCTGTATAATAGTAGTGTGTGAAATAATTCACGTTGCAGTAAGAGATTGCACTTTGCACTTAATTTAACAGAAGATGTGTGTTTTGTATAGCTACCTCTGTAAAACAGGAAGCACACATTTTATTTTTTTTTTATATTTTATTTATTCATTTTTACAGAAGTTGTTGAATATTCCTTTTGTAAAGCGACAGAACTTGTTTGACTCAATGTTTTATAAGTTTGAGCGTGTGTTAATAAAGGTCTGAAATAAAACAGAATGAGAACTTAAATGATTTAGTATGCTTGAGTGATTTAGTATGCTTGCTCATCATATGAAGTGATCAGAAATGACTCTTGACATGAAGGCAGTATCTAGTAAGAACAGGGTTTTGGGGGAAAAAAAAATCACCTTTTTTTCTTCTTTCCCATCAAACCGCAGTTTTTGCAAGTTCCCGCAATTTCATTGCATAAAATACCCCGCATATTCCATCGCATTTTAAGAAATCGTGCCGCGTAATCAAGGATTTTTTCCCGCAACAATCACAAAAAAAATCCGCGTTTTTCTGGAGGGACTGAATACATTCAAATTAATCAGATCTGACTTCGACCCCGCCCATCAGAACACTGACACGCCCATCTTAACGGTTGACTCGATTCAAACTTCGACCGTTTTAAACGGCAGTTAGTCGTCGAATGCTATGAAACGGTGCATTATTATTATTATTATTATTATATTTCTAACCCCGTTACAGACGCTGACATTATACAAATGACATTTTAGAAATGAAACGACTTTAAATCAGCGTTGCGAGGCTGGTTAGACGTTACGTACGAATCAGAAAACACCATACAACGTGTAACTATGCCAACCGACCCACAAAATAACGGACGACGCTTTCAATCGTCTTTGTGTGATCAACTCTGAGGGAAGAGATGCTCGCCTTTCTATTCAGACCACTGTGAATAATTAAACGTCCCCAAAAAAAGACAAGTCTGTACGGCTGCCTTGTATCGGCGAATTAATAATACATTATGCGATAATGACCCTCATAAGTAGTGATGTAGCGTTACAGCATCACCAAAGGGACGATCACTCACCCGTTTTCGTGAGCAACACCGACATACACCACGCCAGGAACAGGACGCTGCAGATGAAGCACACCTGCACAAACAGCATTTCTCTTCTTTTGCGAACTTTAAAGATTTTGGTGATCATGTTCTTTTTAGAAAGACTGCAGCTCTGCTCCAGCTCCGTGGTCGTCTGCGGCGGTGTCATTTTGTGAGTTATTACACAGATGGACCGCAGGAAATCAGGCTCGGGATGAGGTCCTCCTCATGTCCAGCGCGCGGATCCCGCGTGCAGTGTGACAGTGGAGCGCGCGGCGTGCATGTGTGTGAGATTCCGTCCCACGCGCTCGTTCTGATGTTGTAATATTAAAGCAGCCCGCGTGAGAATTGTGTCCCGTTGCTAGGGGGAAAAAAAAAAATGCTAATTATAATCAGCTGAAATTAATCACTGGGCATTTTGCAGAATTTCTTCACAATTGTCTGGTGATAATACGACTAAAACCCTTATTTTCTTTGGCGTAACAACCATACAGGGCGAGGAAGGTGTTATTGTTATTTTTTTTAAAATATAGAAATTAACGTCTTTCGTATCCGTGGTCTCAAGTTAACGTTTCATCTCCCTCTCGTGCAGCTGCCGTGACTTCTACATGTGAGGGACGGTTACGCGCGATCACGTGATGCTGATGACGTACGCACACACTGACTGGACTACTATAATCCTTGGAAAAGGCATGGTGGCTTCTACCATACAAATTCTGAAGGCTATTTCTATTTAAGCCACTGAAGGTCATTTTAAAATTGTAGGTAAACTAGCCTACTGTATATACAGGGTTGGGGAGTAACGAAATGCAATAACTGAGTTACGTATTTAAAATGCATAATTTGAGTAATTGTATTTCATTACAGTTACATTTTAAATGGGTGGTAATCAGATTACAGTTACATCTGAAAAGTGTTTTAGATTACCAAAGTGATTACTTTGAGTTTTGTGAAACATTACTGGATGATCTACGACCGTTTTCATGTTTTGCGACAGTTGTTTGAGTCCCTTGTGATTGTAAAAACGGTAATTGCGAGTTTGCGTCTCACAATTCAAGACTTTTTTTTTTTTCACAAATCCACGACTGCGTTTTATAAAATCAGACTCGGGAAATATAAATTCATAATTGCAAGTTATAAAGTCAGAATTTCATGATAAAAACTTGCAATACTTTTTTTCTTTTATCTCAACTTCTTTGCTTGCAATTCTGACTTTTATTATATATCTCATAATTATGACTTTTCTCATTATTGCGAGTTTATATATCATAATTTTGACTTTATTACTTTATAACAATTGCAACTTTATATCATGCAATTCTGAGAAAAAAGACTTGCGAGATAAAAACTCACAATTACCTTATTTGTGTGTGTTACACACTTATTTGTATTCCAAAGTATTAAAGTATTTAGATTAAGTTACTAAACTTGGGTAATCTAACGAAAACGTTACAAATTACTTTTTCAGAAATGATCATTTTGTTAATCTTGTGTTGATGAAACATTTTTCTCTTTTTAGGCTGTGATTTTCAGCGTTGCTTAATTATATGATGCAATGTGTTATTTTCATGTGATTTATCTCCATTAAATAGAGTTTGAAAGAATTTTATACTTTTATTCAGCTAGGATGCGTTAAAATTGACATTAGTAACGTTACATTTCAAATAAACAGTGTCCTCTTGAACTTGCTATCATCAAATCATGCTGAAAAAATGTGTCACGGTTTACACACACGCAAACAAACAAACAAAAATTCAGCTTTGCTTTTACAGAAATAAATTACATTTTCAAATGTGATCTATATAAAACAGTTATTTTAAATTGCAATAATATTTCACATTTTTAACTGTATTTTTCTTCAATTAAATTCAGTCTTGGGGACCATAAATGACTTTAGTAAAACAATTCTCGTCAGTTATATTCAAGATCTTCATGATTATCCCTTAATAATAATCAATGATCATTTAAGGAAACAAAAATGTATTTAAAAATGCCATTCACCCTCAGTGTTTTTCTCAATTACCAAAATTATTACTAATATTTAATATCAGTACTGGTATTTAGCTTAATAGTACATATTGCAATATTGTTTAAAACAGTAACTACACTTTTTTTTTTAAACTTTGCCCTGAAATTGCGCTCCTAAAATGATGGGCTGTCTTAAATTAATCCTTGGTGAGTCACTTTGACAGACTAAGGTAGAAAGCAGCTTACATGGTGACGAATGGCTGAGCAACATTTTTTCCAGGCTTTTTCATGGGTTCTTATTGTGTGAGGCCCTACAATGACAAATTACAACAGCAAAACAAGGTTCATAAACTTAGTAATGCAGTGACCACAGGATGCAATGATTGTACTTTCTATACAGGGAAAAATGCTACTTTTGTTTCTTGTTGGAATGATGTAGTTTTAGAAAATATCAGGTCAGTTCTCTAACGCAACCTTGATTTTATTTAGTCACAAAAAGGGATAAGAAAACAGCGCATGTGTTAAATAAGCATGCTAAAACTGAATTCACATGGGTGAAAAAGCTCATAATTTGTAATGGTTGTATATTTTCACAACCGAATTGATTCATTGGAAATTGATTCAAGTCAACGCAGTGACAAAACACACCCAAACAAATGAAACGTATGGATTTAAAGGTGCAATATGTAAAATTTTGGCCGCTAGAGGGCGTACAATCACAACAACAACAACAGCGTAGCTTGAATTATGGGAACTGCCGTCTTCAACTCCATGCACAATTTTTCGTACACGCTCACAACATTCATACCACATGGTAGAACTCCTCATTCTGAACAACTTTGCCTCCCAAATCGTTCATTAAATATTGGAGAATACTTAAAAAAAATCAACTTTGGTGAATTATTCCTAAATTTTTTGCCTCAGCCTCAATAACTGTTAAAAAGCTTTTAAAACCATTTATTTCCAGTGGTAAATTGCCTGTATTGGCTGTAAATGGTCTTTTCCATGTATGAGCGAGATGGTTACAGGTGTACTAAATAAAACATAATACCTTTTTATGCATGTGCTTAAAGGCCTTAAAGCTCTCGAACACCAATAATTGCTGCTCGCAGCTTTATTTTTCATTGTATCTTGCTCCTTTTCCTTGGAGTAAATCATGTGCTCAACCAAAAGAATTAGCCTCCCTGAGACTCCAGCATTATAGCAAAGACAGCAACTGACTGACCAATAAAAAGTGGTTTCCTACATCAATTTTTATTGTATACAAACATTATTTTAAGGGAAAATTGTACATTTAGGCCATACGTATTTATTGGTTTATATACGTTACTATGCATTAAAGCTCTATACATTTATCTGCTGTGTAACATCTAAGCCTGGCTCATCAGTTTGTGCGTGTTAAAGCTCAAGGAATCAGCCTCAGGCTGGACTGTTAATCTGCCTTTTTTTGCTGGGCCATCGTTCATTTGTCAGAACTAAATGCATCGGCAGACAAAAGATGAAGCTAGAAGAAGTTGCATGCTCGCAAATCTGCTTTTACCAGCTACAGCCAATGCTGGCTGATGTCAGTGCTTTTTAGTGTCAGTTTTTTGCCTACCATTCTTCAGGCTAAAGGAACAGAAGAGTGTGACCGGTGAGCAAGAGTTACTGGACGCCAATGTTAACGCTGTGCCCCCTGCAGTGCACTGTGGGTAGGTTTGGCAAAAGACGATGTGAAATAGTTCAGCAGTCATGCCGGCTTCCTGCTTGTAATCATGTGAATGGTCTAAAGTGTGTGTGTGTGTGTGTTGAGTTATTCTCTCTGGAGATTTAAAGGTCAGCTGATGAGAATTTAGGCTGAGGTATCAGGTGAGAAATAAGGCAGTATGTGTGAGTTTTTAATCTGGACACTGTAAAAAATGATTCTTCCAAGTTGTAAATAAAACAAATATTATTCGAATATACTGTATACGTTTTACAACAAAACACTATTTAAGTTTTTCTACTTCAAAATTCCACATTTGATTCAGTGTTACTCTTTATTTCTTCGTAATTAATTGTAAATACATTTTTTTTCGATTGCTAAACGACAGAGGGCACAACTGGAGCCACATGTGCAAAACTCTAACTACAGTCTGCACAGCAGCAGTTCATGTAGACCAAACTCTAGTTCGTTTTTCATTGCTAGAACACAGCAGATTAACAGCACTTTGTTCAAATGCTAACACACTGCTGTCAAAACTGTGAACCACACATTCAAAACAGAACAGATTTCAGCCTTGTGCCTTTCAAACACTGCTGATTGCAATTTCAGCTGAAAGGCTAAGCAGGTGTCTTGTTTTAGACTTTTTAGTGAACACACACACACACACACACTCATATATACATATATATCTGAAGCTTTGGGACCGCCGTTGGGGTCACAACATATGGAACCCAGCCTAGCAGAGTTAGTATGCGTGCTAAGCCTAGCAATGTACACTCCGCAATGTCCGAAGCCGCAAGGGGTGGCGGAGGACTCAACAGGGTTCACCAAACCGGGGAACTCTACTGGAGCAAATAGATGCACGTATCCGGCCCAGCGGGTGGGAGTGGCATATGCAAGCGGACACTAGAAAGGGTTCTTTGCACTACCGGCCAGTAGGGGCGAGTACACGGGAAGATACCGAAGAAGCTACTCCTCTAGTGGAGTGAGCCCTCAACCCGAGCGGGCAAGCCAAGTCAAGTGACTGATAAGCCAAGGCAATGGCATCCACTACCCAGTGGGCCATCCTCTGCTTGGAGACAGCCTTTCCCTTCTGCTGGCCTCCGTAACAGACAAAGAGCTGGTCTGAGGTCCTGAAGCTTTGAGTTCTGTCCATGTACAGACGCAGAGTGCAGACGGGACAGAGCAAAGCCAGGGCTGGGTCTGCCTCCTCCGAGGGCAGCGCTTGCAGGTTCACTACCTGATCTCTAAAGAGAGTGGTAGGAACCTTGGGCACATATCCAGGCCGGGGTCTCAAGATAACGTGAGAGTCGGCTGGCCCGAATTCTGGGCACGATTCGTCGACTAAAAAAGCATGCAGGTCCCCTACCCTCTTGATGGAGGCCAATGCAGACAGGAGAACTGTTTTAAGGGACAGAATTTTTAACTCGGGTGACTGCAAAGGCTCGAACGGAGGTCCCTGGAGAGCTGTAAGTACCAGTGGAGTACCATAGAGAGTGGGTGAGGCGGATTTAGTGGCTCACTGGGGGAAACGCATACTTGCGGCCAGCTGTGTGCCAGTGCGTCCATGCCGAGGGTGCCCTCGGACAGGGAGTAAAACAAATGGCAATGGGTCGAGTCCGGGGCGGCAAACAGATCTACCTGTGTGGTCCCGAAGCGACGCCATATCAGCTGGACTGCCTGGGGTTGGAGTCTCCATTCTCCCGGAAGCGGAGGATGCCGTGAGAGCTTGTCGGCTGCACGGTTGAGCACGCCTGGGATGTGAATGGCACGAAGCGACCTTAGATGACCTTAGACCTTAGACTCCATAAGAGGAGATGGGGGGCGAGTTGTGACATGCGACGGGAGCGTAGACCGGCCTGGTGGTTGATGTACGCAACGGTCGCAGTGTTGTCCGTACGGATCATTACATGCTTGCCTAATAGCAGCCCCTTGAGGTGGCCCAGCGCAAGATGCACTGCTAACAACTCAAGGCAATTGATATGCCACTGCAGTTGAGGCCCCGTCCACAGACTTGAAACTGTATGCCCGTTGTACGTGGCCCCCCACCCGGTGGAGGAGGTATCCGTGGAGACCATGCCTACCTGTTCCAGGGGAACTCCAGCGCACAGGAACGAGGGGTCGGACCACTGAGTGAGGGTACGACGGCAGTTCAGTGTAATGGCCACACGGAATGTACCGTGTTGCCACACCCATCACGGGACTCGGCCAGGAAGCCAGTGTTGAAGTGGCCTCATATGAAGCAATCCGAGCGGCGTGACTTTGGCTGCGGATGTCTTATGCCCCAGGAGCCTCTGAAATAATTTCAGTGCGGCCGCTGTCCTGCTCTTGACAGTACTCAGGCAGTTCAACACCGACTGGACGCGCTCCTCGGTGAGGCACACAGTCTGGTTGACCAGTTCCATACCGAGATAAGAGATCCTCTGTCCGGGGGCAAGTTTGCTCTTGTCCCAGTTGACCCGAAGAACCAACCGCCTGAGGTGAGCTAATACCAGGTCACTGTGTTCGCACAACTGCTCTCGCGAGTGAGCTAGGATCAGCCAGTCATTGAGATAGTTGAGGATGTGAACGCCTTGTTCCTTGAGTGGAACAATGGCCTCCTCCGCAATCTTGATAAAGACACGGGGCGACACGGCCAGCCCGAAGGGTTGGACCTTGTACTGATATGCCCGACCCTCGAACGCAAACCGTAGAAAGGGTCTGTGTCGAGGAAGAATCGAGACATGAAAGTACGCGTCCTTCAGGTCGATCGCTGCAAACCAATCTCGGGGACGGATGCATTCGAAAATGTGTTTCTGCGTCAACATCTTGAACGGCAGCCTGTGAAGGGCCAAGATTGCCCGTAACCCACCGCCTTTCTTGGGTACGATGAAGTAGGGGCTGTAGAACCCTGACCTCATATTGGCTTGAGGGACTGGCTCTATTGCATCCTTCGCCAGTAGGACTGCAATCTCCGCCCACAGCACAGGAGCATCGTTTGCATCCACGCGAGTGAAATGGACACTGGGGGATACTGGGCAAACTGAATCGCATAGCCGAGTCTGATCGTGCGGATGAGCCAGTGGGATGGGCTGGGGAGCGCTAGCCAGGCTCCCAGACTCCGAACCAGCGGGACCAACGGCACAACAGACGGACCCACAGTAGGGCAGCGAGGCGGAGCCAGGGGACCCAACTCCGCAGAGTGACAGTGCGCATGGGAGATGGCACGGGGGCAGCCTCGACCAGCACACTGCCCTCTGCTGGCGAAAGGAGAGGGGGCTGAGGGTGGCCAGGCACAGCGTGACACACCACCAGACGCGCCCTCTTGTTACCCAGAGGATGAGGAAACTGCTCTTTTATTGAGAATGACGGAACAGAAAGAAAACGAAACATAGGATTTTCCACCCAGCCCTCCTCCGGGGGAGGGAGCGGTGCCTTCACCGTCTCCCGAGAAGCAGCTCCAACCTCCTCCGGGTCGCCCATCTCAGGACTGCTTCCTGGTTCGTTTGCCACGTGGCTTGGCTGAGAGGGCTGGGCACCGTGTCTGCGGCTGGCTCCCTGCGGTCTGCTGGGTGAAGGCTGCTGCTTTGCAGACTTCGCAGGGGAGGAGGACGACGCAAGCGGGCGCCCTCGGCGACGAGCAGACGAAGAGGCTGCCACCAGTGGCTGGGTGGAGGCAGCAGCTGCACACCGGGGCAAGATATGCTTCAGGGCCTCCGTCTGCTTCTGTGCGGCCAAGAAAGCTCTCGACCGCGTCGCCGAATAGCCCAACCTGAGACACGGGGGAGTCCAGGAAACGATATTTATCGGCCTCCCTCATGTCAGCCAGGTTGAGCCAAAGACGGCGCTGCTGAACCACCAGCGTGGCCATCGCTTGACCAATCGAGCCCGCAGTCACCTTCGTCGCCCAGAGGGCGAGGTCGGTGGCGGCTCTTAGCTCTTCCACGAGCTGTTGGTCAAGACCGCCCTGGGGCATGTCACGAAGTGCCTTGGCCTGGTAGACCTGCAGCAACACCATGGCATGCAGGGCAGATGCAGCCTGCCCACAGGCTCTGTAAGCCTTGTCCGTTAGATTGGACGAGAACTTACAGGCCCGGGACGGGAGGCGCGGGTTGCCCCGGCAATTGGCGGCCACCGGACACAGTCGCATCGCGACGGCACGCTCAACTGGGGGGATCCCCACGTACCCCTTAGCTGCACCGCCATCCAGGACGGTGAAGGTGGAGGAGGGACCTGACCGGTTTCGGACAGAAAAAGCTGTCCTCCACGATCTAGTCACCTCCTCGTGCACCTCCGGAAAGAAAGGAACCGGGGCAGAACGCTGAGAACCAGCATGGGCTGCCCCGAGAAACCAATCGTCCAGCTGGGAGGGTTCGGGACACGGTGGAGGATTCCACGCGAGCCCGATACTCCCAGCAGCCCGGGAAAGCATGGCTGTCAATTCTGGATCGGGCTCGGAATAAGCCACACGCCCCGAAGGAGGCAGCGCATCCGAGCCTTCATCTCCAGCTGACTCAAACCCACCTTCCGAAGCCGCGATCGACATCTGTTCATCAGCCGGTGCGCCGAAAGAAACGGATGGTCGCTCATGAGAGGGACCAGCGGGCTCCTCCGGCATCACCACGGGTTGCGGTGCGTATGAGGGACCAGGGCCCCACGGACCAGCGTGGCCATCGCTTGACCAATCGAGCCCGCAGTCACCTTCATCGCCCGGAGGGCGAGGTCGGTGGCGGCTCTTAGCTCTTCCACGAGCTGTTGGTCAAGACCGCCCTGGGGCATGTCACGAAGTGCCTTGGCCTGGTAGACCTGCAGCAACACCATGGCATGCAGGGCAGATGCAGCCTGCCCACAGGCTCTGTAAGCCTTGTCCGTTAGATTGGACGAGAACTTACAGGCCTTGGACGGGAGGCGCGGGTTGCCCCGCCAATTGGCGGCCATCGGACACAGTCGCATCGCGACGGCACGCTCAACTGGGGGAATCCCCACGTACCCCTTAGCTGCACCGCCATCCAGGACGGTGAAGGTGGAGGAGGGACCTGACCGGTTTCGGACAGAAAAAGGTGTCCTCCACGATCTAGTCACCTCCTCATGCACCTCCGGAAAGAAAGGAACCGGGGCAGAACGCTGAGAACCAGCATGGGCTGCCCCGAGAAACCAATCGTCCAGCCGGGAGGGTTCGGGACATGGTGGAGGATTCCACGCGTACCCGATACTCCCAGCAGCCCGGGAAAGCATGGCTGTCAATTCTGGATTGGGCTCGGAATACACCACACGCCCCCGAAGGAGGCAGCGCATCCGAGCCTTCATCTCCAGCTGACTCAAACCCACCTTCCGAAGCCGCGATCGACATCTGTTCATCAGCCGGTGCGCCGAAAGAGACGGATGGTCGCTCATGAGAGGGACCAGCGGGCTCCTCCGGCATCACCACGGGTTGCGGTGCGTGTGAGGGACCAGGGCCCCACGGACCAGCGTGGCCATCGCTTGACCAATCGAGCCCGCAGTCACCTTCATCACCCGGAGGGCGAGGTCGATGGCGGCTCTTAGCTCTTCCACGAGCTGTTGGTCAAGACCGCCCTGGGGCATGTCACGAAGTGTCACACGCCCCGAAGGAGGCAGCGCATCCGAGCCTTCATCTCCAGCTGACTCAAACCCACCTTCCGAAGCCGCGATCGATTTTTCTGTACTCAATTACTGTGTATGTATCGTATTGCGACGTGGGTGATGGTCCTAGGTTAGGCTCACACAAAACATTCATCCTGATCGCCTCTAAAATCACCTTCTTTTGTTTGGGTGTTGTAATCTAATTTTGGGCTCTCACCTTCTTCGTCCAGCTTTGGCCAAACAGAATCCAGGTCGCCCCTAAAACACCTCTTTTAAGTCACAATATATCAACATGCAATTACAATTGAAACTAGTAGAACAGTATGTTGGCTTTCCCAAGCCAACATAATTATTTTCATCAATATCAAAAATTCCAAAAAAAATTTCCGCGAACCAACATACGCTGCCGTGATCCGAAGTACAGTGTGATCAGTACTGTACCCCCAACCACCATCAGAGTTAATAGCTATTGAGAGCTACTGTTGCCAGCCGTAGTGAAACAATGGAAAATACATTCCACTAACAATACGTGAATCCCAATCACTCCTGCGCTAATAGTTAATTAAAACTACTGTTGCCAGCCGAAGTGTAACAACAATGGAAAATGAATTCCACTAGCTACCAGTGATTACAAAAAACTTCTCGTGCGTCCACGAGATATTTGTAACAGGATCCTACCAGCGCTTTTCTCTCTTCCCGGTTCTCAGGAAGAATCCGGACGAGCCCCCAGACTGTGAGATAAAATAATTTGGAATAAAAAATAAAAATAAAATAAAAATAAAATAAAGCAAGCAAGGGGTAAACAGAGAAAGCATATAAAATAGAGAATGCAAGAAAGCATAAAATAGAGCATGACTAGGAGACAGGAGACACAAGATGTTCTGGCGTCTCACAATCTTCCAGACAGCGTCTGAGCTTTCACACCTGAGCGGAGCTCTATATATAGGCGACTCGGACTGTGACGTCATAATTAGTCGAACTATGACGAGTTGGCCGGTTGCCAAGGCATTTTTCGAATGTTTTTGTTATGAGATTATACAGCGCAGAATCATGCAAAAGTCGAACTGCTATAGTTTAGGTATAAAATGTATATCTTTATGAACTTTCCTGTATTTTAAAACGTTTCTTTTGTCATGATGACAACTTCTGATGTCGGAACTCGGAGGTCGATGTCAAGACTGCGGTCGCGCCATCTACGCTTATGTTTTATTTTAATTATTTATAATCTTTTATTATTTAATAATTACTTGCCAAAGTCCTATACTGTATACCTGGCTATATAGCAATATTTAATAAATTCATAAAAAATGCAAATCAAATTGTTTTCTGCAAACTCAACCGAACGCATATACATTGAGCCTACGACGCAACCTCGTGTAGACGCGCAGTGTGTTTTTAAGCGTAGATGGCGCGACCGCGCTTCTCCAAAGCACAGATGGCGTGACCGCAGTATGTCAAGGGTAGGACTACTGTCATCCACACACATTAATGTTTCAAAAATGAATGAAAACAATCGATAAAAATAACAGATATTTGCCTGAATTCAGCATGGCAAGTTGGCAACCGTTTTCATGTTCAACCTTGCATGGCGTATCACTAAAATTAATCTCATTTCAACATATTTTTTTGAATCGTTATGCTCTTATTAATCTAAACCTTGACATTTCATCTGAACATTTGCGAGATTTATTTCATTTGTCTTTATTCTATATAACTACCCTGTAATCCATAGCCTATAAGTGGTGTTAGAAGCTAGAGCAGTAACATTACCTCATCCATGTGTCCTCTTCTTAAAATATTTTAGTTTTTTATTTTATCCTAGTAGATCTAGCATTCGTTTTATAGCATATGTGATGTGAATACTTGCAGCTCACTGCCATTATAAAGCTCGGATGCGTCAGGATATTTATTAGTTTTTTTCGATTGCTGAACGACAGAGGGCACAACTGGAGCCACATGTGCAAAACTCTAACTACAGTCTGCACAGCAGCAGTTCATGTAGACCAAACTCTAGTTCGTTTTTCATTGCTTGAACACAGTTTTCAAAACTCTACACCCTTATCCTATGACTTTAACCACAACCTGCACAACACTGTGGATTAACAGCACTTTGTTCAAATGCTAACACACTGCTGTCAAAACTGTGAAGCACACATTCAAAACAGAACAGATTTCAGCCTTGTGCCTTTCAAACACTGCTGATTGCAATTTCAGCTGAAAGGCTGAGCAGGTGTCTTGTTTTAGACTTTTTAGTGAACACACATACACATACATACATATATATATATATATATATATATATATATATATATATAGGTAGAGTTCAGAAAGACTAATTTTGTAAATGGAACAAGGTAGACAGGTTCGCGGAGTTTCGCAGGTTTTCTGTGTTGGTGTTTGATGCTAGTGTTTTTACTCTCGGTGTGTGTTATCTCAGTGAGGGTTGTGTGTAGTGTTTGGCTGCACTGAGCCTGTTTTGAGCCATGTGTTCAGAGTTGTGTTGCTTGGAAAGAGTTTTGCAGGTGACGTGAACGGTTTAGCTCAGGTGACTGCTGGTAGTGCAGACTGTAGTTAGAGTTTTACACATGTAGCTCCAGTTGTGCTCACTGTCGTTTAGTTATTTCTGAGATATTTTTTTCCTTTCACTGTATAGAACCTTTCACCTGCATTTATTTAATTAAAAAATATTATGAAATATTGTCACAATTTTATTTTTATTTTAATTTTCATCATCATTACTCCAGTCTTCAGTGTCACATGATCCTTCAGAAATCATTCTGATATGCTGATGTGATGCACAGATTTCCTATTATTATCAATGTTGATTTCAACAGATGTGCTGCTTAATTTTTTTTTGTGACAACTGAGATGCATTTTTTTTTTTCGGGATTCTTAAGAATTCTTGTCTGGATTAAAAGAAATCTTTTGTAACATTATATAAATCTGTTTACTGTCATGTTTGATCAATTTAATACTCTTTGCTGAATAAAAGTATTCATTTCTTAAAAAAAAAAAGCACTGACCCCGAACTTTTGAATATATATATATATATATATATATATATATATATACACATATATGATTACAGTATACACAGTGCACAGCATAAATAATTAATACAATTGACCCTTCGCAAAGCCCCGCCCCCTTTAGTTACTGTTGTTATGTCCGCTCTCACGCCACACATCATGTTCTCACACAGTGAAATTACATCGCTGAGCAAAGAGGACACTGACAACGTATGAAACAGTTTCATATTTAAAATATTGTAATTTTTTAAAGTCGTTTAATCAATAAATAGCGTCTAGTGTGTGTTTAATGTGTGGTGACAGATCACTGTAGCTCCTCGTGAACCGATCATCTCTTCATACTAGTTCATTTATAGCATCAAATAAACATGAATGAACATCAGAAGGAATGTTGTTTCAAGTGCAGAAAGACGTGAGGACAAACAATTTTTCTAGTTCAAGTTCACCAACGTTAATCTACTAATTCCCCTGACTGCTTTGTCGGACAAAATGGCCGATTCGGGTTATGATTGGTCAGATCGCCTGTCAATCAAACTGCCGGCGAAGGGTAAATTCATAGAAAGATGGCGAAATTGAAAAGTGTTAAACATGTACTTAATAAAAACGGAGAAATGTATGTCATTAATACCCGTAAAATAGGTAAATTAGGCAATTTTGTTAAAATGAAGGATTGCAGAAATGAGTACACCCAAGATTTTATTCAACGTATACTATTCTAATACTTAGTCCCCGGTTTCACAGACAAGTCTTAAACTAGTTCTAGATTAAATTGCATGTTTGAGCCGTTTTAAATTGTACTGACATATCTTAAAATATATCACTGCCATTGTTTTGTCTCAAGATGCACACCAGTAATGTTTTTTTTTCTAGTGTACGTTTATAAAAGATACTTAAATATCCTAATTCGAAGACCTAATCCTGGCTTAGGCTAAGCCCTTTCTGTGAAACCGGGCCAGTATGTCCTCCATAATTTTAAGTATACTGCTATGACCCTTCTTGGCATGGAGTGTACGAGTTCAGGACAAACGGTCACATCTGTCCTGTTTAACTTTAAGTGTTAAGATCAGGTGAACTACGTCCACGGAAGGTTTTTCACCTTGGGAGAATGCATATTGTCATTGTCATGTTGAAAAAAATGCAGAGAGTAGCATCTTCTGTTTCGGGTTTTTGTATTACATCACACAATGGTGTGTGAATTGGTCACAGCATTGATAAAGCACAACTCCCTCACACATTCATCTCTATATAAGAGCTTTACTACCACTGAAGGTAGTACCACTCTTCCTCTGCAGAGCACTGAATCCCAGAAGTCTATATTCTGAAAATATGGGCCTTGGAAAAGGCTAATTGACTTTATTGTGCTTTGGCTACAGTAGTTCAAGTGTGGATAAAAACCAGACATGCTGCATCTTACTGTGTGAGATAGAGAGTCACTCTTTCCATACCTTTTGCTGGCTCTGAGACACTCGCTTGGTATTCCTCTTGATCACTCATTAAAATGAAGGCCTGATTATTTAATGGGCTTACTTTGGATTTTCTTTTGCTGTATTTTGACACTTTAAACAATGATTTGATCATTCTCATGTACCTCAGTCCTCTTTTGCACTAAGAAATAAGTCTTGTGTTCTCTCCTGAGTGCTTCCATTGTGGTCAGCATTAAGTCTGAGAATGATTTCTTAGGCTGTATAACCCTTTTAATTGTCAAGAAATTGGCTCTTTTGGTTACCTATTGATCAAAAATTGCCTTAAACTTACACCAGAAAAAAAGGAACTTTTGAGTGAGATAATTTAACGACCTTGAGGTTGGTCTTCTCATTAAGGTATGTGGTGCACAGCTCCAGGTAGCATTTTCACATGTAACATTATAAAGGTGCCCATGAGAATGATGTCCTGCAGCAGGAGAAAGTAATTTATTATTTATTGCAGTTAATCACAGAACGTTTATTCCATTTCCCAGCAGGGTTTTCCTACTGACGTTTTTCCTGTAAGCAACTGGTACTTAAAGAAGGTTTCATGCTGTTAACCTCTCTCAGTCTCTCATTCCTCGAATCATGTGTTTAGCTCAGATGACTTGCTTCCCTTGACAATAATGATGAAAGACTTGAGCCTTTTTCCATGTTAAAGGAAGGATATTGTATTAAAGCACTAAGAAAAACTGAGACTGTTTTAATGAACCAACACTAACGGGTTATCTGCTGCAGTCACAGTTGTTGTTTTGTGTTTTTGTGCTTTTCAGAGATATATCTAATATTGTTCCTGAAGAACAGACATGTAATGACTGTGCCATGTAATCAGGGCTGGGTAGTTACTTTTAAAATGTATTTCACTACAGATTACAAAATACATGCTTTAAAAAGTAATTTGCAACGTATTTCGTTACATTACTCAAGTTTAGTAACTTAATCTAAATACTTTAGAATACTTTGGAATACTAATAAGTGTGGAACAAACACAAAAAAGGTAATTGCAAGGTTTTATCTCACAATTCTGACTTTTTCCCTCAGAATTGCGTGATATGAAGTTGCAATTATGAGTTATAAAGTCAGAATTATGAGATATAAACTCGCAATATTGAGAAAAGTCAGAATTATGAGATATAAACTCACATACTAAACATTATATTTAGACATTAAAATTCAAAGTAATCACTTTGGTAATCTAAAATACTTTTCAGATGTAACTGTAATCTGATTACCACCCATTTAAAATGAGATACAGTTACTCAAATTTTGTATTTTAAATACGCAACTAAGTTACGTAATGTAATGCATGTAATATGTGCTAAACGCGTTAGTATGAGCATTTTAGGGGAGAATGATCAGTCAAGTTGATACTATGCTGTTCATTTGGGACGTTCTTCAATTGCTCAAACCAAACTGAAGACAAAAGCTCTCAAATAAACATTTGTTGTAGACTCACAATGCCAACTTGGACTGATATAATGTGTGCTTTTCCTTACCGCTCTACTGGCTCAGGGATCATAATGATGACTCCTTAGGGATGATTTAATGCTGTCACTCAAAATCCTCACAGCTGCTTACGTCAGCTGTAACTGGATCATGCTGTAGATGTAAATAAAAGTGGAGAACTTGACATCCAGAATCAAGAGTCTTTTTAAGGCGAATTCAGAGACTTGAACTCTATAAAGTCAATCTGTATCAGAAGGCTGACACCAAAAACAAATAAACAAACAATGCAATTCTTGAACATTTTGTCACAACTTATTTTGCCTTCATGTGCTTTTGGAATTACAGTAAATACAAGTTTCCTAGTGGGAAATTGAACATGAATGGTCTCTCAAGTCATATTTACGGCTGCTCGTTTGGACATAGAGGGCCATAAACTTTATAGCTGAAGCTAGAACTATTGCTGTAGAGACTGTTAAAGGGTTCGTTCACCCAAAAATGAAATTTCTGTCATTAATTCCTCTCCCTCATGTCGTTCCACACCCGTAAGACCTTCGTTCATCTTCAGAACACAAATTAAGTTTTTTTTTTTTTATCCTCTATTGAAAGCAACACAATTAGCACATTCAAGGTCCAGAAAAGTAGTAAAAACATTGTTAAAATAGTCCATATGATTCAACAAGCCTATTCTTTCAGACAACAAAACACTCGTGCTTCATGAATGAGGCCCATTGTGTTTATAAGTGCGCTCTTACAAACTAATCCAACTCAAAGATTCAAGAAAATGTTTTTAATTAAATACTGAAGGATTTGTCAGAAGAATAATGGCCAGGTTGCCAGGTTTTCACAACAAAACTCACCCAATTGCTACTCAAAACTAGCCCAGTCGTGTTGTGAGGGAGTAAAAATGACATACTGGAGGGTAAAAAATGCATTTTCGGCAACGTTGCTTAGGTAAAATTTGCATACCAGGGGAAAACTATCATGTTATTTGGGGTCACATCAACCCACGGACATGAAAAACAACCTGCAGCATCAGTGTTAAAGCAGCCCAATTCCTGCAGACTCGGCAACACTGAACGGTGCTGACGTTTGTGAATAGCTTACGGTTATTTTTATTTCTGGCGATTGTATTTTGATTAAAAGTTCTGTTCATTTGTGAAGATTATCATGATAAACAAACGTGTAATAATGATAAATGTTGTTGGTCACAGAACGTATATTCTGCAATAATACAAAAATCAAACAAACATTTTTTTTTTTTTTTTTGTCAAGGGAACCAGGGTGATGCTGACGTCCGGGTTGGCCTACGAAAATACGTCCTCACTGAAAAACGGACATACTCTACTGGTGGAAACTTAATGCCTGCGGAAAGTGGGGTTTCCATACCTGAAAGGAGGAAGAACTGAATTTGAGGTTGAAAAGGATTGCTCAAGGAATCCACAGTCATTTTTGAGTGACGACCTGCTGGGAATGAGATGGTGAGATGGTTGTTATTCATGATTATAATAATTAAAGTATCCTTAAAGGAATAGCAGAAAGCTTGCTTACTGTAAAAGTTCAGACTGACATTTTACAGTAGTACAGCAATAATGATAAAATATTAAATAATAAAAATACTTATAATAATAATAATAAATGTCAATGAAAGTAAATGCTGTCATTTATTCAAGGTGAGTTTAACCGTGTTTTTTGTAGTAAAACCAAAGTAACTACAACATTAAAGGGTTAGTTCGCCCCAAAAATGACATTTCTGTCATGAAGTACTCACAATCATGCAAACCCGTGAGACCTTCGGTCATCGAAGGAACACAAATGAAGATATTTTTGATGAAATCTGAGAGTTTTTTTTATCCTTCATTGAAAGCAACGGAATTACCAAATTCAAGGTCCAGAAAAGTAGTAAAAACATCATTTAAATAGTCCTTGTGACTCCAGTGGTTCAACCTTAATGTTATGAAGCGACGAGAATTCAAAACAAAAACATAAATTTTATTCAACAATTTCTCTGTGTTCCCTTCCATGTTTACGTCCGAACGCCGGCTCGTTATTGGCCAGCATCACACGTCGTGCTGATCACATGATCAGCGTGGGCCAATGCGGACGTAGAACCTGGAACCTGCACATAGAGGCTGAAGGTCAGGCTCACCCTCCACGAATCGCATTTTGGCCCAAGTGACGTCAACAGAAAAGTCATTTCAGAGCAAGTTCATTTTGATGAGAGATTAAGAAGATGAGTATTTTTTTTTTCCTTTGGAATAAGGTGCACTGATGAATACACACTAAGAAAAGGAAAGCGTTCTTAGAAAGTCAATATTTTCCATTTTAATTTCATGTTGACTGTGATCCTTAATCAACAATGGTGTAGAGACAGCAGCTCAGAAGTCATGCTTCCAGCCTGTAATCATGTGAATGGTCTGAATACAGCAGTGTGTGTGTGTGTGTGTGTGTGTGTGTGTGTTGGGTAACTCTCAGGCTCAGGCTTCAAGGACTGGTCAGCTGATGAGAATTTGGGGTTTGAGGCAGCAGGCAGGACAGTCAGCTGAGGGCTCAAACGCTGTGGGGAGGTATGTTTTTAATTCTGAGGATCAGTGACGACAGAAAAGCTGCAACACACACACACACACTTCAAACGTTACATTTACTCCATCTCATTTGCTGCTGCAATATATATGAGCATGAATGTACTCTGAGCGCATTAGAGCAGGGATGTTTGCTTCTCAAGTGGTTTTGCTTCAGATTTTATACAGGACATGACGTAGTTTCCCAACAATAGAATTATTAACTGTAGAAAGGCAAACACAAGTGTCCTAAAAATCAAATCAATACCATGAAGCAGTGTTTTCTGCACTGCCCAAGGGCAAAATAAGTCATATCTTTGTGAAGAGATGCTTTTCCAGTGACTCAATACAAATAAAATGAAATAAAAATACAGCGTGATGAGTCCGATTCACAACCAAATGGTTCTTACGAGATGATTCTTTTAATGAAGGAGTAAAAAAGGCGAGTTACCAGTTTGATAAATCTCTCACTGAACTACTGTAAATTTGTTCCTGTAATGATGAGCGAGTCGGCGAATGAGATCCAAAACGTAGTCGTACAGGCAATGGTCAACTCAACAGCAAACAGGATCAACAGGGGAAAGGCAAACTCGTAGTCCATATTCCAGGCTAAGGTCAAAAGGCAGGCAGATAAACAACAGGACGATGACACAGGCAGGAATCGAAAACAGGCAAAACAAGGCAAGGGTATCGCTCAGAAATGTTACCGTTTCAACAAGACTTCGCAAATAACCAGGGAAACAGAACAGACTTAAATAGGGAGCTATATAGGCTACAGCTGGGGAGTAATTAACATAAGGGGCTTATGGGAAGTGTAGTGTTGTGTATGGAGTCCATGATAGAGTTCTGAAATGGGAGGGCGACATCTAGTGGCAGGTAAATGGAGGACAACAGAACAGGATTCATAACAGTTCCCTCATTTTAGTTCAATCTTGCCCATGATTGTAGATCGTAGAGAAGAGTTTTGGAGAATTAGACGTTTCCTCATTACTTGCTTGCTCGAGTGGCATTTCACAGATGGCCGCCAAGTGAAATAACTTGCCTGAAAGGGACTTTTATATATACGTGACCCTGGACCACAAAACGTCGCACTGGTATATTTGTAGCAACAGCAAAACAATAGGTCGAAATTATCGTTTTTTTTTTTAAATTCAAATATCATTTAGATATTAAGTAAAGATCATGTTTCATGAAGATATTTTTGTATATTTCCTACCGCTTATTTTTGTGAGTGGATATACATCGCTCTTCATTTGGACAACTTCTCATTTTTTTGCACCCTCAGATTCCAAATAGTTGTATCTTTACCAAATAAACAAACTATACATCAACGGAAAGCTTATTTATTCAGCTTTCAGATGATGTATAAATCTCAGTTGTGACTGGTTTTGTGCTCCACGCGCTCCTCAGTCACCATGAGGCGTTCCCTCCAGCACGAGCTGTAATCATCACAAATAAATCCATAATCATAATTATTAATAATAGAAGATTACAATGAATACTTACTAATTTTAATGGGGCTTAAGAGAGGGAAAGACACTCGCCGCATGCTGTTTGCCAGCGGGGACCGTCAGGACTTGGCGGTTCTCCACCTTGCTGGTTCGTAGCAGCTTGTTCCATTAACATGGTGCTGCTCTGACAGAGCTGGCATTAGACTCACAGTAAGAGGATTAGCTGATGGACATTTCTGCCATGCCTGGTCAATTATGAAAATGAAAAACGGACAAAAGGTCAGAGTTGACATACACTACACTCCATATCACAAAACTCCTCACCCCGCGACTCAACACAAACAAAGAGGGTTTTTGTAGGTCACCACATGGGAAAAAAGGAATGGGTGTGACGTGCTAAACAGCAGCACTGTTAGGGACGGTCTTATCTTCTAGTTTTCCTTAGCTTCTTCTTCTTTTTTTTCCCGGCATGCGTGCACTGTGTTGTCATTCTGCGTAAGCGAAGCACGCTGACTGTTGTGTCATAAATTAGCAGTAAGTGGAGCATGAAATAAAGTCTAACAACCTGAAAATCAACATTAACTGTTATGCCTTGATGGAGTCAAGCGCCACTTTGTCACCCAGCCCTTCCTGTTATCATTATAAATCTCTATGGATTCAGTGCGACGGTGAATGCCGTCCGACGTCCTCTGAAATCAATCAATTTTTCACATTGCATCCATAAATGATAAGGATTAACATCATGAGTCAGTGTTAGAACAGTACAGATCATTCTCTCGGCCTTCACCTTTCAGCCAAAATGTAATAAACACTGTTAGACTTTGTAAAGGCAAATGACGTAAGCATGTTATAATAAGCTTATTGTAATTGTTGGTAATTCATGATTATAAGAATTAAAGTATCCTTAAAGGAATAGCAGAAAGCTTGCTTACTGTAAAAGTTCAGACTGATATTTTACAGTAGTACCGCAATAATGATAAAATGTTAAATAATAAAAATACTTATAATAATAATAATAATAAATGTCAATAAAAATAAATACTGTCATTTATTCAAGGCGAGTTTAACCGTGTTTTTTGTAGTAAAACCAAAGTAACTACAACATTAAAGGGCTAGTTCACCCCAAAAATGACATTTCTGTCATGAAGTACTCACAATCATGCAAACCCATGAGACCTTCGGTCATCGTAGGAACACAAATGAAGGTATTTTTGATGAAAGGTTTTTTTTATCCTTCATTGAAAACAACGGAATTACCAAATTCAAGGTCCAGAAAAGTAGTAAAAACATCATTTAAATAGTACTTGTGACTCCAGTGGTTCAACCTTAATGTTATGAAGCGACGAGAATACAAAAACATCAACTTTATTCAACAATTTCTCTGTGTTCCCTTCCGTGTTTACGTCCGAACGCCGGCTCATTATTGGCCAGCATCACACGTCGTGCTGATCACATGATCAGCGTGGGCCAATGCTGAGCCGCCGTTCGGACGTACAACCTGGAAGCGCTGCAATGAAAACAGCGTAGCAGTCTGCGAGGCGAGAGACGAATTTGTTGACTAAAATCATTTTTTTTGCGTTCTCGTAGCTTCATAACATAAAGTTTGAACCACTGTAGTCGGATGGATTACTTTAACAATGTTTTTACTACTTTTTCTTTGCTTTCAATGGAGAATAAAGAATCAAAACATCTTCATTTGTGTTCTGAAGATGAACGAAGGTCTTACGGGTGTAGAACGACATGAGGGAGAGGAATTCATGACTGAAATTTCATTTTTGGGTCATTTAACCCTTAAACTATGGTATAACTATGGTTTCTGTAGAAAAACAATACAAAAACAAAACACAGCATCTACTACGGTTTCCAAAATAGAAGTCTTTTATTGTCACTGTTCTTAAATGAAACAAATAAATGGCAGAATTTTCAATTTACAGTGAACTTTTAAGTGCAGTTGCAAGTCACCATCCGTGATGATTTCCATGTGGAAAACATGAGAGCCACTAAAAGGAAGTGCTGACTTCATGTCCTGTCACCGCCTTCACATCCCATCATCTTCATACTCTATCATTTTGTTTACTACTACGTTTTGTTTGACTTTTTTCCCTTGAGTGCCATTCATGTGACCGTTCAGAACAAAACCGCAGTTGACACCCCAGCATCAGCATCTTTTACTACTGAAACTGTCTCGCAGCTCTCTGACGCCACCCTGTGGTCTGATTGCGTAACTGCGCTCATCACAGATCTCCAGTATCTTCTCTGCAGGCTTTGATTTATCCCTACTGGTGTCAAAAGGTCATTTTTCAAAAAGGGTTTACATGGTTTAGCGTGTGAAATGGTGTTGTGTGTTTATGATGAGCTATTCTTATGGTCAATTACGTCACCTCAAGAGGCAATGCTTTCTCTCACACAGATAAAATAAGCTTGTATATGTTACATGTCATGTTTATTGCTAAATAAATTTGCCTGGATCACTGTGCACACGAACATGAGGTTTACGTGTTAATGTTTTATTAAAAGTAAAAGGAATAATTCTGTCATCTTTTACTCACCCGCTGTAGTTTCAAACCCTTTCTTCCGTGAAAACCAAAACCCTCCTCCGGTCAGGCGTTTCACTAGGCCTATGATGAAATAGCTTCAAAAGCAAAGTCTCATAAACTATCCTAAAATATCACGTGTTATTTTCAAAGTCTTGAAAGTCTTCACGATAGTTTTATGAGGCTACAACGCGAAATTTAATTTACAATTCGCTTTTTCCACTCCAGCCGGATGTTTACATGTCATTCACTAATGAATCAGATTTCAGATTTTCAGTGTTTTGTTAATATGAGACCTAAAATTGCGATCCGATTCACTTTTGCCTCGCTGGTCATGTCTTAAAAATGTTTTAAAATATTTATAATAAATGAAAACATTGTACATTTTAATTTTTACAGATCTCCCGAAATCAAAATGTACGTTTTTTTTTAGCTTTTAGTATGAATATGTTAGCATTAAGGTTATGAATAAGCTAGTGTGTTCCAAAACAAATGACAAAATTCTTATTTAAGTCTTTTATTTAAGTTTATAACTACCTTTTCATGACATCACAGACTCTCATTAAATCTAATGTCCAATCAAATGCTCTCTAGAACCTGAAGTCCCGCCCCCTTCTAAACACACGCGGCTGAAATCGGACATTTACTAGTTTCTGTATGGTGAATGGACTTTATAGACTGAGCATAGGAAATTATTCAGATGGTGTAAATATGCTTTTCATTGAGTGAAAGAAGCCCGTTTTCGCCGCAGCACAAGCACAGTCTGCTCCGGTCCAGAGAGTCAATATGGAGGAGAAACAGTTAAAGATTATGAGAAAAATTGGATTTTACGAGCTCAACGGCTCTGGCTGGGCCGTGATTGAGGCGAAAAGCTATTGGCTATTTTAAAAAAGGGGAGGAGCTGTTTGGCTCCGTCTACCTGGTTCATTGGACATTACGTCAATAAAGCTGCACGTTTCAAGGCACTTCAGTGTTTACATGAATGTTAATTGTCCAACTTAAAGATTAAATTAATTTTTTATTACCACTATTAATTTAACTAATTACCCGGGTAGATTTCAGTTAGATCTCTAACGTTAATTTGTCATACCATACAATCCGCCATCAAAATGATACATTTCATTATTCCAGCTGCTATAAATGACCCGTCACCTGCAGCATCCTCACATGATATATCCTACTAGCTGGACTCTTTATGTAAACAGATGTGAAAGGGTTAGTTCACCCAAAAATGAAAATTCTGTCATTAATTGACCCTTCGCAAACAGTTTGATTGACAGGCGATCTGATCAATCATAACCCCGAATACACCATTTTGTCTGACAAAGCAGTCAGGGGAGTTAGTAGATTAACGTTGGTGAACTTGAATCACGTCTTTCCGCGCTTGAAACAACATTCCTTCTGATGTTCATTCATGTTTATTTGATGCTAGAAATGAACTAGTATGAAGAGATGATTGGTTCACGAGGAGCTCCAGCGATCTGTCACCACACATTAAAGAGACACTAGACGCTATTTATTGATTAAACTTCTTTAAAAAATTACAATATATTAAATATGACACAGCTTCATATTTAACCATCGTTCATACTGAACCATCGGATTCATCAAAAATATCTTTGCGACGAGCAGGGCGGGCGAGAACGCGAGGCCGGTGACACGAGTGATAATGAGCGTCAGCTGCGTGCTACACCGGTCTCGTATCTCTCACGGAGGAGCTCCGAAAGCATAAAAGAGGAGCGACGACAGTGAAGGACGAGAGAGGACCAGGCCTGGATTTTATGTTGTGTTTTTATTTTGTTTGTGTGGGCGGCAGTCGCCGTGAGGAACTGCCGCCCTTTTACTTTCGTTTTATTGTTTGTTTATTTATTTGATTAAAAGTTATTAACGTTCGCTGGCTCCCGCCTCCTTCTTCCCGTTCTTAAGAGCTGTGTTACAATCTTCATTTGTGTTCTGAAGATGAACGAAGATCTTACAGGTGTAGAACAACATGAGGGAGAGGAATTAATGACAGAATTCTCATTTTTGGGTGAACTATCCCTTTAAGTAATGACGAACGGCGGCATGCTCTAATTTCATGCGAAAACACACACATATATATATATACAAGTCTAGTATTACCAATATTAATATATGTATATTATACAATATTAATATATGTATATATATATATATATATATATATATATATATATATATATATATATATATATATATATATACACACACACACACATTAGTATTGGTAATTCTAGACTTGTTGCACAGATCATAAAACACAACTGTAAAAACATGACAAGACTCAATTGTTTAAAAAGTATTTATTGTGCTGCAAAGAAACAAAATAATACAAGAAACTGGAAAAAATCTGCTGTGCTACAGGAATTCTGAGTCTTTTCATCTACCCTTTTTATAAATCTGCAGTATCATGACCCATGTTGACAGTATTTTTTTTTTTTTTACATGAACATTAAACACCAGTAGTATACAAACTCCAGAAGGGTTGATATTTCATGTAGAAGAAAGAATGAGAGAGTGGAGAGGGGACATGGACACATTTCTAGAAGCTTCCTGGGCTTCAATTTCTTGGTACAAATAAACTTGCTTAGCATCTTTAAAAAAAAAAAAAAAAAAGAATTGCGTACTCTCCGAAGAGCAAAAAAACAAACAAAAAAAACAGACACTCTATATGAACTTTGAAACGCTCTTTGAGAGATCGACACAACGCAAACATTTGTGATTTGAGCTGCGTCTTCCGCTAAGTTCAGTTTTTCTGCTCAACAATAAATTATTAAGGTCATAGACAATATATTACATCTCTAATTCTTACTCTCTCCAAACCTTTTTTGTATTTTTTTTTTTATTCAGATTTTTTTTTTGTTTTGGCGAGTGACACTCAAGTATTTACAACAATACTTAGAGAATGCACAAAAAAACAAACAAAAAAAAAGTTAAAGACTCCACCCTGTAAGACCCGAATAACTGTGCAGGTCTGAATCGAATCTAGTCATTGGTGATCGTCAGTTTTCATCCGTGAACTCAGAGGCAATGAGCAGGAAATGTTGTTTAGCATGTGGAAATTGCATTTCAACTTGAAAGTGGGCTATGCACAGATTTCACATTGCTCATTAAATATGGATGACATCTCGCTGAAATGCTGTTGAGTTTATTTTGGTAAAGGTGGTTGGGACCTCCAGAGAAATGCTCTCTCCAGTGATCCATTAATAAGTCTTGTTTACCATCTCTCTGATGCTTTTTGATTGGTCGTGACTGAAAGACAGGACTACCAATCAATTGTTTCACTTCTATAAAACAGAAACGTGGTAAAGAATAAACAGGAGTGAAGGGCCAGATCTCTGTATTTAGCCTTAAATTATCCTCAAGAGCAAGTGCTTGTTTGAGAGTCAAACTCGCATCTACACTTGAATTGAGGCTAAACTGTCAATTTAGAGCATCGTGGTCATAATACGTTGAATGATATTGTGAACACGTGGCTAAATATTTATTACAGGATTAACCTGAAGTTCTGAAAGAAAAGCATCACTGGGAGATATATCTGGGTCATATTTCAGCCCAACATCAAAAGAAAGAAAATAAAACCACAATCTACTTTTTTTTTTGTTGCATTGTGACATTATTTTTTGTGACAATTAAGTGCATTTTCCTTCACAACTTTCACTTCTTATTCCTGAAATTGGAAAATATTGCTGAACTATTATTTATATTAATGAAGTAAAAATTCAACATCGTGCCAGTATTTGTTGCACTGTATGGAAAGCTTGTTTTTTGCCACTAAATAAAAAATAATTAAAATAGTAACTGAGTTTTTATCTCACAATCGTGAGTTTACATCTTGCAATTTTGACTTCTTCCCTCAGAATTGTGAGATATAAACTCACAATTACAAGAAATAGTCCAATTCTGAGGGAAAAAAAATACTTTTCTCGGAATTGCGAGTTTATATCTTGCAATTCTGACTTTATAACTAGAAACTTTTTGAGAAAAAACTCAGAATTGTGAGCTAAAAAGTAGCAATTATTATTTCTTTTTAGATTTTATTGCAAGCTTCCATAGCACTGCATAATCTATTCTGATTAAAAAAAGTCATAAAAATAGTGTCACAATGTCCTAAAAACATTTTCTTTATTCAATATATATATATATATATATATATATATATATATATATATATATATTATACTATACTATACTATACTATATATATATACATATATATATATATATTTATACTATACTATATATATATATATATATTATGTATAAATATATATACTATATATATAGTATATATATTTATACATAATATATATATATATATATATATATATATATATATATATACTATATATATATATAGTATATATATTTATACATAATATACATATATATATATATAAATATTAGGGATACACGATATGAAAAATTTTAACCGATACCGATAACTAACCCTTCTCATTGCCGATACTGATGGAGATACCGATATCTCGGATAAATGAGACCAATTGATTTACCAGCTAGCATACTTTATCGGATCTAGTTATCGGATTTCATTCATTTATCGGAGTGATAAAAATTACGTCATTTCACACATATCGGTCGATAATTTATCGGTCCGATAAATATTGTATATCCCTAATAAATATATATTTTATATATATAGGATATATATATGATATATATATATATATAATTTGATTTAGGCGTGAAATGTGACTTGTAAGAGTTTTCGTGAGATTGTCGAGATCGCTGCACAGGGTCCCACAAGGGCTTAAGTAAAAAAAAAAAAAAGAAGAAAAAAAAAAGAAGGGCAAATCTATTCTATCAAAAAGATTAGTTAGAAAACAAACCAAAACAAACACATGTTACTTTTCTCTCTCTATATAAAAGTGCCAAGTTGTATAGCTCTACAAACAATATCACATATAGATAAAGATACAACCAAGACAAACTATCACAAATCAACAGCCCCGCCCACTCGCCCTCCCACTGCCCCTCCCTTGGCCCCGCCCCCTCACTTCAACAGCTTATGTCCATCAAACATTCCAGTAGTTCTGACACCTGAAGGGACTCATGACTGGACACAATGAAACGAGAGCTTCATCGCTCAGCCGTCACGAGAGATGACAACGTGACACGGCTTTGTTCACACTGCCCACAAAGTCTTTTTTTTTTCCCCAGATTTGATTTATAGAATTGGCTGTCCACATTGTGTGAAAAAAAAAATATTTTTTGTGGTTTTATATTTCACACGATTCAGTTCAATAAGCCAAATCATCAGATTTTTGACCTGTCTAAACAAAGCCAAAGTCACTCTCATGGACCCCAAAACGTTCAACTGAGCAAACCTCTATGAGAAAACGAGAGGGGGGAAAAATCACACAAAAATAAGGATAGAATGAGATGTTTGTCTTTCTTTCTGTATCATCTTCATCTTTGCTTTTTACCACCAAACAAGAAAGGCAATGGAATGCCCGTCATCATTATATAAATCTCTCGTTTTGCTCAATCATAAATACATTCATTAGGAAAATGAACTAAGAACCTTACAGATGAAGAGAAGTCGTGTGTGCGTTCGTGTGCGCGGACACGTATACATACACACATACATATACACTCACAGAATATTTCAGGTCTTTTCATTCTAGCGTTAATATTTACATAAATGTTCCTATAATAGCTTTGGATTTATTAAGCCAAATTTGTTCTCAGCTAGAAAACCAGAACACAAAGGTGCCTCAGTAACGTTTCAAAGCTTCCAGAAAAGGAGGCCATTTCGTGAACGGAACAAATAAAGAAAATGGAAAACATTTATCCAAAAGCAGTATAGGTTTGCCTCAAAAGCCCTTCCAAAAATCGTTCGATCCGATTCCTTGGACCTCATTCATAAAACACTGTCAATTTTTTTTTTTTTATTTTGGCGTGAATCATTCGTAGAACCATTCTCTCATAAATTGTCAGCAATATGCTTTTTGTGTAAATCCTTCTTAATTCGTCTAATGAAGTCATAATTTCGTGATATAAACTCGCTATAACATGCAATTGCGAGTTATGCAAGTCAGTCCTTTTGCGTTCAGGATCTTCTAACATTACACTCTGACATCGTAATTCTCGGCACACTCTTTTTATGCGTGTTTGGTGCCACCTATTGTTCCGGGTGTATTATTGACGTAAAAATATAGACTGAATATAAGACGATCCCATTTTTTTTTTGTTCAGATGTATTTCTAAGAAAAAAAACATTGTCTATTATTTGGAACAATACAGGAGTTTTCTATGGAAGCTTGTTTCTGCCACTAAATTAAAAAAAATTAAAAAGATAATTGCAACTTTTTCATCTCACAATTCAGACTTTTTTCCTCAATATTGTGATATTTAAACTCGCAATTGCAAATTATAAAGTCAGAATTGTGTGTTATAAAGTCAGAATTGTGTGTTATTAAGTCAGAATTGTATTATAAAGTCAGAATTGTGAGATATTAAGTCAGAATAATGTGTTATTAAGTCAGAATTGTATTATAAAGTCAGAATAACGTGTTATAAAGTCAGAATTAAGAGATATAAAGTCAGAATTGTGTGTTATAAAGTCAGAATTGTGAGATATTAAGTCAGAATAATGTGTTATTAAGTCAGAATTGTATTATAAAGTCAGAATAACATGTTATAAAGTCAGAATTGTGTGTTATAAAGTCAGAATTGTGAGATATTAAGTCAGAATTACGTGTTATTAAGTCAGAATTGTGATATAAAGTCAGAATTGTGTTATAAAGTCAGAATTGTGAGATATTAAGTCAGAATTGTATTATAAAGTCAGAATAACGTGTTATAAAGTCAGAATTGTGTGATATAAAGTCAGAATTGTGAGATAAAGTCAGAATTGTGAGATATAAAGTCAGAATTGCGAGTTATAAAGTCAGAATTGTGAGATATAAAGTCAGAATTGTGAGATATAAAGTCAGAATTGCGACAATTCTGACTTTTTTCTTACAATTTTGAGTTATCACGCAATTGTGACTTTATAACTTGTAATTCTGACTTAGATATAAAATCACAATTGTGAGTTATAAAGTCAGAATTACATGATATCAACTTGCAATCTTGTCTTATAAAGCCAGAATTGCGAGATATAAACTTGCAATTCCGACTTTTTTTCTTTTTTCTTAGAATTTCGCAATTCTAAATTTTTTACTCAGAATTCTGACTTAATATCTCACAGTCAATTCAGAATCTTTTGTGGAATCGTTTGTTAAACCATTCGTACGTCACATTTTTTTTTTTTTGTGTCTGTGTAAGTAATTCACAGAACTAACAATATTTAGTAATAGTTCGTAAGATCGCTCTCAGATACACTATCAATGTTGTATTTTTTGTATATTCATACTTTTTCTGTTTAGCAGTGATTTTGTTGCCCAATTTACACAAAAAGTACTACATTTTTGAAACTTACTCAAGAATGTTTCTACAGATGATTTACAGAAACGTTTAGGAAAAAGGCCATTTGATTCTCTGTTTTCTCGGTAAATGTTTCTCAAAAGATGCAAACGATCCTCACTACTGGTTTTCATCCCTACAAAATGAGGTTCACAGAATCAAAGCAAATAAAAAAAAAAGAGAAAAAAGCAGCACTTGTAAAGCATAGCCTCAAATCCAAACCTCTACCGCTATGTTCTTTGCATCTCGTGTCACAATCCTCAGATTCGTTTCAGGAAAATATATTTGCTAGGAGTGTCACTCTGCCCTTAGTTGTGGGAGAAAGAGCAAATGATGTTTGTATGATTAAATGGGAAAATGCTCGTACATGTAAGCAGAAATACAACATAGAGACCCCACACATCCATTAACAGGAAGAACTCAAGTCCACAGAGCAGCTGACTCTGTTTTCCTCCTTTTGTCTTTAAAAGAGAAAAAAAAAAAAAAACACGGCCAAACTCACCCACAGCACTGGGAAATCACAATCTTACAGTAGCATCTCCTGCAAAAAAGCATCTGTTGCAGCAACAACAACAGACTTTCTTTCTTCCTTTCTTTCTTTCCCTCTTTTATCCCCTCACTCCATCTCTTTGCTGTGCTCCACAGACAGTCTCTGGGAAGTGAACGTCCCTCCTCGGCCTCTCGCCGCGTCTGGGCGCATCAGGTCCCGCAGACAGAGAAGCTTTGGTTCAGCGTTAAGTCTTCACACAAGCGCTTGTGTCAAAAAAACGATCACTCCTAAAATAATTTCTCTCTTTTCCAACAAAAAAGTAGGAATGCAGGAAAAATATTGTTGAAAACAAACAAACAAACAACAACGACAAAAAAAAAAAAACACCCCAGTTGTCCTAATCCCAAAGACGTACATTTGACTTCACGATTACCTTCAACTTGTGCCTGAACATCCACGAAATCTCACACTCACACAAAAAAGATGCTCACCTATCACACCTCTGATTCACAAAAATATTCTGGAAGAGTCCTCTCCAATTTAACGCTTCGGTTACATAGCTGCGGCCTCTATCTCCCGGTGAGACTTTTGGGTGTCGACGTGTGATATATTTTTTCGATTTGCTTGGAGTGACTTATGTGACTATTATAATTGTTATTCTGCATCAGGGTCTCTTCTCTGACCACTTAGTTTGGTGGCTTTTTCCGTCTCTACAATTTTATAGCGGGTGTCCATGCGCCGCAAAGGTTTGGCAGCTGAACACGGCTCAGTCTCTCTCTTTCTCGTTCACTCACGCTCTCTCTCTCTCCTGTTTCTCACGCGGTCTGGTAGAAGTTGTCAGCTTGCAGGTTGTTGTGTTTCTGCATGCTGTAGTAACCGCTGTATCTCGAGTCGGGATCCGCGATGCGGAGCATGCGTTGGGAGCTGTCCACCTGGACTTTCGTCCCCTTCTGGCAGTCCACGTACACCAGCTGGTTATTGAGACACGTGGGCTGTGACGGGACAAAGAACAGAGTGAGTCTTGGACCTCATACGAACAGAATTAAAGGTTGGAACGCGCTACGGGACTTTTGCCCAGATTTCCGAGCCGTCGATGCTAGATGACGGATTTCACAGAAAATTGCACAGTGTATGATGGGAGAAGACTCACATTTTTAGCTTCAAACTATGAATCCATTTAGTTGGAGGACATCAAACATTTTTGATATTTTAAGAGCGTATTGTTTTCATCTGTCATTAATCTTCTAGCAATGAGGCGAATATTTGCTCAAGCTTGTTGTTGAAAGTCTGGTAGTTTGTGATCCTTAGCCATTTAACGTAAGATGCCCAGTGTTTCTCTGTAGCCATTTACAAAGTATGCCTAGTGTCTGAAAATCATGTAGCGTATTCCAGCCTGAAGCCTCAATTATTAACAATGGCACATTTTTGGACTTTGTGAAAAAGCTAGTTTTGAGAAATAGTCCTCGGTTTTTCACATGATCGGAACCAGAGCAGAAAGATTCTCTAGAGTCTGATTGTCCATAATTATTGAAAAAAACTTGAAATTTCAATTCAAGTCCTCGACTGGACTCCAAAACATTCGAAGATAATTTCACCGGCCTCGCTACACCTATGTAGGGCTGGGTAGGTTCCTTTTAAAATGATAAAAAAAATAGATGCTTTAAAAAGTAATTTGTAATTAGAGTACTCAATTTTTGTAACTTAATTTAAACACTTTAGAGCGCTTTGGGATACTAATAAGTATGTAACACAAAAACAAGGCTTTTTATCTCACAATTATGACTTTTTTCTCAGAATTGTGTGATGTATAGTTGCAATTGTGAGTTTTATTCATAAATGTGAGTCATGAACTTGTAATATTGACAAAAGAAGTCCGAATTCTGAGATATAAACTCAATTTTGACAAAAAAGTCAGAAATGTGAGACACAAACTAGCAATTGTGAGAAAAGTCATACGTTTTTATGATGCAGTTCTGACTTGCAACTTGCAATTGCGTGTTTAAATCTGGCAATTTTGAGAAAAAAAGTCTGAATTGTGAGATTAAAAAGTCACAATTACCTTTTTTTTTTTTACAATTACAATTACAAGGGGCAACTATAGCAAAACATGAAAATAGTTGTGGATCATCCAGGTGACAGAATTAAGACAGTTAAGATTCAAGGGTATGTAAATAGTTGAACAGGGCAATATTCATAAATTTACAGTAATTTACATTAATATTAAAATTAATTAAATGACATTAAAATTCAAAAGTAATCACTTTGGTAATCTAAAACACTTTTCAGATGTAACTGTAATCTGATTACCACCCATTTAAAATGTAACTGTAATGAAATACAGCTACTCAAATTTTGTATTTTAAATACGTAACTAAGTTACTTGTATTTCGTTACTCCCCAACCCTGCACCTATGTATGGGCTCAGTCTGTGATCGAGTGAAAAAGGGCACAGCGACTGGCCACTTGGTGGCGCTATAAAATGAAAAAACAAACAAACAAAAAACCCCACGAAAACGCCTATAGCTACGCAACAGTCAGTCCGATTGACTTGAAAAGTGGCATGCAGTGTCTTTGTCACCACCGAGGGGCGTCTTCGCATTTTTCACGCGTGTGCGATTTTCCGCATATTCCCACGACATTCATACCAGAACTCCTCATTCTGAGCAACTTAGCCTCTAGGACCAATCGAATCTTTCGTTGAATATTGGAGATTATTTCAAAAACCTTTCGTGAACTAATCCTAGGTTTTTGGCTCAACATCGATAACTGTTAAATAGCTGTTTAAAACGTACGATTCCTTAGTAAATTGCCTGTTTTGGCTGCAAATGGTCTTTTTCATCTAGATCTAGGTGGTTACAGGCTTGCTAAATAATACAGAATACCTTTTTATGCATGTGCTTAAGGGTCTTAAAGCGCTCGAACCCCGATTGTATTAATGCAGTGAACTGTGATGAATAGCCATGCACCTTATTGGGCGTGCGGTAGCAAGGTATAGGAATCCACTGCTTCCGCTGGTTGACCAACAGCAGGACGGTGATGGAGAGCATCATCATTAGGATGGGCAGTGCCACCCAGGCCCAGTGCAGACCAGCATCCTCGCTGGGCAATGGAGTCTTGCCATCTAGATAGGGCATCTGCAGACTTCCGAAGTCACCTGAAACAACCCACAACAAACCTGTTGGCAAATTTTGCACCTGACAGCAGTGACTCATTAAGCATTGACTCACTGGGGTGATGTAGAGCAATTTAGAATTCAATCATGCCATATGAAATGCAAATACGGCTTGATTGTAAAAGCAGGTAATGCCAGACTTCCATATCAGCAATTAAGGCAAATGCCAGAGTCTTGACAGACTCCCACTCACATCAGCCTTAACTAAAGAAACACATGGAAAATCAAGGAGAAATTACAGATCGCTATCAGAAAATCAAAAGAAACAAACAGGCAGCTTTGTTAAACTCTTGACAGTGACGTTTGAATCAAATTACTTTAAAACTCTTGCGAAGCACAAGCATGTGAAATTGTTCAAAAGAATGAAATCAGGGAACATCATACTTTAGTTCCTTATAAACAGTTACTCTATAAACGTAACTCTTTCCCCGTCAGCGTTTTTTTAAGTAAAGTGCTACAGTATTTTTGATCATTTTCACAAAATTTCTACAATATATCAAAAGAAAGAACATAGCTTTAAAAATAGCTTTTTTTTGTTTTCATCATTTGCTTTTTTGTCAGACTTTGTCCGGATCTGATTCAGAACGACGATGAAAACAGATGAAAACACAGTCCTATACTTCGTCCTGGGTATAACAATTCATTCAGTAATTTTAGGCAGTTTTGTCATTTATATGCTGTTAAAAAGCAATGCCTCATTTGCTTGTTTCTGCTGCTTCTTCACCTGTTTTTATTAAGAGATTCTGTACTCTTTCAGAAGATGAGCAATAGCGCCCCCTACCGTATAACAGTGAAAACATGGATTGCCGATAAATTCTGTCAATGGCGGGGAAGCGTTGAGTCATAAATAGTGTTGGGGGAACATATTACAACCAACTTGAGTTACGTAATCAGATTACTTTTTCCAAGTAACTACTAAAGTAACACATTACTTTTTCAATTTCAACAAAATATTTTTCAAATAAGTAACTTAAGTTACTCCCACCTCAACAAAAATGACTTTAGGTTAGATTTAGAAATAAGAGTGTTGAACTTCCTTCTCCTGTATCCTATTCTTCTTTAATCCAGAAATGCAGCACAGCTGAAAGGTTTGAGAGCTGCGCCCTCTACTGTACAGGCATAAATATGCATTTCCTTCAGCCTGAGGCTTATTCATTTCACTTGTGGTGTGAAAGGGCAGAAAAACATTTGCCAAAAATAAAACTTTTTTGTTGTTATTAAAAAAAAAAAAAAAAAACCCAAACAAGCCCAGCCCAGGTGAGAAAAAGTAACAGAAAAGTAATTTAAGTTTTACTTGTCATAAAAAGAGTAAGTAATTTAGTTACTTTTTAGGGAATAAGGCAATATTGTAATGCATTACTCTTAGAAGTCCTAACACTGGTCATAAATGATGGAAAATTCTGTCAAAGGCAGGAAAAAAGTTAATGTTAGTGTAAAAGTTAGTGTAACTTTGTCTCTTAAGTAGGGCTGCATGATTTATACGAAAAATAACATTGAACTTGAACGCAATTATCACGTAAACACGATTCTTATTGCGATTATGAAATCGCAAAGACTGCGATTATTTTTTTATTTACATTTAGACATTTACATTTAGTAATTTAGCCGACGCTTTTATCCAAAGCGACTTACAAGTGAGGAAAACAAACAAGCGCAGCTTGTTTTATGCGCAGCTTTTCAGTGAAGTACGACTCCAAATGCTAACCCATCTGAAAGCACTGCGAGTTTGAGTCGCTTATAATGTACATTTGATAAAGTAATGCGCGTCAAACATCTTTCCAGGCACGAGAAGCATTTATTAACATCTTGTCCAAAAAAAGACAACATTTAATAACGTTTTTACTCCAAACTCACTTCGTAACGACAGTTGAGCCTCCTTCTGTGTGATTTCTTATACAGAATAAGCCATTCGTGTGTTTATTAGTCATGTTTAATCAGTCAAAGCGTTTCAGTTTATTCAGCTACAGCGATATGACACGTGTGTTATCTTCTTCTGCGCAAGAGCGCCCTCTGGCTTTCAGATGGAGAAGCATTTGCTACTGATCACAGAGCTGTACAGCTCTGACAAGTTGTGCATTAAATAATTGCAGCCAAATTAATCGCGATAAATAGTGCAGCTCTAATCTTAAATAACGCATCTTAACTATAGCCATTTTCTTAAACAAGATTCTCTTTAAAATTACAACCAGATTAAACGATAGAAGAAGACATTTAACACTAAAGCTAGTTTATAGCACCCCTTGTGGCAAGGCTGGGATATGCATTGCATTGTGAATTGGATTTTGACACAGGTTGGTACACAATGTACGCATTCCATTTAAGTCAGTAAAGACTGATTCAAGTCAAGTCTTTTTGAACAATTCACTAAAAGAACTGGCACATAAGAGTCATTTGGACATGAATCAGACGACACTGGTTGTACTTTTTGCATCAAACTAAGAAAACACAACAAAGATTTGCTGTCTGTATTTTCGCACTGTCACACAAACCTCTAAACTGTGGCATTATATCGTTTTCGCTATGGGTCGGCCAGGCTGGTTGATGTCTCTGCTTGTCTCCTCGTTGGTCCGTCTTCTCGATGGGAACGTTTGTTGGAGCGTAACTCTCTGTAATTAAAACATCAGAGACATGGGCACACAAAGAAAGAAACAAAGAGAGAAAAGTGTGTTACAGAGAAACACACATACACAAAAGCACATCATACAAATCCTAACTACATTAACAGAGTGGAGTTGAGTCGAAAAGTGCCCACTCTGAACAAACAAGATTCGGGTCAGTGTGAAATTGCGGGCCGCGGGCTAATTAAAAGCTCATCTTCAGAGCTGTGTCTTTGAGTGGGAAAGCACCAAAGAGTGAGTGATTACCCAGAGTGCACACGACACCACTCTCAACCCCCTCACTGATCCAGAGCCAAGTGACACAGCAATAAAGAGGGCCGTGATCAATGACATTATCTCCCAAATGCAAAGAGAGCTAATTTAGCCTCTGTCCAGCTTCGACTTAATCAATCCTTTTAAATGATTCATCTCAACGAGTCTGTATTTAGATGAAAGACCCATTCAATTAGAGAGAAGGTTCTAAGTAAACACTGCTTTATGAGTGCCAGAGAGAGAGAGAGAGATTAACAGAGAACATGAAAAAGAGAGAGAAACGTGTGACAGAACTACAGAAAGCAAAACTGCAGGATACTTGGATCAGAGATGCTGCCGTTTATTCGAGCCATTGTGAAGTAGCTTCCACCCGGTTTAATTGAACCCTTTTGCACGCAAGTTTAAAATATTATCCCAGCGTGAGTTTTTCAAGGCGACCGTTATTTAGAGCGTGTCACTTTATTGTCGCCATGGTGACGCGTCATTGCTTGTCACGTGACACGCCGCAGCCACAATAGCGCCGTATGATCTGCTTTTATTTCATTTTGACTATCTTTTTTCAGATGAACACAATTGGAGTTATATTACAAAATATTCTGGCTCTTCCAAGCTTTATAATGGTAGCGAATGGCGCTCATGATTTTGAAGCCCAAAAAAGTGCATTCATCCATCATAAGAGTAATCCATACAGCTCCGGAAGGTTAATAAAGGCCTTCTGAAGCCTTTTTTGGGTTTTTATGAGAAAAGTATCCATATTTACTACTTTTATAAACTATAATAACCAGCTTCCAGCAAACATCTGTACGCAAGTCGACTTACGGCAGAAGCGGAAGCGTAACTTCAACTTGTGTACGGATGTTTTCCGGAAGCTGGATATTAGAGTTTATAAAGTTTTAAATAAGGATATTTTTCTCACAAAAATTCACTTCAGAAGGCCTTTATTAACCCCCTGAAGCCCTGTGGATTACTTTTATGATGGGTGGATGCAGTTTTTTGGGCTTCAAAATCATGAGCGCCATTCGCTACCATTATAAAGCTTGGAAGGATATTTTTTAATATAACTCCAATTTCATCTGAAAGAAGATAGTCATATACACCTAGGATGGCTTGAGGGTAATAATTTTCATTTTTGGTTGAACTATCCCTTTAAGCTTTTGCAATTATATAAAATGCATCTGATCGCACAATAACTTTGAAACAATATGAATCAACACCACAACAACTGAAGCAGCAAGTTGATGTCACTGTCAATACTTTTGGCCATGGCTATACAGTAGATCTGTCTGTTCAACTCTGATCTAATCTGAACACACAGCACATAAACCCTGACCTTGACACATGGGGCAGCAGCTGCCCTCCACAGTGACCGGCTGATGGCAGGGTAATGCAGGACAGCTGACGGTCGAGCAGAGGGTCTGGCCTTGCAGGCAGTAGCAGTGAGTGCAGCTGTCAATGTCCCATCGCTCCTCATCCATGTACGTCTTCCCGTTGAAATGACACACGGCCCTCGGCGTGGCATCTGGTGAAGAGGTGGGAGAAATGCTTGGTCATAACCGTGTCATAAACACCCACATATGATCAAAAGGCAACTAAACTGGGTTCAACAATATGGTCTTACGTACCTAGACAGTATGGGCAACACTGGCCCTTTCTGAGCACAGGCCGGGCACAGTTGACCGGTGGGCACGACTCGGAGAAGCAGCTGATGGCTCCGTCTAGACACACGCAGCTGGAGCAGACGTTAGGCTTCCAAGACTCGGCGGCCAAGAAGATATCGCCATCCTCATTCCTGCAGTAGCTGGGCATGCTGTCATTACTGGGCGTTTGAGGGGTGACTGGATCATCTGAGGAGAGACATTTAAATGGATTTATGTACTATAATGGGACGTATTCTAGAGTGAAACAGGGCAAAACTAACATTCTGAAAAATTATTATAATTTAAAACAACTTTTCTATTTGAATTTATTATATTTATTTAGCCTGTGAGCCAAACAGGCCCCGCAAGTTTCTTTCTGATTGACCTCAGTTAACCTTGTCTGACAGCTGCTCAAATTCGTTGGCCAACAGCGGCCGTGTTTTTCAAGTTACGCAAATGTTCTCATAGACAGTCGCGGCACCTTGGATAAAGACACTGCATGCCGGTTTTCAAGTCAATCGGACTGACTGTTGTGTAGCTATAGCCATTTTTGAGTTTTTTCATTTAATAGCGCCACCAAGTGGCCAGTCGCTGCGTCCTTTTTCATGCCACCACAGACTGAGCCCATTCATAGGTGTAATGGGTTTGGTGAAAATATCTCATTCTGTTCAAGAGGGATAGCTGTTTTAGTAAAAAGCGGCTACACCCACTTCGAACTGTCGAGGACTTGAAGCGAAATTTTGACTTTTTTTTGACTACAGACAATCTTTCTGCACTGTTTCCGATCAGGTGAAACACCTAGGGCTATTTCGTAAAAGTATCATTTTTCAAAAATACCCCAAAATTTGTCATTTTATTTTGTTAATACATTATATAGTGTATATATTAGAGCTGCACGTTTTATTGCGATTAAATCGCACGCAATTTGGCAAAGGCTGTGATTATTTAACGCGCAGCTTGTCGGAGCTGTACGGCTCAGTGATCAGTAGTAAATACTTCTCCATCTGAAAGCCAGACGGCGCTCTTGCGCAGAAGAAGATAACACGTGTCATATCGCTGTAGCTGAATAAACTGAAACGCTTTGACTGATTAAACATGACTAATAAACACACAAATGGCTTATTCTGTGTAAGAAATCACACAGAAGGATGCTCAACTGTCGTTACGAAGTGAGTTTGGAGTAAAAACACGTTATTAAATGTCTTTTTTTGGACAAGATGTTAATAAATGCTTCTTGTGTCTGGAAAGATGTTTGACATGCATCGCTTTATCAAATGTACATTATAAGCGACTCAAACTCGCAGTGCTTTCAGATGGATTAGCATTTGGAGCCGTACTTCATTGACAAGCTGCGCATAAAATAATCGCAGCCTTTACGATTTCATAATCGCACTAAGAATCGTGTTTAAGTGATAATCGTGTTCAAATTCAATGTTTCATATCGTGCAATTAAATTGTGCAGCCCTAGTATATAGATAAATATACTTTTATACACACTTTTAAATAAATATAACAGCTGTTCATTTGAATCGTAGGCCTTGACTTCAGTGACATCCAAGCTGAAATGAATTTGACAGGCGACAAATTGTTGACTTTAGGTTGAACTCATACTCAAATGAGAGTGAAAAAGTTATAAAGTGGTTTCTCTTCTAACTAAAGCTGAAACATAAACTCGAGCATAAATATTCATTACAATCAGAGATTGAAACAAATCTTCATTTCCTCCTTTCATTTAGAAAGCTGAAATTTATTTCAGAGACACTGAAGAGCAAAAGGAAGTTTGCTATAGTCGTTCATTCCACTCCTCCGTCATCCCTTCAGCTCGTGGTGTTGATCATGTACTCCTGCGCCCATGCAGTATTCATCATTTCCACCAAACGCATGCATTATGCACATTCACATTTTGTTAACTTTCCTCCTGTCAAAGGTGTCTCATGCCTCAATGCTCTAAAAATCCACACAATGATGAATCTTTAAAAAAAAAAATGCTTTTGCACCTCCCTTAATTCTACTCATACCAAGTATCGCAGCTACTTTGACTTCTCTGTGACCTCCTTGTTTTCCTTACACGCTCCGAAACTAAAGTTTTTGCTAAGTTATAGCAGGCCTGATGATCTTTTTCAGACGTAAAGGCACACCTGGACAGTGAGGGCAGCAGGAATCCTGCGTTCTGATTGGACTGTGGCAGAGCAGGGGCGGGCACACCTCCGTCTCACAGAGCACACGGCCGCTGTGGCAGGTGCACTGAGTGCAGGAGTCGATGTTCCACGTCTCTCCCTCCACAAAGTACTCTCCACCCGGAGCCAAACACACGGACGCCTCGCTCAGCTCTGGCTTATGGGAACTGGACTCTTCTGAGAGAGAGAGAGCATCAATATTTTAACATGTTAAAAGCATCTTTGAGGATCTACAGAGACTGTAAGTATGTTGCGGTGTTGACTCACCTGGGCAGGTGGGGCAACAGTGGCCGGGTCGGATGGTGGGGTTATCACAGGGCGGCACCGGGCAAGAAATAAGGGCACACATTTCTCTCCCAGCATGGCAGTAACAGTCCCTGCATCCGTCATGCCAGCTCTGTCCGTTCTCGTGCCTGCGGCCGTCCATAGACAGGCAGGAGCCCAATTTCACTGCTGGAGCCACAGACGACGAGCTCTGATCTGCACAGAGAAACAAATGAATGGAAAACAAACACATCAGCTGACAGAAATACTGTGGCAGAACCACGACAGTCAAAAAAAATAAGAAACTAAATACGAAAAACTACTCGAGTTGCTACTTTTAGTAATATTTTTCCATTTTTTATCCAAAATGACAGTCAAAATGAAATCAAAATCACAGCAACTTTAACAAGCCCGATCACTGAAAACCACAAAACAACCAACACTATGAAATCAAGTTCACTTGCGATGAGGATAAACATGGTTTGATCTGACTGAACTGTATCAGTCCCTCCAGAAAAACAAGGATTGTTTTTGTGATTGTTGCGGGCAAAAATCCTTGATTATGCGGCACGATTTCTTAAAAAATGGGATGGAATATGCTGGGTATTTTTGCAATTTTATGCGATGAAATTGCGAGAACTTGCAAAAACTGCGGTTTGATGCGAAAGTGGAAAAAAAGGTGATTCACCAACAGCCTGTTCTCACTAGATACTGCCTTCATGTGAAGAGTCATTTCTGATCACTTCAAGATACTAAATCACAGAATATTGAAGTTTTATTTCAGACCTTCATTAACACACGGCTCAAACTTATAAAACATTGAGTCAAACAAGTTCTGTCGCTTTACAAAAGGAATATTCAACAACTTTTGTAAAAATGAATAAATAAAATATAAAATAAAATGTGTACTTCCTGCTAGCTATACAAAACACACATCTTCTGTTAAATTAAGTGCTTCCAAAGCACAAAGTGCATCTCTTACTGCAACGTGAATTATTTTACACACTACTAATATACAGCGTCGACTTCTGTCTGCGGTCCGACACACAGTTGCACAGAGTGCAAAATAATTTTCCCCCACTGTCATGTGACACACCAGGAAACTGCTTCTCGCGCTCTTTTGCGCTTATTTTTGTTGTCAAATGAGTGATTTGTGTGCTTCATCACGGTTTCACCGCGGGGTTTGCAGATGATGTTCACGTCGCGTAATTACGTCACTTCATAAGGTTCCCATGGCAACAGGGGGAAAATAATGGCTCTTTACTTGTGTGAAGTGAACGCAACATTTTTCAACATTCTGCTAAGATATATGTGACTTTTTTGCAACGAAAAATGATTATGAAATCATGCTAGCCCCGCATATTTTGCTTGCTGAAATCGGCAATTTATGCGGCGAAAATGCGGCGTATTTGAAAAAAATATGTGGCTTATTATGCATGAAATCAAGCGATCGCATAATCGCGTTTTTCTGGAGGGACTGAATTATTGACTGCTGAGTAGGTATATAGATAGTAATATCTTAATGGATGTTTTAACAATATGCCAAATCATATTATCGAGTACTTCACTCATTTTTATAAACCAATCAAAATGCATATTTTGAGTTTCTGCGCAAGAGCGCCCTCTGGCTTTCAGATGGAGAAGCACTGATCACAGAGCTGTACAGCTCTGACAAGCTGCGCGTTAAATAATCGCAGCCTTCGCCAAATCGCGTGCGATTTAAACACAACAATCACATAAATCGTGCAGCCCTAATATGTGGATTACGAAAGCTTCGGGAGTCAGCCGAACAAAATCAAAAACACACGCCGAAGAAAGTTCCTTACGACAGATGGAAAGATATAACAAACGCTGTCACCAATTACACTGCCAGAGCTAAGCCAATAAAACATTTTTGAATGATGCAAAATATCGTCTGATTATCATCATCGTAAAAATGCTAGAAAATATCGAGATGTCATTTATTGTCAATATCGCACACCCCCACTCCTGAGAGCACGAATCCTCTGAAATTCAACTGAAGGACTATTTGGTTATTTTGTGCGCCAAACAAAACTGGTCTGTGTCGGGTCGCCACTCGACGCCTGGGGTAAAATCTGCGTCCCGAAGCAAAACGAGTGGAGAACATCTGCTCTGCAGTAAAAGCAGATCACAGTTAAAACGCATTTGGAGAAGGGCTCATTTTAGACAGCAGATGTTTGTTTAGAGTCAGGGCCTGATGGATTTTTTGGCGAATTAATAGTGAAACGGGAAAGCCGGAGGAATCCCTGAATCATTTTACATTTATATTCCAGACATTTGAACTCTTCAGTGAAACGTTTTCTCTGGCTGCTCCACAAACAGCGTGAAATGACGAAATATGCGAGCGATGCCTCGCACGCCCCAAACCCCACAGCACAAAACATTCTCAAATCTCATTCTGTCTGCCAAGAGCGTCACCTCTCACTGCCTCTCTATAACAGCGGCACGTCTCCAGCCGGGCACCAGTCAATATCGCAGAACCATTTCACATTGATTAAAATCCTGTCTGGGTGATATGTGGAGGATGCACGCTTTCAAAAATTCAACGTGAGAGAGATTAAAAAACGGCTCTTTTTCCTCACTCTCTCGTCTCATTAGACCTCAGACCAAGCTTGTGAATATTTCACGTGCCAGCTTCATTATTGAAGATGAATCGAACGAGAACACAAGAGCCGTATGAATAATGGAGGGGTGCGAGTAATTGTGGGCCTGTCTTTTGTATATACAACAGGTGGCCCTCGAAATAAATGGGAAATATGGGGAGGGGGGATGAGTCAACCCTGGTCTCCGTGAACGCGGGGCCGAGCAGAGCTCTGTGCGCTCGTGGCTCACAGTAAAAAATGACAGAAATAACACCTCAGCATATCGATTCAGTGGTATGGGGCCAATGTACTGGAGCATTAGATCGCCTCAGACCATAAAAAAAAACTTTGGGGTTATATAACGTACATATAAATGACTGTTTTTAAAAAATGATTTGCATTTTCAACTTTTTAAATGGAAAAAAGATCCACGTTAGATAACCAAAGGCATTCAAATAGATTTCGCATTAAGATATCAAATACAGTGAGAAAACATAAAATAAAATAAAAGGTAACACTTTATTTTACAGTGTCATTGTTACATATATTACATGTATTTACTGTAGTAATAACTAGAAATTATGCATAATTACATGAAATTAACCCTAAACCAAACCCTCATCCTAACCCTATAGTAAGTACATGTAGTTAATTGTTATTACTCAGTACTAAATGTATAATTACACTGTAATACTGACACCTTAAAATAAAGTGTAACCAACATTACAATAAGGTTCATTAGTTAAGCATTAGTTAATGTATTAACTAACATGAACTAATCATGGGCAATACATTTGTTACTGTATTTACTAATCTTCATTACCGTTATTTAATGAAAATACAGTTGTTCATTGTTTGTTCATGTTAGTTCACAGTATATTAACAAATGTTAACAAGATTTTAATAATGTGTTAATAAATGCTGAAATTAACATTTTTAAAGATTAATAAATGCTGTATCATTATTAGTTCATGTTAACTAATGTTGGTTACACTTTATTTTAAGGTACTGAGTAATAAAAATGAACTACATGCACTTACTGTAGGGTTAGAATTAGGGTCAGTTGCACGTAATTATGCATAATTTCTAGTTATTATTATAGTAAATACATGAAACATATGTAACAATGACACTGTAAAATAAAGTGTTACCCGAATGTTCACTAATGAACATTATTTTAAAATGTTACCAAATAAAATATTAGAAAATAATTGAAATATTGGCAACTTACTGACATGAAAAAAGCTTATGTTTTAAAATGACTAAAATTATAACTGAAATAGAAACATGAAGAAACTTAAAATGAACACTGAAAGTAAAAAATTAAAATCTAATTCAAAATATTAATAAATACTATAATTGTATATAAATAAAACTGGTTCACTTGCTAATTAGTGAGAAAGTGCCAGAAGCGTAAAAACTTGGTACGTTAATATAGAATAAAATGATTTCAAATGTGGCTCATCCAATCAGATTTAAGGCCTTTTTTTTTTTTTTTAATAAAGAAACATAAATAATACTTTTGCTTACCTCTACACTGACAAATCAGACAGCCCAACTCATCATGCTGGAAGCCCATTGGACAGGCCTTGTCACATGGCAGCTCAGGGCATTTCTTACAACGGCAGGTGTCACAGCCATGTTTGTTCTTTCTGATAAGAGAACATGAGAGAAAAATGTAATGAAATCATACTTAGATAGTATACAATAGCATAGAAATATTATAAATTATGTATATGCAAATGACATGCAAATTAATATCAGAACGTGTTTTTTGCAATCCTACTTTTCCATCATTTTTCCATGTAAACATGCACCAGACAGACATATGTGATGTGTTTCGCACATAACATGACAATCTTAAAAAATGCTTGGAGACCTTGTGTCATTTCCTCACTTCACCGCTCGCGTCTTGCATTTTTCAAAGCAAAAAAAATATTGAGATTACCACATTTTTATTTGTGGACTGCTGGATCCACACCAATAGGAGTCAGTATTGGTTAAAAAATGGCAGCACAAGATATACAAATATGACTGAGTGCACCTTTAAAAAACTCTTCAAGACATATGGACTTCATAAAGAGTCAGTACACACTCCCAGCACTTTGTCATTGGCACATCAAAGCTTGGCATTATACACCAGGTGCCAAAGACACGGCCCAATGTCATCTGCTAACACCCTGAACAGAGAGCGAGCAAAGAAAGAGAGAGTCTTTGTCGACCTTACTTGAAGTCCTGTCAGCAGATGGCACATTAAAGACGACTAACCAAAAACGTCCAATCAAAACGCTCCCTGATGTCCGAGGCACCTTCCTTGGAGAACAAACTCTTCCAGGTTCACTGGTCTGAACCCCAGCTGCCCATCTCACACGCACACATGCTTGTCCCCATCTTTCATCCCCCTATCTGCTCTTATCGGATGAATAATAGGGCTGTGAAGCAGCCATGTGCGGTGTGTATTTGGTCTGGTGATAAGGAGCTATCAGGTATGATGTCAGCAGTGGGGAATATCAATATTCTTTGTGCAAGAAGAGGAAGTCAGCGCTAAGCCGCATGCATTATTCAGGCCGCGAGCCTGATCCACAGCCATAACTTTGAGGGTGCATAAATAGATATCTAAAATTAGAATCTGAGATGCAAGCATTTGCACTTGTGTGCTCATTCACGATGGGAGCATTGAGGGGGTGAAGAGACAAAGACGGGCCAAGGGCCGAACTCTGATAAATAAAGACTCCTTTTTATTCAACCACACCTGAGGGAATGAGTCTCAGATTGGAGACTATAGAAGTAAGTTCAGCTGCCGCCTTATTCTCTATACTTGTCATAATTATAACTTGTCTATATTATATTTTAAAGGTACAGTACAACATGATAACAAACAGCTATTTTTTACCACTTTAAGACAGTAAATAAAGACAGTAGAGTGGAGGAAATCAAGAGGGAGATGGGAATGGGTCACGACGCAAGTCAAATTCAAACCTGCATTTCCCATATAAGCACCAGAGCGCAACATGTCAGAACACACAACATCGCAGCTCCAACCTGAGGCGGGACTGGTTGTGCTCAACATCAACTGTGTCGTGGTAAAAAACAATTAATAAAAATCAATTGCTAGATAGCTCCGCCCACAGTGAAATCTTATTGGTCGCAAATCTCACTCCACAGCTATATATTAAACATCAAATATGTTGTGGAACATTTCCAATTCTTCTTGGTGGAAACCTTTTGCGTTGGACCAGGGGTGCATTTCCTGTACAACGACTTAAAGGGTTAGTTCACCCAAAAATGAAAATGATCTCATGATTTACTCACTCTCCAGCCATCCTAGATGTATATGACTATCTTCTTTCAGATGAACACAATCTGAGATAAAGTTAAAAATATCCTTGCTCTTCCCAGATTTATAATGGTAGTGAATTGGGTGTGTGATTTTTAAGCCCAAAAAATCCATCCATCCATCATAAAAGTAATCCACACGGCTCTAATAAAGTTAATAAAGGCCTTCTGAAGTGAATCGATGGGTTTTTGTAAGAAAAACATCTAAATTTATAACTTTATAAACTGTAATCACTAGCTTCCAGCGGACGACTGTATGCACCACAATAGTAACCACTTATATTGAAACATGTGCAAAGGGTTTCATTTGTCTTTAAAAAATATAGTTTTAGACTTCTAATTTGTGACTGGTGTTTTGTTTTGCTCTATTCTCTGTGCTTCTGTGTTCGTCATGCATCAGGTCAGAGGTCACTCTTCCGCTGCAAATCGAAGCGTACAGCCGTCTGCCACAAGCTAGTTAATATAGTTAAAAAAGTTTTAAATATGGACATTTTTCTTATAAAAACCCATCACTTTGCTTCAGAAGGCCTTTATTAACCTCCTGGAGCCATATGGATTACTTTTATGATGGATGAATGCACTTTTTTTGGGCTTTTAAATATATCTCCAATTGACCCTTCGTAAACAGTTTGATTGACAGGCGATCTGACCAATCATAATCCCGAATCCGCCATTTTGTCTGACAAAGCAGTCAGGGGAGTTAGTAGATTAACGTTGGTGAACTTGATAAGTTGTGTGTCCTCACGTCTTTCGGCGCTTGAAACAACATTCCTTCTGATGTTCATTCATGTTTATTTGATGCTATAAATGAACTAGTATGAAGAGATGATCGGTTCACGAGGAGCTACAGCGATCTGTCACCACACATTAAACACACACTAGACGCTATTTATTGATTAAACTTCTTTAAAAAATTACAATATTTTAAACATGAAACTGTTTCATATGTTGTCAGTGTCCTCTTTGCTCCAGGATGTATTTTTCACTGCATGAGAACATGATGTGTGGCGTGAGAGCGGATGGCTTGTCGGACATAGCAACAGTAACTAAAGGGGGCGGGACTTTGCGAACGGTCAAATGTGTTCATCTGAAAGAAGATAGTCATATACACCAAGGATGACGTGAGGGTGAGTAAGTAAATCATGGGATTATTTTAATTTTTGGATGTACCATCCCTTTAATTCCCTTGGTAAGATGTAGAATGAAATGTGTATGTAGATGGAATGAAAGATATAGACTGTACTACATGTTAGCTTGCTTATTTTGCTCAAGAAAATAATCTATTTAAGTCTGCATGTCATACTAACAAAGCTAAGCTGCAAAGCTGTGTGGGCATGTTCGTTGGAACTGTGGTTTTGGGAAATGTTGCTATCGATGGAACTTTGATGACCAGCGATGCTTTAGGGAAACATGTTTGACTGGGTCATGTAGAAACATTTTTTTTAAACATTTTATACGAAAAAAATGTAAAATGTGTTCACCAACAAGATGATAGTCACTAGCGTTGAGCACACACGCTCCGACACGTCACTGAGTGCTGGTGCTCATATGGGTTTTTGGAGTTTAAATCCGGCTGGCAACAGTTCCCAATCCCTTTCCCTGTTTTTCTCGTCACTATCATATGAATAGAAAGCACAAAAAACCGACCCCTGACAGTTTGAGTCACTGAAAGAAGTTGCACGTACTTTTTCTCATCTCCATTTGTCACAAGGTGTCTCTTTAACCTGCCGACTGCACAGCATAGTTTTAGACTTCTAATTTGTGACTGGTGTTTTGTTTTGCTCTATTCTCTGTGCTTCTGTGTTCGTCACACGTCATGCATCAGGTCAGAGGTCACTCTTCCGCTGCAAATCGAAGCGTAAGGCCGTCTGCCGCAAGCTAGTTATTTTGGTTATTTGGTTATTTATTTATTTCAAAAAAAGGGACAGTGTACATTAATCGACATTCATGAATGTAAATGTACCCAAATTAGCCCAAAGACTAGTTTTCATTGGTAGTCCCTTTGCCAGATGTTATTAGGCATAAAAACTAGAGACAAGAGAAGAAACAAAATAGAAAAAACAATAACATCATAATACAAATGAAAATTCTAAAATACAATTTAACTCTAAAATGCAATTTGACAACACATTATTCAAATAACAATACATAAAAAAACCAAAAAAAAAAAAAACAACAATAATAATAATGGGTTATCATAGTTAAAAAAGTTTTAAATATGGACATTTTTCTTACAAAAACCCAGAAGGCCTTTATTAACCTTTTGGAGCCATATGGATTACTTTTATGATGGATGGATGCACTTTTTTGGGCTTCAAAATTTTTAAATAAATCTCCAATTGACCCTTCGCTGGTTTTTGGTGTTTAAATCCGGCTGGCAACAGTTCCCAATCCCTTTCCCTGTTTTTCTCTTCACTATCATATGAATAGAAAGCACAAAAAAACCCGACCCCTGACAGTTTGAGTCACTGAAAGAAGTTGCACGTACTTTCTTGCACTCTCATCTCCATTTGTCACAAGGTGTCTCTTTAACCTGCCGACTGCACGGCTCCACAAAAGTTTTTACAAATTGGCTCAGCGATCTGCCTGTGTAATTGGAGCAGTTTTTTTTCGCAGACGTGGAACAGCAGTGTTTATTCGCAGTGGTGTCAAGACATGGTGTTGTGCAGATTAGGTGTTCAGCTTCGCTATCGCAGCTCATCCTTTACGCACCACAATCAGAGACGCTGATCTGAGCCGGCCCTAATTAGCTGTCAGCTCTAAACTTGCAGTCGGGCACAAACAAGCAAAGCATAGCGTAGGGGATCATTTTGTCATTCACAATATCTCCAGACCGTTTTAGAAATAGTGTGGGATTCGCTTCAGTTTGTGACAGCTAATGACGGCTGCCTGTCCTGATAGTTTAGGAAATCATCGGTAACAATGACATAAAATGAAAGATAAGAACTGTCTGGAATTTTATGGAACTACCTCAGTGAAGTGAAGACTTGTATTAAAAGCTGCTGTCCGTAACCTTTTTTGGTTAAAAAAATATCCCAAATCAATTTTTGAGCACGTACATAAGCAGCCAGTGTTCAACTCCTTGCCTTAGCTCCATTCACAACGGTAAGCTTGTAATAATGTTTTATAATTCGGATGGTTCTGGTGTGTTTTCGCGGGAAATTCGAGCACGAGTCCCAGCTAGTTGGCTATAACGCATGTGAGGTGGATCATTTGTAGCCTTTCCTCACAGCAGCTGGAATAATTAAACATAAATTTGATGGTGGATGACAAATTAATGTTACTGCACACAAATTTAAATCTACAGGTAACGCTAATACACACTAAATAGTCACGCAATGCTGATATTGTTAACATTTTGTATACAGTGTATAATAATAATTTGCACGGTTTGATGTGATATGAGCCAAGCAATCGTTAAGATTTAATCATCATTGGCAGCGCGATTTACTTTTTTTCCCCTCAGTTGGTCAGAACAAAAGTGGCAGACGTGTTACTTAACGTTATTTGTGCAGATGACGTTCTCCGGTGAAAATTGGTATTTTGGTCATACTTCCAAGACTACAATATGCGATTCTGAAGTACAGTAGCCCGTGATTGACAGCAAACATTAGATTCGTCCGCGCCGAGGCACAACACACGTAAAGATAATAATTCCATAAATGACTGCAATTGACCCCTATGAGACAGTTTCTTATCTAATACATCATAATTTTTTAAAGAAGTTTAATCAGGGGGTATCAAGGGTTTAATCAAGGGTTTAATCAAGTCGTGGCCTAGTGGTGAGGGAGTCGGGCTTGTAATCTGAAGGTTGCAGGTTCGATTCCCACGCCGGCAGGAATTGAAAGTGGGGATTGTGAATAAACAGCACTCTCTCCACCTTCGATACCATGACTAAAATGCCCTTGAGCAAGACACCTAACCCCTAATTACTCCCCTTGTAAGTTGCTTTGGATAAAAGCGTCTGCTAAATGATGAAAAAAAAAAATAAATCAATAAATAGCGTTTAATGTGTGGTGACAGATCGCTGTAGCTCCTCGTGAACCGATCATCTCTTCATACTAGTTCATTTAGCATCAAATTAACATGAATGAACATCAGAAGGAATGTTGTTTCAAGCGTGAAAAGACGTGATTCAAGTTCACCAACGTTAATCTACTAACTCCCCTGACTGCTTTGATGGAAAAAATGGCGGATTCAGGGTTATGATTGGTCAGATCGCCTGTCAATCAAACTGTCAATTGCAGGTTTCAAATGGCGACAGAGGCAAATTTATGGACTGCAGCTTTAAGACTGCCAAAAAACCTTTAAAACTGATCAAAAAAATTGCCTTAGAGTGAAACTAATGATTAAGTCCCTCAAGACCAGTGTGGACAAAACAGGAAGAGCTTTATGGTTTTTCATGAAGTTAGCAGACATTTGACCACTTGCTGTATGAATGAATGTTTATCAGAACCTTATCAGATTATTGTTTTCTTACATGTAGCCGAACGGGCATTCCTTGGCACAGGCCACGGCCTTGCACTTCTTATGACGTGGGCGACACTGGCAAACATCACAGCCGTGAACATCAGTCTGGAAGCCAAAAGGGCATTTTAGAGTGCAGCTGGCAATTAGACCACTGCACAACTCTTCTCCTGAAGGGTTAGAAGAAAAACACAGCAGCTTAAGACATCAATTACACTTCAGTATACATGCTTTAAGATCGACACATAGGGGGAGTGTGGGGTAAGATGAGCCAGTGGGTAAGTTGACCCTCCCCCTGTATCTGTACACTTGTCATGTGACCTCATATTTTGGCAATAATGCAAATAGTTTAGTTAAATATTAGCTTGAATTTGTAAGCTAGCTAGTTATTTCTCCAAAATGGTAGCTATGGGGCAAAGTGAGCCAAATGCTGTGGGGTAAATTAAACCAGCATTTTAACTTAACCCAGCGCTGTAGTTAAATGAAATCTCTGGAGTATAATTTCAATATAATGTTGATAGTTGGAGCCTGAACCAACTAGAGGTACAGACAATATTCAACATTATTTTCTAGTGTTTGAAAATGAAAAGGAAATTAAAGGCTTTAACGTAAGTTAAAGTTACTCATTCTAAATAATTCAACATTTAGAAAGATAATATCGTGATAAATCACTCAAAATATATATATATTGAAGCGGCAGTGGATTCCAGAATCCACCCCTTCAATAATATTACACAACTGTTTTTTCTTTTCATTGATAAGAACCAGAAGATGGTTCTTAGAACCAGAAGATTTATTGGTTTGAGTGACATTTATTTATTCATTCTAACTTATTTAACGTTTACTCAACAAACTCTCTGTTTTTGGGACGGTTCCAACTTTAGTGTCCAACATATTCTTCCAGAAACGCAAACAAAAAATATTTAAACTTTTTCCTATTAATGTATATCTTCTACAATCCACAGCAAAGCTTGCGGTCCACCCTGAGTCATTAAAACCAGTATTATTATCTTTTTCCTTTGACATTTGTCAGACTTAGATTCACCCAGTCTACCTTAGCGTAAAAACAATCCTTTAATCCATCTGCCCTTCAGTGTTTATCCTCATAAACATCTCAGCTAAAGCCAGTCGGTGTCTGGAGAGAGAACCGCTAAAGACCGCCTGACAGCGTCAGTATGGGGTGAGGAAGATGAAGCACCTCTCCAGTGACGTCACGGCTCACTTACGTGTCTTGCAGCTGCACGTCCTGCAGCCGCTGGAGTCCAGCCGGAAGCCGAACGGGCAGCTCTTGTCCACCAGCGTGCAGTTGTCCAGCGAGCTGCAGGCAGGGGGCGCCATCGTGATGTAGGTGGGCTCTGGAAAGCAAAACGATTCCCCCAGAGGATATGAGTCACTCTTGACTAAGTCAGAGAGTTAAACAGACAGAGAAAGAATACGGGGATCGTAGGGGCTCAAACGGGACTACGCTTATGAGTCATGGGAGTCAAACACAATTTTCCACCGACTTCCTTTTAGTTTCAGTTAAAAGGATAGTTCACACAAACAAAAATCCTGCCATCATTTATCATCCTGCCTCATCCGCATGCTGCTTTATGAAACACAGAAGGAGAATTTTTGAAGAATATCCAGACTTTTTTTTTTCATTTTAATAAAACCGGTGCTATTTGGGTATTATTTATAGTTATATGTAGTTATATAGTTATATTATTTATATTATATATATGTTACATTAACTTTTATATTTATATTTTCAGTTGTATTTCAGTTTCAGGTTGTCTTTTTATTAATTCTTATTTTTAAAGATTTCTATATCGCTTTATATTCATTGCATTGTAGTACTTCAACTTATTTTATTTCAGTTAGTTGAGTAAAGTAAAGTTTTTTCACCTAATATTCGTTATTTTAGCCTATATTAAATATTTCTTTTAATTATGAAAATTATTTTTTTTAGTTTTAGTTTCAGTTCTAGTTAAAGATACACACATGAGTCAAAAAATCATCAATCCTTCTTCCAAAAAGTGTTTTTGTGTTACCTTGATTCACTACACCTATTTATATACCGGCAGGACGGTTAACACGGGGAATTGCGATATCATATTATCATATCTGTAAATAGAGAAAAGCTGCTCCGGGTACTTTGAGGTCAATCCAAAGTAATATATTTATTGCAGGATTAACAAAGTTTTATTACTATGCGTAACATAATTATAATTTGTAATAATTTAATAAAAGAGAAAAGTAAGTAAATTAAAGCGATCTAACGGCGCTGCAAATGTGTGTATTTACAACGTGATTTTGCCGCGTTGAGTATTGCAGCCAATCACAGCCATTTCGGTTGAAAATAACGACCAATCAGAGGCGTTTAAGTTACCAGTAGTGAGAATCCACTCAATTTCTCTAAAAACGCTGTACGAATTAATGTTTAGCGCAAGACTTATACACTCACGAATCCTCTAAGTATAAGATTGTGAATTTTAGTCAGATGCATTGATTAAAACGGGAGTTTTTGCACTGTACTGAACGACAGCTTTACTCGCTCTCTGTGTAATTTCATTCGCAATTTGAGGGAAATTTTTCATTTTTTATGAGATTTTGTGACCTTTTCTACAAATATATACTTCACACTTCATTAAAAAATAGATTTTTAATATTATAATAGGGATTTCATAATCTGTAAAAATAAATTTAAAAGCAAAATGTGTGAAAAAAATATATGGAGTGGAAATAGCTAATGAGCCAATAAGTGCTCCTCTGCCGCCATCTAGAGGTTATACTAGAGATTTCATGTCTTTTTTTAAATTTTAAAATAAGTGTTTTTTTTTTTTTTTTCACCGAATGTTGATTTTCCTACATCGTGAAACTTTTAGTTTTACAAATGGGAACAATCTATTTTTCAAAATATTTTTGTCATCACATTGTATAATATTCAAACTTGAGCATTTAAGTGCCGGTGAAGGTTGTGTGAAGTACTCGAAAGTCCCTGAAAAGTCCTTCATTCTTGACAGAGGTTCAAAACTGTCTAATTCGCTGGGTCCTGACCAAAACTATAAGCCTGTGATTCATCTTTAGACGCATCACACACACACACACACACACACACACACACACACACACACACTGTTGGGTCGAGGGAGTTAGATTTGATGACGTTAAATGTTGTATGGCTTTCGGTGAATCGACACCACTGGCACAGTCACACAGAGCCGAAACAACGTTCTTCCGCAAAACAGAAAGTTATATAGTATACATTTAATAATCACAACAACAATGAGTGAAACTGAATTTTGGGTGAACAATCCCTTACTTGTAAAAAAACACCAAACAAATCTTATTTACATTTGCTCACAATGACATCTCGGTCTAATAACAATCCCACGTGCTTCGAAAATCAAATATTAGGCTACAGAGCTGTTTAATATAGAGGCTCAACGTATATCGATGACAAGTAAAACATTTTTGCATTTAGGTTATGACACCTTTATGACAAGTTTCTATTTGATCTCCATCCTTCCGATCGAAAGTTTCATTACATTCTGAAAAAGCTGGGAAACGACGGACAGACGGAAAGAAAGAGAGATGATAGATCAAGTTGTCAAGGTCTAAAATGGATAAAAGCCTTCATGACTACAAATACAGTAGATGGCAGCAGTCCAAAAACGAACCATCATCGCCGGAAATTGACTTTTTCGCAAGCGCAACGAGAATCTATAATTCGCCACTCCTGCGAATGCTTGTAGTACATGCTGAAATTACTGACTGAATTGATTGGTTTGTGCCTGTCAAATAGATCATCCAATCAGCTTCTCTCTTGGTTCCTACAGCTTTGAATGCAGTAGGAAAACAATTTCATGTTGAAGTATATAAGCAAACACGAGTATGCTTTTCATTTTTATCCGACCGACGACAGATGATCCATCTTAAAGGGACAGTTCACACACACACAAAATTAAAATTCACACGTCTCATACACAAAGACTTTGCAGTGTGAGCTCTCTTTGAAAATTGAAATATATGGAGACTGTTTGGCCGAGTATTATGCTAATTAGCATCCGCAGGCACACGCTTCCTCGTAAAGAATAATCGGGAATCATTAGCTTTAGAAAGAGGATGAGAACAAATGTATAAGCGTGCGCTTCTTGTACGCAATTATTAGTGAAGCAGACCCACTGTGTTTTGTTTATGCTCATTAAGCTGCTCTTTTAAACAGCATGCTGTCTCTGGTGGGCTGACCCTAGACCGCACGGCTGGTGGGAGACACTGGCGGAGAGAGACAGACTCTGCAAGTGAGTCAAGACACGTACCTCTTTTGATTTGCCTAAACCTCTCATGAAGAAGAGTGGCCAAAAGAGAGTGTCGTCATTGCATTTATAACTAGTTGTTCATTAAAGTACCTTTCATAAAGTTGTCATAGAGTGAATTTGTTATTATAGCTCAACAGTGTTCTTTTTATTGTATTAGAAGTGTGAATAAAAAACGGTAAACGGTCCACTTTAGACATTGTACTAACTTAGCAACAACATGTCAATGAACTCTCTTTAGAGTATTAGTTTAATTGATTTATACAAGCCCATTTAATAAATCCATAATCTGGGTGCTGCCACTGAAAATGCACGATGGTTTCAAGCGCGTCACTGGTACCGAAAGCATTTGATGACTTTAAAGGCCTATTGATCTGGTGGTAGGACAGAAGATCAGACAGGTAAGATGGTGCCAAGCCTACCAAAGACTAGTATGCAAACAATAGTTATACTGAATTCAATAGGAAGCCAATGCAAGCTAATCAAAAATAAGACAGGACCTAAGACTGAACCCTGTGGTACACCACATGTGCAAGCAGCAGAGGAAGAAGAAGTATGGTTTTCAGTTGGCTACAGAAAAAGATTTTCCCTTAGGGTATGATGAGAAGGCAGTTCCCTTAATATCAACATACTGCTCTGAACGTTTCAATAGAATAGAGTGATCGATAGAGATGCTTAGGAAAATGTGCCGTTTTGCTTCTTTTGGATCTAAGTCAACAGCTAATAACAAATAGTTTAACTCTTTCAAAAGAGCAGATTGTGTACTATACTGAGCTTTGAACCCGGACTGAAACCTATCCAATATATCTTTATTCTGTTAAGATGAAGAGTTGATGAAAAACAGTCTTCTCCATTAATGTCTACTTTATTTTGATGCTCCCCAACATTTTACTGACTAACTTTGCAAGTATGTCAACTTATTCTATTAACCTGAACCCTGACACCTAACTCTAACAGTCGACTAATTCTCTAATGTAGTTGCAAAGTTACTTAGTAGAATGACTAAAGTGGACCATCAAAATAAAGTGTAAACTACTTCTTTCCATGGAAAAAAGGAAAATCAGATGGGTTTGAAATTACTCAATCTACAGTGCCAAGGCAAAAGAAATGAGTATGCTAAGAGTTACTTTGTGGTACTGAATTGAATATGAAAAAATAAGACGGCACTGCAAGACAACTCATCTTTCTACTGCATGTTCACTGGTTACAGCCAAAAACAAACATACAGCATGACTAGTCTAATCTGATTTACCCACAAATGACTCGCACAAAAAGACCCACAAACAAACAAGTTATTGGACTGAAACAGACAGACAAATCCTTCATTGAATAAACTCACTGAATTTGTCAAGTCATTACATTCAGACATGTTTGAATAAAAATAAAGCAACAGTTTTTTGCAGTACAGAGTTGCAGTTTTTTTTGTTAAACATTAAATTAAATATATACCAATAGGCTAAATATACACTACCAGTGAAAAGTTTTTTTTTTTTTTTAAAGAAATACTTTTATTCATTAATTTGATCAAAGGTGACAGTAAAGGTGCTATAAAAACACATTCTCTAGGAAACATTGGGTCTCAAAAGCCTTTAATTTTTATTAAACCTCATCACATAATGGCGACGAATGATTAAAAGTTGCTACTTTTCTCTCTCCAATTTGTCTCAAATGTAAGGACATACAGTTTTTAAATTAAAAACGAGCTCTCAGTGATAGAAACCTGAGGCGAAAAAACCCAGCGTCCTCTTTTTCCTATTCATTAAAGCACGCTGCTTCATTAACACAACTGTAACATTTGAAGCCATGCCGACATTAGTGCCACGTTCCGTTTCTTCCTATGTGGCCCCGCAACAAACAGATCACGCTCATATTCAAAGACTGCTAGAAATAAACAAGTGAATTGTATGTGAAAACGAAATTTAAACATATTTAATATGGAATAATACCAGCGATAATGACTGTGGGCTTTGCTTCAAAACGTGATGTGCGATCTTTGGGGGTTGAACCCAGCCCGACAGCTTTCATTTGCTTAATTACACATGCTGCGTCTGGTACAATAACTTGCTTCTGACAGGCAGAGGGTGTCACCTTGAGGAAATGAGGTCTTCTAACAAATAATAATTAGGAAATAAAAATGCACAGAGTGCAGGGCAGCTGGCAAATGAGCTAAATTAAGCTGTCCTGGGACCAGGGGGATAGAGTCAGAGCGGTGTCCAACAGGGCCCAGAGGACAGTGGCAGGACTGAGGTGGGACATGGACACACACCAGCAGCGGTGGGATGGTTTCAGTGCCAAACGTGCCAGCCCTTGTGTGTATTGAATATTTGCAATACATTCAATGTTATACAACAGTCAGTTGACCATATGTTCTTAAGAACTTACGCAACAATACAAGAGCTGGAAAACTTTTGGTGAAAAGTCACATGTTGGTGTGTCGGTGCCATTATGTAAGGTCTTTATGCACCACTGAAAACATATTTATGTATGTTATACTGCATTTCCATCAAGAGATCCTCCCAAATTTTACACATTGCACCTTTAAAGGGACAATATGTATTTTTTTCGCTGCTAGGGGGCGCTAAACTCTTCAAAACAATAACAAAGCTGATGACGTGAATGAGCATGGAATCATCATGCTGATTGATCTAATAATGTTTATGAATGAGTGAATGCATGTTTTTAACATGACTGTGGTATGAAACTCGTGGGCGCGATTGCTAATGAGAAATCTTACATATTGTGCCTTTAATAAAAGCGTTTTCTTTCAGTTTTTGGATTCCCTACATCTCGAAATGTTCGGTTTTACAAATCTCAGAAGGATGGACAAATGATATTTTTGGTCATCATCATATTAAAAATAACATATGAAGCGACGGAAAAATGTTGCGCGTGTGTGTCTAACTACAGACATTGGGTTTATTGGCAAGTGTATAAATGGACTAAAATATAAATGCAACATTGGAAAATCAACCATTGCTAGTTTTGTGTTGATGTTCAGCGAGTCCAGAATGACAGTTCACCGGAAATGAACAAACTTTCAAAAGCCAGTACTCCAGTCTTCAGTGTCACATGATCCTTCAGATATCTTTCTAAAATACGTTGCTGCATTAAGACATACATACGTATGCTTATATATACAATATACTATTACTATTGTAACATATAAGCACAGATTGATGGGAAGTGGCTCTGGAATGCGTTCATCGCCTTCCCGAACGGCTGCATGTAACATGCCACATGTAAATGTGAGGTCCAGCGAGAGCAGAGTTCTCTAGACCTTGCCAACAGGTACGGCTATTTAAGACCTCTATCGAGGGGGATATCAGGCATCATTAAAGCTGCTTTTTATTTTCCCATTTCGCATCTTTTAATAGGGCCACATATGGCTCTGCTGAATGCATATGGCCATTTCTCTGCTTTACCCGACGGATAAAAAAAATCATAGAATGGAGTAACAGTCCTATCTTTATTTTTGATTGCAGTACTGCTCTCACAAGGCTGCCGACACTCCGGCTCCGACAGCAGGAGACGACGGGCATTGTTATGGATGGAACCACCAAGGTAACAAAAACAGACCTGTGTGTGTGACGAGAGTCATGGACACAATAAATTTGTTGTTCTGCACTGAATAGGAGCCTTTCACAAGGCATTGAACACACTCATTAAATACTGACAGAAGGAATTCATTAAAAGTTCAAAAATTCTAGAGACATCATCTATGACAGAAAACTTCATCTTGCTGAAAAACAAATAAATGCTATCTAATGCACTTTTTTTGGCATTTTATTTTATTTTTTTTAATATTGGCATGATACATAAACCTTACACGCATTAACGCAAGACCAGTGTCTTGACAATGTCAAAATCATTTCTTATATCTAATTCAAAAAGCAACAACCTTTCAACTCGTTTATGTAAACGCGCTGAACCCAGTGAGTTTTGCACGATAAAGCTGAAAGGCATCATTTATCCATTCACAGTGACTGGTAGTCTCGTGTAGCCAGACCTTCAGACGGATGGCAGAAGCTCTGGACTCTATCACAGCTTTCACTGGCCAAGGACCACCCAAGAGGACGTTTGACTGACATGTAACACAACCAATCACGTCATGTTTAGGGGCGTGAAAACAAAGTCGATGTCCCAACACTAACAGACCAGCGTGCATCTAATAAATTGAACATTATGCAAGTTTACTGCAACAATGGAGTCGCGAACTTCACATACTTTGAAAATCCAGAGTTTAGTTGATCCTGGTAAGCGCTCATTGTCACAGTTGACGACGTTCTTCTTCTACGAGGGGGTTTGGCGTCACAGCATTTGTTTCCAGTCAGACCATTAAAGAATGCGACACACATTTCTCCCGGAGATCCTGTAGAATTCATCCAACCAGATGAGGACTTCCAATATCCTGAAGTGTTTCCAGATAAGTGTGTCATACGCATCAGACGTTCAGCCAACGATCCGTGAGACTACTGGACTGGTAACAGACATCCATTCACTTTAAACAGGAGTCCCACCGTTCAAAGAACGACTTTATAGCTCAAATAGCTTTTGCACTAAAGAATTTGCACAGCATTTCAATAACACAAGCTGGATATTTTCGCTTTTAACTTTCCATAGTGCAAGGCAGACATTCATAGCAAGTGATTTACTTTAATCTCTTTTTTGTTTGTTTTATCAAATTGATTAAATGATCTAATTTTTTTTCTTTAGTTATTGAACAGGCGACTGCTGCTGTCGAAAGAGCTTAACTTGTATTGAATCTGGAATACCTATTTAAAGAGCTTACATTACACCATAACCGTGGAGAATAGATGCCCAAATATCTACTCTTTAGTAATACTGCCGCTCTACTGGCATTTAGCTGATGCTTTTATCCAGAGCAACGGTATACAGTATTTATTACAGTGAAAATAGCTCTGGAGCAACTTAGGGTCTTGCTCAAGGGCTCAAAACATTTAATGAATGGCCCCTTGCTGGATTCAAACCTGCAACCTTCTGGATGCCATTCCAGATACAAGAATAGCTCATTAAAATGACGAAAGAACACATTATTTAAATAAAAGTGATTACACAATCATTACACAAATCCATCTATAGTAATCGAAATTGGTGTGAAAATGCTAAACGTTACCTCTCCACCTGGGTCCTACTCGACCCGCTCCGAGCGGGCCTCGAACTCAGGTCTTCCGGCATGGGAGTCGGACACTCTAACAAGGAAGCTAAAGCCCTCCATTACACAAGCAAGCGTGGTATGTATATCCACAGTCCTTCTGGTTTCTCATTTTGAATAACGAATACAGAGTACTGCCACCTGCTGGTACGGAGAGCTATTTTCATGCTAGTTGGTCATTGGCTGTAGACACGTTGGTGTGGTGTGGTGTGGTGTGTCATGGCCTTTAAAAATTTTAAATGAGTTTCAGTTATTTAAGTATTGTACACAAAGGTATTTTATGACTTCAGAAGACTCCAGAAATATGATGCACAAGACTTTTCAGAACACTTTTATGGTGCTCTTTCGGTCACTTCTGGAGCTTGACAGTTTTAAACTGTCTTTGGCTGTACGGAAAAGCCAAGAGATCGTGAATAATAACTCATTTTTTGTGCACTGGTAGAAAGTGTAACTGTGGCCAGACTTCAGACTGCTTTTATGTTGTGAGACAATCTGCCAAACTTCTCTCCTTGTGCTCCATGAAAGTAAGAATACCATATCGGTTTAAATGGCACGAGGGTGAGTAAATGATGACAGAATTGTCATTTCTGTGCGTCTATCCCTTTAACCACAAAGCTACACCATCTGAGTAGCAAAATACGGAGTGATGAATTCATATGAAGCACTGAGCGGTTAGTCACCTTGCCGTCACAGTGGGAGGATTTCGAAACCGTTTTCACATTCATGTAGTCTATCTGTGCTTAACCTTTCACTGCAGTCCGCGATGATGAGCAGGCACACACGCTGCCTTTGATCTACCTCTGCACCGCCCGGAGAATGAGCGAGAGAGAGGGAATTCAAATAAAGAGAGAGTGCTGTATTTGAGATGTGGTTTGAGATGCATCAGTGGTATTGTGTGTATAGAACTTTGTATGGAAAGCCATAGTGCACTACCCCCTCACTTCACCTCAGTACTGAAGTGAGTGCTCTCCACGGTCAGGCAGACCTATCTAAACCTCTAATTGCTTCACAGGCCGAAAGGCGTATGAAAGATTAATTGAAAAGGGGTGAATGTGAGCGTGCTGCTCGGCGCAGGTCTGCAGACATGCTGCTGTCACTCCACTGTGTCCATCCACTGCTCTCTCCCTCTCTACCTCAACCCACTCAAACAACCTCAAGTTTTAAGGGCGTTTACGCTTTGCATCCTGAATTAGGTGCACTGCATAATTATTATCATTATTTTGCTATTATCACTGGAAGAATGTGTATGCAAAACGTATGCTACAATTTTGGGGTTTTGTTTGCAATGCATTTGCTGAGTGAGTAAATAATAATAATAATAAATATAGCTGCGATTAAAGGGCTATGCACAACAAATTCAAACAAGGAAGCTTGACTAACAATGTCATAAAGGACTATGATAGCCAATCATATCAGTTTTGAAGTCAAAAGTTCTGCAGTTAGAGCCATAAATTCCATATGTTGTTCAATTATAGCGCCATCAAGTGGCGCAGTCCCACCACTTTTTGTGTTTGTCCTCAGTGTGCCCCCATACATAAGTGTACCAAATTTGGTGAAAATGTCCAATTTCTTTTGGGAGTTATAGACATTTACATGTTTCTGGCTTTCCTATGGTGGTTTCGTCTCGATCGGACTAACGGTTTATAAGATATTCACAAATGTTGTTTAAACTAAAAATCACAATGTTGCATTAACCATAAGGCAAAACCTAGCATGTTTGGTATCATTGGACTTGGCATGGATTCAACAATCCAAGGAGATATAGGGCAACCACATCCAAAGTTATAAGCATGCCAATACATTTTTTTATTTATAATTTTTCTGGTCCGAAACTTCTCAGATTCCTACAGCGTATCGTGTCCATACCGAGTTTCGTAATAATACGTTCATGCTTTCATATAATACAGCAATTTACTACAAAATTCAAAATGGCCGACATCCAAAAAGAGCAATATGAGAAAATTGTATATCATTCGACTTGGAATGACGTCCCGAATCTTAAAAGACCACTTTTACTGATTTTTGGATAACCCATTCATAAATTATAAGCAAAAATATCCCTTTTTTGTATCTCTTGCACATTTTTTTGAAAATGGTTGAACAAATCAACAATTCCACAACTTTTTGTCGGCATGGTCTGAAGATGATCTTGTTTAATTTTCGGAGTTCAAAAAAGTAGTTTTTTTTTGGAAGATTTAAAATGGTGGGAAAATTTTCATGCCACAAAATGACATCATTGGGTCACTAACATAATAAAGTGTCTATTATGAAAAAAAAAATTGAAATTGGTTGAAATTTGAATAAAATTTGAAATGCCCTTTTTCAGTTTAAAAAGAATGGCAAAGGTTTTTGTGTAGTAAAAGAAGAAGAAAAAAATGTTAAAATGTCCTAGCTTAAATTCAATGCAAAGTCTTTGGCACTTTTCAAAAGATTTATCATACGGTATGTGAGAATCGCAAGTCAGACTGCTTAGAATCTGCGTCTCTACAAGCCACACAATTTGAGGCATCAATCATGTCCATAGCACATTTGTTGACATCCATAACCCCGAGTGTGAGCCATAGTAAGGCTCGCCTTCACTATTAGGAAGCGCCACTCTGAGACGAAGCACTCCAGGCGTTGTTTTCTCTCAATATACTGAGCTGGAGCAAGAGAAGGATGCTTCATTTGCTTGGATCTTTAATTGGAAGGAGGTTGAAGGTGCAGAGGGTAGATGAGACAGACAGGAATCCTATTACCCCCGTGTGACTCAATTCCACTGGAACGGCATTGATCATAATCAACACGACAGTTGGTGGAGTCTCGCCTCCACAGCCACAAAAAAAAGCGGTGGTTGTTTAGTATGGTTTTTCATAACCTCCTTCACACATATTGTCAGTCTGGCATTTAGGATGGCTTGATAAGACTGTTAATCACTCTGAACAAGCTTTCCTTTTCCAGTCCCAAGTCTGTGAGTAACAGGGGATAAAAAGAACATCATGTAACTTTATGATTTGGAAATCTAGATGGCAAACAGAGACGTGAGAAAATCTATATTCTCCAGCTTTATTCAAAAGGATGATGTCATTGGTCGACACACAGCCGATCCCGGGAGAAATTCATTATCCGACATACCTGCCACTCATCTATCACTCGCTCGCCTCTTCCCATGTGTGAAATAACCTTTATAAACCCTCTCTACAAGAATGTAGTCCACGCCCCGGCAAACCGACCTGCATTCCTGCATACCGAAGTGCGCGTCCGTACCTCGCCGTGCTTAATCAATGCTTATGATGAGATACAAAACGATACGAAGCTCTCGCTCGCAACAAACACCGAGCGGGAAACCCAGCCAGCTGCAGTGGGAGTGGAAGTCCCAGGGGTATCCGCTACAGTTCTGTGAGCAGTATGAAAAATACACTGGCAAGCGGGATGTGATATTCCACTGCTGGTGAGGGTAGGGAGCAAGGTCTAATGGAGGGAAATCCACAGGAAGGGTTTTGGTGCAGTGTTGCATGACAGTAAATGAGACAACACGTATAGATATGAGACGATGGAGATGTTTAGGATGTGCTGGAAGAGGGTTTCTGGGGATCCAGGTATGCACCTGCCTGCACTGCTCTCAGTCTAGTAGATTATTCACACATACAGTATGTGACTGGAATGGAAACTCAAACATTCAGAGCACTAGAGAACATTGAGAGGAAACAGAGAAAGTGCTCACTCTCACACACAGAAGTCTAATTCATTTTAGCGTCGTCATCCACCGTAAATGTCCTCATCGTTTTATAAATAAGTCCATATTTAGATAGCAGTGTTTGCAAGGACAAGCAATGCTATAATAAATTTAATGCTGTAGTACTCGATACTGGACTCGGACTTGAAGTCTGTCTCAAGTCCAATATTTTCATGGTCTTGGCCTTGACCTGGATTCAACTTACTCAGGTCTCGGCCTGGACACAGACTCAATAATATAGTGAATTAATGTTGATATTTAGTGTTAGAGGTTCATTCTATGACTTGTGATTGTCGCCTGGCTGATGCGCATCGTAATTCACACTGAAAAGCCATATCTAGGGGCCAGATTATCATAGAGAGCACTTGATTTGGGCTGATAAGGGACATAACCTACAGTACAACACTCTAGCAAACATCCAGAATGACCCACAAATTGCATACATTTCTAAAAAATGCTGGTTTACAAACCACCCAAGTTGGGTTGAAAATGGACAAACCCAGCGAATGTTTTGTTTTAACCCAGCGTTTGGGTTAAATGTTTGCCAATTCTGCTGGGTACTTTTATTTAACTGAACTATTGTTTAAAAAGTACTGTATTGCTTCCTTAAAATGAAGTTAAATAAAACTGTCCAGTACGTTGGGCCAACATTTAACCTAACCCCTGGGTTAAAGAACCCAATCGCTGGGTTTGTCCATCTTCAGCTCAACTTGGGTTGTTTCTAACTCCATTTTTTAGAGTGTAGTAACACTCTTAAAGCGCACCTTAGCAATACCCTAGCAACCACCCAGAACAGAAGGCAGTTTTGCACATTTATAAAATGTAACAGAAAATGTAACACTCAGCAAGGCTAAACTGTAGCTTCTCCATGACAGTAGTTGGCCTGAAAGGGAAACTGGCTATAGAAGATAGTTTGCATTGGCTATAGCTAACTATTGAAGAATTTACACTGGTCCGAGAATGATACAACACAATGCCGACCCACATCCAAAAAGTGCATTTGTTCTTACCCTCACACACGGGGCAGCACTCTCCAGGCACGGTGACCGGATTGAGGCAGCTGTGGCCGCAGGCAGCCGCCACACAGCGGGCGTCTCCACTCACACACTGGCAGAAGGTGCAGTCGTCCTCACGCCAATGGTCTCCATGAGCCAGGATCTGCCCGTGCACATAGCAGCCGGCTAAATTGAGCACCGGGTAAATGGGGTCTATACGGTAGAAGGTAAGAGAACAGAAAGACATTGAGTGAGCCACACATCAGTACTTGACATCCTGTACAGTACAACTGTAAAGAGTCAGTTTAAGGTGTTTCAGAGCATTGCAGATGGTTCCTGACCACCTTAAGTTTGGCTGGATTGTTGCTGGTTTAAGATAGTCTACAAGCCTGCACCAACTAATAACCAGCTTGGGCAAGTAAATTACCAATTTAAATCATCTAATGACTAACTTGGAACATCTAATGACCAGATTGGACTAATTTCGACCAACTAATGAGCAGCCTGGACTAGCTAATACCCAGAGATATACAGATGTTCTGGAATGTCTTTTTTAGAAATTTTGGAAAGTTCATTAGTAGATGGCTGAGGCCCTCATGGGATTGCTCCGTTGTATTGGAAGGGTTGTCAGATGCTGCCTTCAAACCCTTAGAGACTTCTTTGAAGCTTCTGACTCTCAAAATAGCTTTATTGCCATTACCTCTCTAAAAAATGTAGGAGACTTGCAGGCCCTGTCTGTCACCGCCTCCTGCCTGGATTTTGCCCCTGGATTGACCAAGGTGATACGGCACCCTTGGCCGGATTACGACCCCAGGTGACTTCTTCAGCATTTCATCTTGTCGTTTCTCAAGCCTTCACTACTCCGTCATTTGAAACTCTGGAGCAGGAGAGGCCACTGCTCAGGCCAGTGATGATTGACTTTTTGTCTGCTTTGTCCTTTTCCTATTTGGCATCTAAACCCTGGAACGATCTTCTTAGCATTGTTCGGGAAGCATAAACACTAAAAACGCATTTCTTTAACCTGGCATAGACATAACACATTATCAATTTATGTCTTCATATCCGTTAAAGGATTGTTAGGCTGGGACCGGGAACACTTCCTATAATCGTTACATCAGAAGAAGAATGCCGTCTACACTAATTTTAGTCTCTCTGTTTATCCCAAGGTTTACCGTAATTAGCCGGATCCAGGCCGTATCCAGGTCAGATGGAGGACCTGCGCCTATACACGACCACAACGCAGCCCTGAAGTGTCAGCAGAGACTGTGTGAACTAGCTCATCTCTTGTGAAGGCCTTACCGACACGTCAGCCAGTGGCACTGATCCCCAACAAACCGGCGTGATGAATACGATCTTCAACTGGATGGAACTGGATTAAATATTTTTACTGTTGCGATCCCAAATCGGACTTATGACCTGTAACTCTGCCTGAATATCAAGCAAGTGTTCGCTGTTGGCCAGAGGAGAACTGGCCACCTGTTGGTTCCAGTTTTGGGTCCTTGCCACTGTTGCCTTTGGCTTGCTTAGTTGGGGACACTTGACTTGATATACAACGTTTTTGATCTGCCTGCATTGACACCATTATACGTGAACTGAACTGAGCTGGGCGATTACATCACTGTTTTCTCCAGTGCTGATATACACATGAATTAACTACATTAATAACTATTGATTTTTACAACGGAATGAATCAATACTGAATTTATTTAAGCTGGACAATGCCACCATTTTCTTTAAGAGCTGCTGTGTAGCCAAAAATTATTTGCCAATTATGACTGTAAAGCTACTTTGACACCATTTGCATTGTAAAAAGCACTATATGAATAAAGATGACTTGACTTGACTTTGGAGGGTGCAATTGAGGTTCTACTGCTTCCAATCAGATTGGAAGTCTCACTGGGTTTCGAACTTTGGCATATGAAGCAAACTTCCAAGGGGGCCCCAAAATGACTTAAAATAATGCAGAAAAAGCATAAATGTATTATTTTAAATTCACTCACATCAAAAACTTTTGTTTCTTTGGTTTATTTATAAAAGTGTGTTTTCTAGAACTAAAAAAGTCAAATGATCAAATCTAATTCCATAGCCATTTTATAGTTATGCTTTTTTATATTTTATATTTATACTAAAATATTTCATTAGGTAGAAATTGTGAGCACAAAATATTTTTAAAAATCCTTATACAGTACTAGAAGTGTCACGAAGCCTTTGAATATTGTTGTGAAGAAAGGGACTCTTGAAGTCAAAAATGTTGACGATTAAATTAAAATGGTTTGCCTCCTTCGTAAGCCAAGGGTGCCTATGAGTCAGCATTTGGATTTACACAGGCTCATATTTACTGTGAGCCGTGTAGCTTTAGTTGGCCGATATCATTTGTTTAATTCATCGCATTAAAACTCTCAGGAGGAAAGCTACAGGGGAGTGGGGGAGTTTCACTTTAATTACCTGCATAACAGCAAAATCATTCGCAAACTAATTTCAACATGACTACAATCTGATAAATATAATATGAGCAGAAAATGTAGCGAGGTAATTCCAAACCGTAATGTATTGGACAACACAACCTACCCACAAGAGAAGCATTGTAATCGAGATTACATGCTCCCTGGCAGCCTATTACAGGTTGTCTGCAAAATAAAACAATGAACAGTTTCCCTGAACTAATTAGCCCTGGACACTCATTGAATTGGTAGGATACAAACATACAAAGAATTTATCCTGCAAATTCAACGGCCAATCGATAGGGTTAGTAATGGGTTAATCTTCCCATTACGCAATATCCTCCGATAAGTTAAAAAACTAGTCACGTCATAATTGCTTTAGAATCTAGTTTTGAACCTGGATGACATTAAAATTCATTAAAATTCACAAAAATCACCTCAATTACAGGCAGAGCATCAACAGCAAATGCAAAATAGGCCCTAAGGCACAAGGCTAATGCTAAAGACAGCTTGTATCATTTGGAGAAAGGTGGAAATACGCCTGCTCACGCTCTTATCAAACGGTGTGAGAAGAACAGAAATATTTTTTGCAGGTTTCCTGAGCTAATGCAACGGTTATCTAACCTTCACAGACCGGACAACACTCTCCGTCAGGGACGTAGTAGCGCTCGCAGTGAAGGACGCCACACTGGGCCGTAAAGCACACGGATACCCCTCCCGTACAACGGCAGAAGCGACAGGCATCCATCCTGAACATGTCCCCATCATGGTACTCCACTCCGTTGAAAGTGCAGGCCGGCTTTGTCTCTGCAAAACACAGTAATCAGGACACAGTGCATTAGAGGTTGTCGCATATATGACTGACAGAACAACAAAACAAACAGGGTCTTGATGATTGGTCCGAGAAGAATAGTTAGTTATGGGGTGCGCAGGGACCTAAACGTTGGGTTTTTGTGCCCGAGAGAGCTTTTAGCAGCCATGGCAACCTCTAGATACCCAATTCCCTTTTTCAGCTCATGCATTACAATGCCTACACTTGTGTAAATGGGAACAGCCTGCTCAAAAATGAAGCCTCCTTACATGTATTCACACTTTTATGACTTATATTAATGAAGTATTCAAAAAAAAAAAAAAAAAGATAAAATAACTAGCTATAAAAGAGCTCCTAACAAAGAATTGTCATAAAAAAGGACACTGAACTGTTAAAAATCCTGTTCTTAATCAGTATCTTTGTCTTGTCTCTCTCTATCTCTCTTTGTTTATAAAAATTATATTTATTAAATTGACTAATATGTTTTGTAGTTAATACAAACTAATACTGTGGCAAACAGGGTGCGGCCAAGAGCCACGGGAACGGAGCAAGTGCTAATGAGCGTCACCGGTACGCAACACCGGTCTTGAGTCCCACAGAGGAGAAGGATAAAAGGAGGAGTGACAGTGAGGGATGATCGAGGACCAGGCCTGGACTTTATGTTGTTCCTTTGTTTTAGTTTATGCGGGTCTTTTACAAGAAAGTAAACTAAATAATAGATCTAGAATACAACAGAAATGCAAATCTTTAATGAAAAGTGTTGGGATAATGCATTACAAGTAACGCATAATCAGATTACTTTGTTAAAAGTAATGCGTTGCTGTTAAATTTACAACAAAATAGTTACTTTTTTAAATAAAAACAGTTAAAATGCAAACTATTATGCAAACCTGTAATTATTAAATATGTTGCATAACTCAAATATACTTTGTGTATTTAATCTCACTTTATTAAGCAATATCTTTGCTGCTGACCTTTGATGATCCAATTCAACCACACTAATAAGCAAAAACAACTTTAGATAAACATTACAATTCTGTTTCATTTTTTATTGTATGCTTTTATTGCTAAAGTAAGAGTGTTGAACTTTCTTCTCCTGCGTCCTACTCTTCTGCAATCCAGATTAGCAGCACAGCTGAAAGCAGGGTTGTCAGGTTTTCACAACAAAACCACCCCAAAACTAGACCAAACGTGTTCCGGGGGTAAAATCCCGCGGTGTACCCCTGGTAAAATTCAGCATTTCAGGGACAAAATATCATATTATTTAAGGTCACTTCAACCCGCGGACATGAAAAACAACCCGCAGCAACAGTGCAGCTCAATTCTGCGGGAAAACCGAGGACTTGGCAACAATGGCTGAAAGGTTTGTTTGAGCTGCTCCCTCTAGTGTACAAGAGTGAATTTGCATTTCCTTCAGGCAGAGGCTTATTTTTTTTTAATTCTGGTGTGAAAGGGCCTTAATATTTGCCAAGAATACAACTTTTTCTTTTTTGTTATTAAAAAACCAACAAGTAGAGGAAAAAGTACCGGATTACTTTCTATAAAAAGTAACAACATAACACAAGTAGTTACTATTTTTAGGGAGTAACACAATATTCTATTGCAATACTTTTAAAAGTAACTTTCCCCAACACTGGTGATAAATAATAAAACAAGTTTGATCATAATCTGATTTTTCGCTTGCTGAGATTTGATGATGATTAAAGTGCATCAGAGAAACATTGGAAAGGACATTTTGACTTTTGATAAAGTAATAAATTTATAATAAATCACCCATAAAGTGTTTCCCCCCAATCGTTTACTGTTAAATGGCTGCTAAAATACATGAATAATAAATTAAAAAGCATATTTCTGATTAAGTCTTTCTTCTCGTGAGTGAATATTTTTCTTTAAAATAGATAAACATCTTGTTTGAGCAGTATTGAAAAGCATTGTTTGGTAAGTAATCTTTTATTAATTTAATAACTAAATTTATTGTTTTTTTCAGGTTATAACACCAGAACATGTTTGATTTGGGAAAAGTGTGCCACTTCCTCTTCTTGTGCTGATGTTTAATCACGCCAAACACATCCTTGAACACACGAGTCGTCTGGAGGAACCCTCGGACTGTGACAAACGAGAGGCCTTGGAACGTTCCATAACAACCTTTCGAATGAAAGAGCGACAGAATATCAAAGCAATCTATTAAAAGAAGGATTATTAGAAACCATGGAGCCAACAAAAAGCACCCAAAGCCAAGTGGGAAATGATCTCTGCACGCTAAACTGTTGAAAGATCAGCCAAATGTGGTGCACAGGGTTTCTGATTTTAGTGAATCATTTTGTCAATTAGTAAAGGCTCAATGAATTACTCAATAATCTGGTATGGCAACTGTGAGGTTGTCACACTAGACAGGCTTTAGCTTTTTTTTTGTTCTGTCTGCCTAGGTCTATCGCTCTCCTCTGGGTGACTGCTATGAGAGCGGCAACTAATTGGAAGGAACTGCTTAAACAAAATCAATGTGCAAAAGAATTTTTTTCCCCCCAAGTAATAAAAGAAATAACCCCCTGCCATTAGACAGCAGTCAAAGAATCAAATGCTAAAAGGAGCTGTAAAGGTGGAGCACAGATGTCGCGGGCAGCTCTCTCTGGGTGTACTATGTCTTGTGTTAACAGGTGTTGTCTGTTTTGTATGATCGTAATGATACAGTACGCCAGAAGGATATGCAGAAGGATTCAGAGCTGTTAATGAAATAGTGGACGTAACAGGTTTTAATGTGTATCGCACACTTTTCGGGAACAGAAGGCACTGGATGTGCGCTATCTGGGCAATTGGCCGAGGAATAGTAGGTTATCAAGAGGTCAACTTTTAGTGTGAAATACAAGATAGGAGATTACAACAGATTAGTCATTACAAGCAGCAGCATCAATATTTCCCACCTGTGTTTGGGAGCAACTAAATGTAATAATAAAATAAGCAGTATTCGAATAAATACTCGGCTAAAAATGTCTCACTCTTAAGTAAGTAAAACGTCTCTTATTTTTCTAAGTTTATGTAAATGAATCTGCTACAAAAATGAGTCGTTGCAAATGATAAATCAGTTAAAACATTTATTTACCAATTGTTTTGAGTGCTTCTGTATTTAAAACAGCAGTTATTTTGAATCCTTTCAAACAACTGATTAATTGATTCGTTTGAATTTTTCTGAACAGTTAACTAGTTCAAAAAAGATTCTTTTGAGTCCTAGCAAATGGCGAAATGGTTAAAGAATGATTCACTGATTCTTTCAAATCCATCGTTTAAAAAATATGACTCATCGATTCTTTTTAAAATGCTCTCAAATTTAATGGACATTTATTTGTTAAACTTCAACCCTAATTGAAGATTCTCATTAATTTTCCCAAATAAATACTTTTCAGAATTAAATGTATTCAAAAAGATGAAGATATAGTTAGCTACTTTGTAGTGTACATTTTTAACAGTAGTTTCATTCTGTAGTTTAAAGGGATATTTCTCCCAAAAATGACAGTTCTGTCAAAAGAAAGAAGAGCCAAAACAGGTTTGGAATAACACAAGGAAGAGTAAATGATGATTTTTGGGTGAACTGCTCCTTTAAATGTTTTCAATAAGTACCTTGTAGATCTGGAAGCTACAGTTTCAAAGTAGTTCCCCAAACACCAATCCCTTCCATTTACTACCAATTCCCTAGACTCGCTACACCTTCAGACGGATGGCTCCTCCACCCAAGAGGGCGTTTGACTGATATGTAACTCAACCAATCACAGTTCGTTTTGTTTCACGTCAGGTTTAGGGGCGTGAAAATGTAACGTCGATGTCCCAACGCTAACAGTCCAACGTGCATCTAATAAATAATTAATTCAAGAATGTTTACTGCGACAATGGATTCGCGAACTTCACATACTTTTGAAAATTCAGAGTTTAGTTGATCCTGGTAAGCGCTAAGTGTCACAGTAGTAAATGCGACGGCGTTCTTCTTCTAAGAGGGGATTTGGCCTCAGCGTTTGTTTCCAGGTGGACCATTAAAGAATGCGACACACACACATCCTGTAGGATTCAACCAACCAGATGAGGACTTTCGAAACTCCTGAAGTGTTTCCATATGCATCAGGCCAACCAACAGTCCATGTGCACAACGTCTGAAGCTGAGACCAGTTTTCTACACTAACCCATCTACCATATCCTACAAATCCCAGTTCCCTGGACCCACATCATACCAGAATTATTCTTCCCATTCCCAACTCAATTAACCACCCTATCCTGTCCATTCCCTACCCAATTCCCCCTATCCTACCAATTCCCTACCCAAATAACTATTATTTACAAAGAGTAAACATTAACAAAATCTGATTGCTGAAATTTACATTAATATAATGCGAGGAATAAAGCTAAACAGGGTTGAGCTTGATCTCTGCAATGAAGGGGCTCACGCTTGAGACTCGACTCAAGCTCTAAATCACCCCTCTGGACCTAATTATGGAAATAAATACGGAGTTGGAGTGGTGGAAAGAGTGAAACTGCTGTTTAAATATATACTTTGCTTTGCATTGCATAGGGTATATGAACACGCTTCCACTCATACATTTGGAGCTCCGTTTTTTTCCATTTTATCTGGAACGGAGAATCTTGTGCTTTTTGCAACTAACCGCAATTATCATTTATCTTAATGACCAAATGCGTCTAATGTGCTTTTTCCCCAGTGGTGCAATGGTGCGGCCACAGCCAGGTGACGCTGTGGCTGAGGTAAATAATTAGTGGAGGCGTGAGTAATAGTTACATCAGCATCTTCTTGACCTTCCCAGATGTTCAGTGCAATGGCCTCGCCCAATGGATGCAATTCTTAAAAAATGACACAAGTGGCCACATCACAGATAGATTCAGTGTTGAGTCTTTTAGAGGTGACCCAGACAGGGTAAGTGCAAAGTATGTCCCGTGGCCCGTGTTTATGTAAAACCGCTGCTTTCAACCCCCGCTGCATCTCATAAACTTTCAAGATAAAACCCGACCCAAGCCGTCAGGATGTAATGAAAGATTTGTAGGGGAATAGATAGCGTGATCGCCCCCATTTGTTTTGCTGGCTGTTATGACCTCACCGAAGAGAGAGAGAGAGAGAGAGAAACAGGCGTAGAAATTGTAAAAGGGAGAATCTGGCTTTCCTGCCGCATTTCCGTTTTGAAGGACAAGCCATAAGTGATGGTGTGTAAACAGCTGGCTGAGGCACATGGAGGGCTGGTGTCTGCTCTAGAGCTTATCCCTCTCTCACCACAGCAGGACAAGCTGGTTGTTGAACAAATATGCAAAGTTTGTCAGGCTTGAGCTGGTGGCTCCATTTCTCAGCCCACTGGCTGCCTTGATTTGGGACTTTACCCATCACAAAGGATTATACAACTGCAGCAAATTCCTTCATAGTTTTATGGAAAAGTCTTTGACTTGGACTTATTCCGGAATCCTCTGGCATTAGGGATTGGGCGTCGTGTAGGGAGAACGAACTCGAATGAATTGTGTTTAATATTCGGAATTTCTTCCCAGAGCTGTAATCCTCTAAAGGCTCTGTCAGGGAAGAAACTGCTGATTCAAAGTCTGGGTAAACTTTTTGAAGGAACTTTGAAGATGGTCAGGGTTGTTCTAGCATGGAGTGTCCCTCATTTCCGCATGTTCTGAAAAGCTAAACTGTTAGTTGGAGAGATGTTCCTTAATGCAGGAGGTGCATTAAGGCCTGTTCACACCTAGAACGATAACTATAAAGATGATGATATAGTTTTAAATATAAAAGAATAGCATTGCCCACACCAATGCTTTTTTCCCCATAGCTGTTGAATGATAAAACTCTGACAGCCAATCAGAATCCATCAAAAATGACAGACGACATTGTGGAGAAGTTAATCGCCGAGGTCCAGAAAAAGCCACCAATTTTGACAAGTCAAACCCCCTTTCCAAAGATACTTTAAAGAAACTGGATATATGGAAAGCAATCGGATTTATTCCCTCGGAATAAATGATGAGAAGCATTAACGATGAGATCATATCAGGCTAGCAAACGGTGTAACATAAACTCGCCTCAGATGTCCAGCGCTAGTTTCGACAACGTTGTTTTGGTTCCTTCGAAGTTGGAGTGAAAAAGACCAGGCGTCGTTTTTATTCCACTATATTGAGTTCGTCGGCTAAATTCACTGTTAGATTAGATCGATTACACTCGCTATTCACTCAAACAGAGCATGCTGACGACATCTGCTGGTTAAAGCCGTGTAAATGCAACAAGAACAGCAAAAACGTCTTGGACACACTTTGAGCTTAGAATAAACAGACCATTTTTGTTCGTTGATGTGGATGCAAATATAGTTATCGTTCTTGGTGTGACCGGGCCTTTAGCCCAACAAATGCGGGATTACTAACATGAAAAGTACTGGTACTGCATTGAGTACTCTTGGAGAATCTGCACAAGTCCAATACCTCAGTGTGACTGCAACAGATTTAATTAAATTTGACACAAAAACCTTAAGAAATACCTTTAAAATTGACTTCACACCATCGCAGCAGTCCCGCTGAATGTCAAAGGTGTGTTTCAACGTTTCTCTCTCTGCGACTTGCTTCGTATTAAGTTAGGTGAGAGGAACTATGAAAAAAACTTCATTTGACCGTTTCTTTTATTAGCACATTTTACACTAGCCTTGAAGGAATCTTTGCATGGTGTGAGCACAAAAGTACAGATTTCTACTTATTTCAATTTGTTCAAAAAATATGGTTAAAATGAAATTTGCATACACAAAGACTTCTCAATTACTGAATTAAATATCATAATACTATAGTAATACCACTTAACAAGTAGCTTTGCATAATCTATTATTTAGTGTAAAGCAGAAAAGCAGTAAAAAAATATAAAGAATTATTTTTAAAATATTAAAAAAATAATAATTTTGCCAAGCCATGTGGTACAACCGACATCAAGGTCAGTAAATCTTAAAAATATAAGATAATTTGACCTTTTTATGACACTGCAAGGTTAGTTCAGGTTGTAAAATGTCACGTGGGTCCAGAAAATGACTAATTATTATTGACTAATTAATAATTCATGTTATTTGTTACACATCATGGCATTTTTCATTAACATAAAACTTTCCTTGAAAATAGAATAAAAGTTTTTGAAATTAGCATGAATACAAGGATGAATACTCTTTTATCACGAACGCACGTATTCGTCATGGTCCCAAATGCAATCCCAAATCCCAATTTTTCTTTTTTTTTTTTGCAGAATTCCTTAGATGTTCCACCTGCAATCAGTGCAGAACATGCAAATGAAGTCTGTTGATTTTAATAATGCAAACAAGCATTCTAAATGTATTACACTGCATTACAAATATAGAAATCTTCTGGAGAGGAGATTCTTTCTCTCGTCTCGAAACGCCACACCTCAGTGTAAATCAGTGGAAGAGACTGGTAACCATGGAAACACTACCCTGAGACGCCAAAGCCTGGTTTTCTCTGCCTCCAGACCGAACCAACAGGTCCCCTTCCCTCCGAGGCCTCGAGGCCAACAGCTGTTAACCGGCCCCACCTGAATTGTTAGAGCGCATGACGGCACTAGCAGGGTCTGGACGGAATGAGGTAAGTGACAGAAGTCAAGCATGTAATCTATATGACTGCCCAACCCTCCACACATCTGTATGGATACAAATTAAGAATGGCTACTATCGGTGTTCTCATATGGCTTTCTGAAAATAGAGATATAGAATCAGACACACACACAGAGAGTCTTTCTTATTACACAAAGGCCATCGGAATCAGGAGGAAAAAGAGCCCATTTATATTTAACTCAAAGAGTTTGACAGGATTGTGAAGAGGCAGTGGGAACTAATGAAATTCTCCATCTGGAGATTACAACACCTCCACATCTCAGTCTCACAGTTCCCAAACAGAGCATCGAAGTGCAACCTAAAATAACAACGTTTATTAGCGTTCAAAAGCTGCTAACCTTAACGTGGAGGATTTACATAATCTCCCACCTCCAGTCGCAAACTTATACCCGTGCAGATTCCTCCCGCTTGAGGTCATGGTGCGCACTAAACGGAGCAGAAGAATCACAGACGGCCTTTCAACACCAAGCTAGGCGCCACACACTGAGTCTCGTCAGGAGCCGTAGTGTATACTTTAGCAGCATTTTATATTTCCCCCTGAAGTCCACTTCTAAAGTTAGTTAAGGTGTCATGCACCAAAAACAGCCATAATTTAGTTTTATATGAACGTTTTTATACTCCTTTTCCGACCTTTAGAATTAAAAGTGCTTTGGAATTCACATAAATTGTTCCTAAAACATGATAGATATCGAAATGGGCGTCTTGAGCGATCGCGTCTGTCTCGGTGACCGTCTCGTCTGGCTCTGCAAACATCAAAACAAGAGACAAGAGGGCAGATCAAGCCAGAAACTGTTAAAACGTAGTGCAATTTTAACTGTAAAATATTGTAAAAACACTATGGGAAAAAAATTAAACTGTTAAGAGGCTAACAGTAAGTTCCCGTACTATACAGGAACACATTTTAAAAGCATTCTAACCGGATTTTTACAGTAAATTGCTGTTAATTGTACAGTTTTAGAAGTAAAAAAGAACAACTCAATGTCAAAAACTGTAAACTGACATTCCCAGAATTCCCTATGTGACACTTAGAGACTTCTTCTTTTACCACCTGCATTATTATGGTGGTTGTCAGTATGTGTTAAAGTTACAAAACAGATTTTAGTAGCAGTGTGTGTTGCTGAACGTACTTTTTTAAATGTTGTTGTTTGTAAATTACAGTTTTATACTGTAAAATACACAGGTTGTTCTGTAAATATGTTTACATTTTACGTTATATTTAACAGAATTATTCTACAGCGGCACAATTTTTACATTTTTTTTGTGCTAAAGGGTTAAAGGGTTTGTGGATGAATGGTGAAAGCTCAAAACAGCAGCACTTTTAAACAAGTTGTTTTTGCAACTGTACATTTAAGATTTCTATATGCAGATGACGTCAGTCATTAATGGCTAACCTCTTGTATGTGAAATGAGAACCGATCATCTCTTCATACTAGTTCATTTATAGCATCAAATAAACATGAATGAACATCAGAAGGAATGTTGTTTCAAGCGCGGAAAGACGTGAGGACACACAATTTTTCAAGTTCAAGTTCACCAACGTTAATCTACTAACTAACACTTTGTCGGACAAAATGGCAGATTCGGGGTTATGATTGGTTAGATCGCCTGTCAATCAAACTGTTTGCGAAGGATCAATTATTTACATTTTTAGGGAATAACACAACATTGAAAAGGATTACTTTTAAAATGTAACTTTCTCCAACACTGATCTCCAAAATATAAAATGACTCGAAAATGTCAAAATGTTCGAATGTATCTTTTGTCTTTAGTAGTGCTGGATTCATTTTAATATTGAACTTCTTTAAAGTAGCTTATAGCTTATCGAACAACAGTTTCAAACACATGTTCCCTTTAAAAACATACTGTCCATATTCTGTTGTGTCCAATGTCTTGTACTGTCTAACTAGGTACTATATTTGACGAGGAGCAAAGTTTGCAACAAGCTTAAAAAGTATTTTCTATACAGCATGAATGTATGTGGTATAAATGAGAAAGTATGTGTGTAACGGAGGCCAGTTAGTAGTTGCTGTGAGAGTAAACGGGTAAACTTTAGCCTCCTTGTTAGAGCATCCAACTCCCATGCCGGAAGACCGGGTTTCAAAGCCCACTCAGAGCAGGTCAAGTAGGATCCGGGTAGAGGGGTTACATTGGTGCCGTGACCCGGATGGGAGTGAGGTTTAGAGGGGTGAGTGTAACGGAGGCCAGCTAGTTGCTGTGCGAGTAAACCTCACTCCTCTGACCTCAAGAGATGCTCTAGTGACAGATGCTAGAGGTTGCAGCCTTTATCCTCCTTGTTAGAGCGTACGACTCCCATGCCGGAAGACCCGGGTGGAGGGGTTACATTGGTGTCGTGACCCGGATGGGAGTGAGGTTTAGGGGGGTGAGTGTAACGGAGGCCAGCTAGTAGTTGCTGTGCGAGTAAACCTCACTCCTCCGACCTCACCAGATGCTCTAGCGGCAAATGCTAGAGGTTGCAGCCTTTATCCTCCTTGTTAGAGCGTACAAGTCCCATGCCGGAAGACCCGGGTAGAGGGGTTACGTTAGTGCCGTGACCCGGATGGGAGTGAGGTTTAGAAGGGTGAGTGCAACGGAGGCCAGCTAGTAGTTGCTGTGCGAGTAAACCTCACTCCTCCGACCTCACCAGATGCTCTAGCGGCAAATGCTAGAAGTTTCAGCCTTTAGCCTCCTTGTTAGAGCGTACGACTCCCATGCCGGAAGACCCCGGTTCGAGGCCCCCTCAGGACGGGTCAAGTAGGACCCGGGTAGAGGGGTTACATGTTGACTTTGGAATCTTAGTTGCGGCTGTAAGCATTTCACCTACTGCTTTATGAATACTAAAAAGTCGGACATACTAATTTCACATACAGTTTTTCCTGCTACATAGTAGGGAAGTAAGCATATTTGGGTGCAGGGCTAGTCTCACACTAGAGAATACTATCTGAACCATGAAGAAGAAATAGAATTTGAAGGCTGAGGAGATTGCAGTTATCCTCTCGGATGCTTGAGATGTTTGTTTTTTTTTCTGTGTTGGGCAGGAGAACGCCTCTCTAGAAGGACTCAATCCAGCATTTCTTTTCTCTTCCTGTCCTACAGCCCAACAGGAGCTGCCTCCCGGTGTTTTTCCGCCCTCTCTCACAGGCTAGCTTGTTTTGGCTGCAGCTGCTGAGAGGCAGACTAAATAATGTGATAACACACCGCTCCACAGTCGCGCCTTGCGCTGCCAGGACCCGCCACTGCTCTGGACATGCAAATCACTACAACCGCACAACACCTGCAAATCAAGGCTAAGTTGTCAAGAAACAAAACAAAAAAAAAAAAAAAACAGTGCTTTTGTGTGCATGTTTTCCCATTTTTTATCTGTGAAAGATAGCGGCTGCTGTGTTGGAGCAGACATAAATAAGAGCAGAGTATAAAAGGGAGAGAATAGTGCCTACGGGGCCTGTCAATCATCACAAGCTTCATAGCGCACACGTTATGTGAATGCCCCCTCGGTGACTCCTATTCCACCCCTACCTTAAAATCACTTTCCTCTTCCGACAAAGCGGGAAAAAAAGACGGCAGTGTTCTTCTATCCTTATCAATGATATGTTTACACTAGCAGTTAAATTTGCAAACTGTTGTGTCACATACTGCCTGAGAATATCATAATCTCTCGAAAGAATGAGCAGCTGTTTAAGCATTTTACTTCAGAATCCTTGTGTGTCCTATGAAAGAGTTCTCCCATACGTTATTTGAGGCAGAGCAACATGCTATGTGTGCAGTGCTAATCCTTATGCTAACCGCTTAAGCATCGACAGCCCAATCAAGATCCTCCAAAACAAGAAGAGGGCTGAAATCAGCGCTTATAACCTTTCTTGCATCGCCGTTCTATCCCTAGGTTGAACAGCTAGTGCAAACCGCCAATCATGCCCTTCTCCATGACAACCGCTCCCTGGGTAAACATTAGCGTAATGATGGGGCTCGTAGCAGTGGGGCTGTATGAATGGGGGATGACAGGTGCGCCAGTTCATGTGTGAAGATGCACAAAGCTAATTATGGGACTAAAAATATCACTAATGGCAAACCAAATCTACCATATGCAAAAGTGGCTCCTGTTTCGCTACGGTCAAACAACATGTTCGCAAATTCACTTGCTGATCAACACGTTCTAATTTTATGGAGAAAACTGTGGGGTTGTTGTTGTCGACAATCAACGTGACGAGCGAAAAAAGCTGCGAAATTACTGAGTAAACAAACACCTTCAATTAAATGTGCACGTCATGGAGTAGCACAACAACAGCAATAACCTTGAATATCCTAGAAATTCCTTGGTGTGGTCAAAGTTAGCTTTAAAACCTTCGGAAAGGAGTTAGCTCGGGGTGGGAACATTCTAGATTAGATGCGCACATACACTCACTAATCAGACCTTCTTCTTATCTACTCTCCAAAAGGGTGACATCACTGTCTGAGAGAGAAATGTGGTGCACAAACACTGTCTGAGAATGCTCATTCCCTTGCCATCCCAAACACTTGCCTCTGGAAGTGTGTGCGGGCACCTTGGAGTGAGAGACTGGCAGAGAAAGATGGCATGCTGTCTGTCTGACATCTGCTGTTGCTAGAATCATCAAGCCGTGAATTTGTTCTAAATGGCACGGATGATCTACTCAAATATTCATCGGAATCTTCAAACCTTCTTTACGTAGAGAACATTTCCTGTATTTACATTAACTTGCTGAAAAAAACAAAAAAACAGATTAAAGGCACAGTCTGTATTTTTCGCCGCTAGGGGGCGCTAAACTCTTCAAAACAATAACAAAGCCGTAAATTGATTGTGAGCATGGAATTACGGAACATGACATCAGGCAGATGGACCTCGTTATTTTATGGGGAAATAATGTTTATGGATGAGTGTTTTGAAACAGGGCGTGGCCGAGAATCACGGACGCGAATACTAATGAGAGACAGATATCAGCGGCACACGCGAATCCCGGGGGATATAAAGAAACGAGGACATTTCATTCTAAACGAACCACTCACAAGTGCTGAAATACTACTCATACAGGTCAGTTTATTTAATGAATTAAAACTGTGAGGTAACAATCATACTAAACTGCATTTGAGTGTGTGGAGAGTTGTAATGTTTAGTATTAGTTTGTTGTCTGTATGAGACTCAACAGTAATCTAGATCAACATTAGATTATCATACTGATGATATTCGTCGTGTTGAGCTATATAACATTGACTAGTCTACATTTGCGTACCTTGTCTAATAACGTGCAAGAGCGCCGTCGAAGTTAAAGCTCTCGCCATTTCAGAAACGCCACGCCGATAATGATCCTCGTTTTATTTCTCCTTTTGTCTTCCATTAAAGAAATATTACTTAAAATATATTTTGTTTATATGTATATATATGTTTATATGTGTATATATATGTTTGAGGATAACTTAATTTACAACTTTTACAAATATAATTTTAAATGATGTTTCATTTTGATTGTAATTAATTATGATTAATCACAAAAACACTGCGCAATTAATTAGCAATCATGTTTTAATTAATTAACACCCCCCGAGACATATTATTTGATGTGCTTTTTAATGTCGGCTTATTACTGTGGTTATATTTCTGTCTAAATAGTTGATTCTTGGTTCAAATAAACTGCAATGTTTACCAGCGTTTGTACTGACAATCTAATCTAATCATCTTGGACCAGCTAATGACCAGTTTGGAACAGCCAGATTTCCAGCAAGGTATAGTCCATGAGGAGCCAATGTGACAAAACCAACAGGGGAAAACTTCAAATAAACACAATATAAACTGAATTTAATAAGACTTGAATCCTCATTAAGGCATGCCGCATTGAATAAATCTTATCACACATTACAGAGAACAGAAGTGAAAGACGCCAGCTCCTTTTTCCAATTAAAGATTCATAGAGAGAGTTTCCAGCAGCCCAGCATTATGTAAATCAAATTAAAGGGAAAGTTCACAAAATGAGAAATTTTGAGAAATATACTGGCCACTCATTATCTTTCACAGTATAATGAAAGTAAATGAGGCTGTCATGCTTCAAAATATGACACTTATATTCAGTCTTCTAAAGTCCTACGATAGCTTTGAGGGAAGAAAAGGGCTAGAATAATATAATTATTCACTAAAAAACTCTCTTTGGTACATTCATCCTTCATGACAACAGAATTCATTGGAAAGATTTGTTCATGTCTCAGTGAACTTTCATAATCAAGATTATCAGTGAATTACGACTTAAATTTCTGTCTGTTTGTTGTACAAAGACTTCAGAATAGGGGTGACACTGGTACGCGATATACAAAAATAAAATATCATTATTATGAAATGCATATGAAAATATGACGTAAATAATCCAGTGCAAGTACCCAACGTACAGTAGGTGGCGGTATTGCACCTTAACGCTGGTTCCTACCCGTCATAAAACACAAAGCGCGCATCGGAAATTCGAAAATTGAAGAGTGTTTATGTGCAATTATAACCTATGAAACATATTTACGATAATTCGTGAAGGCAGCATAAATTGCAATTATTTTGCTAATCCTGAAAGTTTTTTATGGTATTTACATCCCTTGGGGCTTTTAGTCCAAAAGTGTGCTTATTCGGATAAAAACTTACAGATTTTCATATGTTTACTTTAAATATCTCCAGAAAGCATTATTTTTTTTTTCCCAAAAAAAGGGCGATGTGAGCATTATGGAGTGCTAAACTCTTGAATGTAATTTATGTTTCATTCATACTCGAAGGCAGAGGGCGCCCTCGAGCAGAAAGTCCACAAGTGAGACTCATAGGAATAATAAAACTTATGACATACAAGGAAATCCCTAATATGGGCAAAAACATCCAACTATTTTGACTGATTAAACATGAAGAGAATTAACACACCATTGTGACAGTATATGGTTTATCTGTGTTCTTTTTTATAAGCATAATGTACATTTATAATGCAATGCCAATTGACATAGCCTTAATCACTGTATAGAATACAATAAAATATTTAATTTCTGTCTCATTCTGTGATAAGAAGTCACATAGATGGAAGTTATTTGAAACTGGTTGCCATTAAGTGTAATTGTTCCTGTTGTATACAATGGAGTGATTCTTCAAAAAGGATTTGAATAGATATCATAATACATCGTTATTGTGAATTCTTTTGCTCCGTGAAAAATCTGATCAATCGTGACAGCCCTGCTTCAGAAGACTTGAAATTTAGCAGGATTTTTATGTATCCTTTTTGAAGCTTGAAAGTCTCCATTCACTGGCATTGTGAAAAAGAGCGACTGATATATTATTCAAAATTCCTCCTTTTGTGTTCCACAGACGAAACAGGCGAAATTTCAGCATTGGCTTGTTGTGACCACTTGTGGTTTTCTCTCACCCGTCCGCAGTGTATTCATCTGTTGTGTCAATTTGTTCATGTCACGACAGTCTTGAGAAGGTCACTCATCTAATGACGTGCGAGCGATATCTTTTGAATATTAATCAGTTTCTGTCCATCCAAGGGGATGAGTTCATTTTCTCTTCCTGCCGCTCCTTCGCGTTCTCCCCCACCCCTCTCATCTGTGGAATATGAGATCAGCCTCTACACTGTACACAGCCACCGGTGGCCAGATGTTCAATTAGCCTGTATTTCTGTTCAGAGCTTTGATGCTCCCCGCGCTGCTCTTCGGCCTCAGCGCTTTGTTCTCAAATCAGCCTAAGGCTAATTTCACCACCCGCTGCGAAGACGACACACAACCTGGCACCTCACACCACACCGCTATTTGTGCCGGCTTGTTTAATATACATATATGCTTGGGAGGAAGGTGACTCCCCAAATGACAAACATGGAAAAGCGAGCCCTTGGGTCGCACTCTTTCCCTTTGTTGCTTCGTCTTTCATGTATTGTGTGCCCTAGGCCTGGTTATAGGGTGATGCAGGAAGGAAATAAACAACTAGAGGGGAAGTGGGATTGTTTTCATGGGTCCCTTTATTCAAAGAGCCACTCTTGAGGTTTTGTGTTTGGATGCAGCCTTGATTCTGTTGTCTTCCTCTCGGCGGTTGTCTATCCGCGAATATGGAAAGGGCCCAATGCGCGACATACGGCCTGGTGCTCGTTGATGTTTCCAGCTTTGATTTGGTGCTGATTTCCTGTGGCTTCCGTCCACCTGTCCCCTGCAGTCTCTTCATCTGAGAGAGTTCTTCACCACCTGCACACAGCTCTGCCCACAGCGACTGTGGGGTTAAGCTCTCTCTTTCTGCACAGGTTTTATTAGTCAGCGAGCACTGCGTAGTGCGTGTTTATGTTTGTGTACGGATGTGCACAAGTGGTGGCCGGTGCTTTCCAAAAGTGGGGAATCGCAGATGTCATTTATGAATGGCAATGTGTACTGTGCGTATTTTTTGGTGTTTGCAATATATAAATATATGTAAATGATATATAATGTTATTCCATCCACTCATGTGTCTCTCTCATTTTCCTTCCACACACCTCACACAGACAAACATATACTTAAAGTATAGCCTAAGCCTCTTTTTCTAGTACCACCAATTCCACGCACAATATCCCAAAAGTAGACGTGAGGTGTTTATAAGAGTTTGCTCTGCGTTTGTCAAAATGGAGAAAAACAAAATGCAACCTCACCTCAAATTCAAAAAGGAGGACAAATACATTCTCACTTATAAAAAATAAAAAACTTACAAAATACAAGTCGAACTGAATGTTTACTTAAGTATAAAATCTTAAATATGCAAATTGATTTGAATATAATTTAATATAAGTAAAGATATATTCTGAAATGATCAGAATATTGCCGTTAATTTTGCTCTAATAATAATGCTCAGCTGACATTCACTTATGCCTTGCACACACACACAAAATGTAGAGTGATTTGGGGAAAAATAACAAGCTATGCCTTTCTTGGGTTTATTAAAGCCATTAAACTCCCTCCAATTAACATTAAAAGCACTGCAAATTGATTTTTAGGGAAGAGAAACACAAGTAGCAAAGGTGTGTATTTTGTGGGTAATATTCTGTCTGAGCTGAGGCCGGTCACTATGGCAGCAGTGACAGGGTTCTGCCCAATGACTAGACGACCTTCCCAATGCACCTACAAATAAACACTAATTAAGACACACAGAAAACAGAACCTACCATTGACGCACTCTAACACATCGCAGCACCTCCCAGGCGTTCCGTCACCACGGGACACAACCTGAGGTGAAGTCCCTGCTGAGCACTGTGGGAAGGTACAGAGGCCAGGCAAACACTCACATCTGAGCAGAAAAGAGAGAGAGAGATGCTGGTGGGGGGGCCTGTCATACCTAATTCATAACAAAAAATACCTTCTCCTGACACTTTGATGTTATTAACATTCACTGCTGAAATAATCCAATCTTGGGAATTGTAAGTGCCAAAATAGTGTTGTTTTTTTTTTTTTGTACAATCGTTTTGAACTAACCTGGACTGTAAGCATGAGACAGGTGTGATGTCTAACTTAGAATGTAAGTGTGAGACAGATGTAACATCTAACCTAAATTAGTGTGACAGTGTTAACAATCTAACCTGGATTGTAAGTGAGAGAAAGGAGCGCCTAATGGCAGACTAATTATGTAACCTGGATTATGAACAAGAAACATGTAACATTTCACCTGGATTGTGAGGATTGTAACATCTAATCAGGATTGTGAGCATGAATCAGGTGAAACAGTCTAACTGGGATTGAGAGAGTGAGACAGGTATAACATCTCATCAGGATTACCACCATGAAACCGGTGTAATGGTTAGAACTGGGATTGTGAGAGAGACAGGTGTAATGTCTAATCATGATTGTGAGCATGAGACCGGTGTAATGTCTAAATGGGATTGTGAAAGTGAGACAGGTGTAACGTCTAATCAGGATTGTGAGCATTAGACTGGTGTAACGGTGTAAATAGGACTGAGCGAGTGAGACAGGTGTAACGTTTAATCAGGATTGTGAACATAAATCAGGTGTAACGTCTAATCAGGATTGTGAGCACGAGACCGGCATAACAGTCTAAATGTGATTGTGAGAGTGAGACAGGTGTAACGTCTAATCAGGACTGTGAGCACGAGACCGGCGTAACAGTCTAAATGTGATTACGAGAGTGAGACAGGTGTAACGTCTAATCAGGATTGTGAGCACGAGACCGGCGTAACAGTCTAAATGTGATTACGAGAGTGAGACAGGTGTAACGTCTAATCAGGATTGTGAGCACGAGACCGGCGTAACAGTCTAAATGTGATTGTGAGAGTGAGACAGGTGTAACGTCTAATCAGGATTGTGAGCACAAGACCGGCGTAACAGTCTAAATGTGATTGTGAGAGTGAGACAGGTGTAACGTCTAATCAGGATTGTGAGCACAAGACCGGCGTAAGAGTCTAAATGTGATTACGAGACAGGTGTAACGTCTAGTCAGGATTGTGAGCACGAGACCGGCGTAACAGTCTAAATGTGATTGTGAGAGTGAGACAGGTGTAACGTCTAATCAGGATTGTGAGCACAAGACCGGCGTAACAGTCTAAATGTGATTACGAGAGTGAGACAGGTGCAACGTCTAATCAGGATTGTGAGCACGAGACCGGCGTAACAGTCTAAATGTGATTGTGAGAGTGAGACAGGTGTAACGTCTAATCAGGATTGTGAGCACGAGACCGGCGTAACAGTCTAAATGTGATTATGAGAGTGAGATAGGTGTAACGTCTAATCAGGATTGTGAGCACAAGACGGGCGTAACAGTCTAAATGTGATTATGAGAGTGAGATAGGTGTAACGTCTAATCAGGATCGTGAGCACGAGACGGGCGTAACAGTCTAAATGTGATTATGAGAGTGAGATAGGTGTAACGTCTAATCAGGATTGTGAGCACGAGACCGGCATAACAGTCTAAATATGATTATGAGAGTGAGACAGGTGTAACGTCTAATCAGGATTGTGAGCATGAGACGGGCGTAACTGTCTAAATATGATCGTGAGCGTGAGACAGGTGTAACGTCTAATCAGGATTGTGAGCATGAGACGGGCGTAACAGTCTAAATGTGATTGTGAGCGTGAGACAGGTGTAACGTCTAATCAGGATTGTGAGCACGAGACCGGCGTAACAGTCTAAATGTGATTATGAGAGTGAGACAGGTGTAACGTCTAATCAGGATTGTGAGCACGAGACCGGCGTAACAGTCTAAATGTGATTATGAGAGTGAGACAGGTGTAACGTCTAATCAGGATTGTGAGCATGAGACGGGCGTAACTGTCTAAATATGATTGTGAGCGTGAGACAGGTGTAACGTCTAATCAGGATTGTGAGCACGAGACCGGTGTAACAGTCTAAATGTGATTGTGAGAGTGAGACAGGTGTAACGTCTAATCAGGATTGTGAGAATTAAACAGATGAAATGGTCTAACTGGGATTGTGAGTGCGAAACGGGTGTAATGTCTAACATGGATTGTGAGCACAAGACAGGTGCAACTTGAATTGTCAGTGTGAGACTAACCTACATTGTGAACATGTATGTAACAGTATAACCTGGATTGTGAGTGGGAGATGGGTGAAACAAAACCATACCTAAATTGCAAAGGTGAGACAGACATAAGGCCACATCTGAGTTGAGTATGAGACATGCCTTGACTGTGAGATAGGTGTAACATCTAACCTGGTAGGAAGGGTGCAGCAGCCATCTGCTGTCAGTCTGACCTGAGTCTCATAGCTGTCTGCCGGACACTGGACAGGCTTCACTGGAGGACACTCTACTGTGCTGCAGTCTACACTGAACACTGAACACAAAAACAAGAGATAAAATATTTATCACTCCTCATCAAAGCCTCTAATTAATACACCTCATCAAACTCTCATCCAAGCAAATGATTTACCTGTTATATCACACCATAGACTTCAACACATACTGTTTACAGTGCAGTAAACAGTGCAGTGATCATATAATGTAGGTTTAATGATACATATAAAAAAAGAAGTACAAAAACTAAACATAAAAAGCATTTGCTTCAGGTTAACATCAACCAATGACAGTTTCAGAGGCAGGTTATGTTTACATTTCGATGACATATTAAAAATAATGTGCACTGATGAATTTGCCCAATAAAATCAAAAATTTGTCTTAAGTAAATGTTCTATTTGATGAAAAGTGCACTTACAAATATAACCCAAAAACATATGTGTCCTATCTACCAAACTGCCTCTTGAAGCAAAAACATATTTTCAACAGCCCATGTGTTTAGCATGTCTCCAAAGCTTTGGCAAACTTCCAAATCACGAAATCACTCTCTTTAGTGTATTGGGAAATGAATTACTGTTGTTTTTTTTATGTTGTGTTGAAGCCAAGTGGCTATCTCTGCTCAAGGCTGCCATATTGCAGCAAAATATAGCATGACAGAAGAAGATATTTTAAAATTAAGGTACTATGACAGCATCTTGAGATAACCTGTAAAGAATTCAAATCTATCACTATCAGGTTCCTGGTGTGGATCCCCCAGACTCCACAACAATCCATCTATTTCTCTAACAGAAAAAGAATTTGATGTTGCAAGAAAAGTTGACGGCATGCTTTTTTTTTATTTTAGAAACACCGTTGCTCATTATATCCTCACCCTCATATCATTCCAAATATGCATGTTTTTAGCGTTTCTCTCTGAATAATCTTAACAGTTCCTGCCATAAAATGATTGTGATCAGGGATGTTGTGCACGTATTTTACTTTAGCTTTCGAGTACTCTGTGTATAGGGAGCTGTGGTACTGAGCAAGCATTCTACAAGATAAGACATGGCTCTATTGCGCAATGAAATCTCCGCCATAGTCATGTCAGTCATCTCGCCTTACTCTCGTCACGGGATCGGTGAACTGTGATTCCTGCTGCACTGAATTAAATGGATTTATTCGCATTAAAAAGCAAAACAGCAGTGGAGGTGTTGCCACACTGGGCACCGCAATGTAATATAAATGTAGCGGCGGCATAATTTCACACTCGCACTCAGTCAAGGTGATATCGCGAGACAGATTTTCACCTCGACGTGAAATGTCGTCACATTTAACATCGTGCAATCTTGTGGAACACGATCTCGTCCCACCACTAGTTGATGTTCACCGTGAAAATGGAATTAAGCAAGTCACAATACTTAACTAAAATATTGGATTTCTTTACCTGGTTTGCATTCGTAGAGATCACAGCACTCGCCAGGTTTGCCGGAGCTCTTGGATACCAGGATGTTGAGGTGCCCGGGCTGGCAAACTTTTCTAAGACAGCCGGCTGGGCTACACACACAGCGGCTGGGAAGGGGGCAACATTCACCGGGTGGAGCGTAGCCCTCGATTAATATGGAGTCCTCAGGGCAGCGTGGAGAAAACTGCACCTCACACCTCGCTTTAGAGCAGTCTGGTCTTTCCTCTACAGAGAAAAAGAGCACAAGTCTGGTCATTTATGGTGATCAGCTATGCTCAACAGTTATTCTTTTCCTGTGAATAAAAACTGGAAAGTAAATAAAACCAGTAACCTTATTAGAAACATGGTTTAAATCGAATTGTAAGAGTGATTGTTAGACTCTCACTGATGTAAGTGAAAAAAACCCCAAGCTATTAAAGAAAACATCTGTCAGTACTCACACCACATGTTTTTACCTCAAAACTCCATGTGGTGATATATATGTGGAGTATTCCTCGCATTAAGCCTCCAAAATGAAAATACAAGGTATTTGTCTTCATAGCTTTCTTTTCTTTTTTTTTGTGACAGGTACCGTTCACCAAGAGACAGACTAGTTCATCATGTATATGAGCTGTGACACATTGACATGCTGTTTATCACAAATATGCAAGGGAATAACATCTAAATAACCACAATGTTATGGCGGGAAAAACAACAACTTTAATTTGCCATTTGTATGTAGAGATTGGTCAAATCTTTTAATGATTTTGAAAGAAGTGTATTGTGCTTACCAAATCTGCATTTATTTGTGTACAAAACAACATTAGATAGAAAATATCTTTTCTATTTTAATATATTTTAGATAGTGATTTATTCCCGTGATAGCTAAGCTGAATCAGCATCATTACTCCGGTCTTGAGAAATCATTCTAATATGATTTACTTCTCAAGAAATATTTCTTTTTATTATCAATGTTGAAAACAGTTGTGTTGCTTATATATATATATATATATATATATATATATATATTCTCAGTTTCTTCCAAGTAATGTAAACAGATGCTATAAAAGTAGGGCTGACTGACATTTCACTATCTTGAGCAGGCAGAACGATGAGCAGCTGCTTCACTCCGTCATTCCGAATCGAATATTGACCATGCATGTCAAAGTCCAGCGTTTTATGAACACACTCAATTTGACCTTCCTTCATTCAAGGGATGATTGCTTTTATTCGTTCTTTACAAGGGAACAACAACCTAACAAAGGAGAAAGGCCAAGAAATTGAAAAGGTGCATGGGAGAGACATAAAAAGAAACACAAAAAAGAAAACTCATGCTGATGTGAATGTGAATGAATGGCAAATGTCAGCAGGAGAGAAATGGCTGGGATTCTGTACTTCTCCTGTACCTTGTATGCTGTCTGATAACACTTGGTAGACGGGTGTGTAACAACACTAAACGCAGCACTACATGTTAAAACAAGGGCGGCGGTATTAATAGAGCCATGGCATCTGAGTGTGTAAATTAAGCAGACTGATCTGGGCCATAATGTGGCTTTTCAATCAATATACTTTATGCAGTCTTAAAGGGATAGTTCATCCTAAAATGAAAATAAAGTCATAATTTACTCACCCTAGTGTTGTTCTAATGCCATATACCCTTCTTTCGTTTATGGACCACAAAAGGAGAATTTTTAAAAAAATGTCCACACTCGCATGGCAGTTAATAGCGACCAGCATCAAGCATTTTAGATAAGACACAAAAGTATGACAGAACGATCCAATGCGATTCACTCTAAAATGCGACAATTCTATTTCTTCAACTAATGTGCCATGAATTCACGATTTTAAAAGACGTGGAAAAATGTTTGCATGGACCAATTTCATGACACTTATGTGTTTTGTGTCCGTTTTGAAACATGCAAATTCCATGAAAATTGAGCAGATAATAAAATATATATATATTTTTTTTAGTAGGACTGAAGAGTTTCAAAATAAATGTGAAAAACACTAAAAGTGTGGTCTATAAACCCGAGAAAAGGATCCATTTTAAAGCTTGAAAATCCCAGTCAGCTTATGTAATGGACGTAGGCCGGTAAGAGCTGTGCGGGTAAACCTCACTTCCCTGATCTCAAAACGGCGCTTTAGGGTTCGAGTCCTGCGTGGAGCGGGCGGTTCAAACTGGCGGGGCTACAGTGGTGCCGTGACCCGGACTGGAGTGAGGTTTAGGAGGGTGAGTGTTATGGATGTAGGCCGGTAAGAGCTGTGCGTGTAAACCTCACTCCCCGATCTCAAAAAGGGGCGCTTTAGCGCCCGGCGTTAGAGACACGGTCTTTAACCTCCTTGTTAGAGCGCCTGACTCCCATGACAGCGGACGTGGGATCGAGTCCTGCGTGGAGCGGGCGGTTCAAACTGGTGGGGCTACAGTGGTGCCGTGACCCGGACTGTAGTGAGGTTTAGGAGGGTGAGTGTTATGGACGTAGGCAGGTAAGAGCTGTGCGTGTAAACCTCACTCCCCTGATCTCAAAAAGGCACTCTAGAGACTCCCATACCGGCGGACCAGGGTTCAAGTCCCACTTAAAGCAGGTGGTTTGAACAGGAGAGGTTTACATCATAGAATAGAAAAGAAAAAAGAACGAACTTCACAGTGTTCAAAAGTTCTCCTTTTATATTCCACGGCAGAAACAAAGTCATACATTTGTGGAACAACATAAGGATGAATGACAATTATCAGGTGAAATATCCCTTTAAAAGCCGTCAAGACCTCTCTCCTCATAAACGTAAGTATATAAAGATCAAACAATTGCTCTGAGCTGATGAATAACAAGAAAAAAATGCACCGCAGGGCAAAACCACCGACTTTCTTGACTGAGGTCACATACTACGTAAGCATTACTCTGACACTCATTAATTAACTAGCTAAACTTATTAAAGCCGATGTACTCCAGCCATTAAGCACATTGTTACTGCTTTGTTTGATCTTGTATGAAAATCATATGTGATGTAAGAAATGCATGTCTTACAAAGAGGCTATGGCCTATTATTGCCTTTTGATGTGTTATGATGTGTTAGGAGAGTCCTCCATAGAGGTACTCCTCTTTTGTGAGAGAGAGGGTGTAATTACCTCAAATGATAGACAGAGAGAGAACATAATGCTTGTAAATTCACAATAAGAGCAGAGAAGACAGATACCTCTTTAAAAAGCTCCTCATATTTAAGCACTATGTTTATGTGTCATTATACAAGCGCCCAAGCTTTTTGTTCCCGCAAGGGCAATTATGACGGCATTATTTTTTGTTTGCTAGCAAATGCCACTTGAATGTGAAATGATTTGGTACATGAAGATGTGATGGGTGAAAATGAGACAAGAGTGAATAAGTGTTAAATGAGGCCACATGTAACAGTCACCAAATGAGACAGAATATCACAACAACTTGCAGTGATGGATGTGACATTTAGTTTCTGTATTAGAAAGACGCTTTTATGGAAGATGATTTAGCATTTTTATTAATACAGTATGTGTAACGCCTGGGAATCGAACCCATGACCTCAGCGTTCCCAGTGCAATGCTTTACCAGTTGAGCTACGGAAGGCAATTTTACATGTTCTATCCCAGTGGACATGACTTCATAGGGAATAAAATTGTAAGAGTTCATTTAAAGTTCATATGTTTATATGGGTCTCAAGTTGCCATTTAAACATTTTCCGAGAAACAACCACAAATAAAAGCTCCTCCATTGCCTTTTATCATCTGTACATCCTCTCTGCTAAAACCATCTTAGCGCTCTCAAAATATTCAACAATCCTCAACACATCAACAAATCTCTCCTTCAGCTTTCGCTATATGTGTTCTCTCTCTCTCTCTCTCAAGAGTGCACTGCTTTAGATAAACAGCCTTTAATTTGGTCTCATACTCGGAGCACAATACAGCCTCGCGGTGTACATACATCTTTTCTGGGAATATTTTTACCTCAAAAGGATTGTGGGAGGGAAATGCCCCAATTGACTTCTCCTTAATTGTTGTGTGTTGAAAATATAGTCAATATAACCGCATAACACTGCTATCAAGTCTCACTTATACTGACTATGGTAAAAATGCAAAACTTCATGTGTAAAATCGACTAGTCGGTGGGTTGTCCTAACTAGTTGAGTAGTCTTAACGAAGTCCGGTGTAATTAGGCTGGTTTTGTTTCACTACATTGATTGGATGTGTTTCTTAGTCAAATCAAACATAAGTCTGAATGTGTTGGCTGTTACACTGGTGCTAGAAAAGGGATGAATTTAGCAGCACAACTTCTCTGTATGATATGCCAATGTTAATAAAAAAAATATTATTTTCTAAATTACAAATATTTGATAAATTAATCAAAAGCAACAAAAATGAATAAAAGTAAATTAATAACATGAATTACATTTTACATTGATATATTTATTGACACAACTATTGGCACTTTTAATTAAGGATTTATTTATTTATTATTTTTGCATTTTTTAATTAATATTTTCATGTTAATATGGCAATTACAATCCTCCATAATAAAAATAATACTAAAAATAAAATAAATTGCTTTAAATTCGACAAATAATTATAACGTATTTTATTCATTTTGAGGTTCTCTTAATATTACTTTCAACCGCCAATGTATATCCAAATACAATGTATGAAACATCAATTTTTTGAGGTTTTCTAAATATATTAGATTAAACAGTAGCCAATATGCAAATGTGAAGTATGAAAAATGGCTCTTCTTTTTGAGGTTTGCTAAATATTACATTTAACAGCGACCAATATATGCAATGCCAACCGATATGGATAAATAAAAAGCAAGTCTAATATTGACTAAAAACTAACAGAGAATCAATATACACTGTAACAAAAACAAAACTGCTGCGACAAGAATACTTTTTGTGCGCAAAAAACAAAATAACTTTTCAGTGGTTCGGCGCGCCAAAGTCACGTGATTTCAGTAAACGAGGCTTCGTTACGTCCTAAGTGTTTTACGATTTCAATAGTTCGCGTGACTTTGGCAGTTTGATACACCAACCGAATCACTGATTCGAAAAGATTCGTAAAGCTTCATGAAGCAGTGTTTTGAAATCGGCCATTACTAGATATTGTTGAAAAGTCGTCAGTTGTCCAAAACTCGCACACGAGTGTATGGCAGCACCAGGGCTGGATAGGTTACTTTTAAAATGTATTTCACTACAGATTACAAAATACATGCTTTAAAAAGTAATTTGTATCGTATTTCGTTACATTACTCAAGTTTAGTAACTTAATCGAAATACTTTAGAATACTTTGGAATACTAATAAGTGTGGAACAAACACAAAAAAGGTAATTGCGAGTTATTCTGACTTTTTCCCTCAGAATTGTGTGATATAAAGTTGCAACTGTGAGTTATAAAGTCAGAATTATGAGATATAAACTCACATACTAAATTCACAATTGCATGAAAAAAATTAGTATTGCAAGTTTATATCTCCCAATTCTGATTTTATTACTTTATTATTTTTGAAATGCAAACTCACAATTGTGAGGGGAAAAAACAAATTGTGAGAAAAAGTTGCAGTGATGAGTGAATAATAAAATGACTCACAAACAACTATCACAAAACATGAAAACAGTGGAAAACATGAAACTTAACTCCGCTTTTTCAGACTGTCAGAGTCAGAGAATCACCAATCGCTGTTTAAATGACATTAAAACTCAAAGTAATCACTTTGGTAATCTAAAACACTTTTCAGATGTAACTGTAATCTGATAACCACCCATTTAAAATGAAATACAGTTGCTCAAATTTTGTATTTTAAATACGTAACTAAGTTACTTGTATTTCATTACTCCCCAACCCTGGGCAGCACGCAGCTCGCTTATATAGTCCTGGCATGATGATAGAGAGGAGAGAGAAGGTATTGCTGAAATTACTTCACAAGAAAGTTTTTAAACTACTGATTTGATGTGATAATCTGTGTTAACTAATTTATTAATAAATATTTGCGGTGATTTCTCACTTTGTAAACGCTAAACCTGCGAGAATTAGTAAAATTATGCGCAAAATTTACGATATCGATTTAATATCGATATTTCGGTATTCGATTGTGGTACCGCACCGAAGCCAAAAATGTGGTATCAAGCCATCCCTAATATATATATATATATTAGAACAAATTTAGATAAACAAGTCCACCTTACTGACCACTAGATTGTTTGACCCTGACAAACATGACCCATCCATTGGCAGAACTGCATTAATACTTCTTGTGAATTGTAACCTGATGAAAGAAAAGGTGAGAAAAACACTCCCCTCCTCCACGATGACGAGAACTACTGCTCAGCTCCTTTTTCATGTTGTTTCACAGCCTTTGCTGTGATTTCTCGTTTGACAATGACAGCTGTTCAACACTGATCGCACGGACGTCGTTGCCAGGCATCTGCTGCTGAGATGGAAACAGATTGTTACATATAAATTCAATCTGGGAGCAGCCTCGACCCTTGGGCTTATCATGCCTCCACCTCCTGAGACGCGACAGAGCACACCATCTCCGGCCTCTCACCGTAATGAAGTCCAGAAACACCTAGTACAGTGTACCTAGTACACCAAAAAGATGGTAATGTCCACTTAGAGAACAGCAGGTAATCTGGACAATTCACATATATGACTGAAACATCAGGAAATAAAGTTGAAACGTTGAATATTGTGCAATAATGAGCTTGTAGACGTGGAGCGCAGAATTTCGACCGATGAAAAGACCCATGGCGCATAATTATTGCCTATAGAAAAGCTGTTCTTCAAAGCACATCATCAAATCAGCCGTCATTGATGGAGACAGGACTCTGGCTGAGAGCAGCAGGTTGGCTTGGCGCTGTAAAGTCATTACTTGTTATTCCACAGAATAAGTCCTATGGACCCAGGGACACAAAGGAGAAAGTGGCAGAGAAAGGAATAGTCCATGGAGAATATAGAAAACCCGACAAAGGTTTTAAACAAGCAGCTCTTACCAAGTAACTGTCTTGGATCAGGTGTGGAAGAGCTTCAATGTGTGCAGGAGCTGCCAAACATTTATGAAACTATATAAGCAAAAAATAAAAACGGTACTGTTCAACAGCGCTCACATTGTTAAATGTCATGTTTCTCTCTGGTTCGGAGAGTGAATCTCAGTTTGTGATGACTTCAGTCTTGTTGTAAACCTCTATTATTCTCCACCTACATCACAGATGAGTCAACTAATCAAAACCCACAACAACGTCACAAGCTTACATGAAATTTAAAAGAAATGTATATTTTAAATGTTGAATATGTAATCAGATTACTTTTTGATCAAATGAGTAAAGTAATGCATTAAAAGCAATGTTGAATATGTAATCAGATTACTTTTTGATCAAATGAGTAAAGTAATGTATTAAAAGTATCGTTGAATATGTAATCAGATTAATTTTTGATCAAATGAGTAAAGTAATGCATTAAAAGTACCGTTGAATATGTAATCAGATTACTTTTTGATCTAATGAGTAAAGTAATGCATTAAAAGTACCGTTGAATATGTAATCAGATTACTTTTTGATCTAACGAGTAAAGTAATGCATTAAAAGTACCGTTGAATATGTAATCAGATTACTTTTTGATCTAACGAGTAAAGTAATGCATTAAAAGCAATGTTGAATATGTAATCAGATTACTTTTTGATCAAATGATTAAAGTAATGCATTAAAAGTACCATTGAATATGTAATCAGATTACTTTTTGATCAAATGATTAAAGTAATGCATTAAAAGTACCATTGAATATGTAATCAGATTACTTTTTGTTTAAATGAGTAAAGTAATGCATTAAAAGTACCGTTGAATATGTAATCAGATTACTTTTTGATCTAACGAGTAAAGTAATGCATTAAAAGTACCGTTGAATATGTAATCAGATTACTTTTTGATCTAACGAGTAAAGTAATACATTAAAAGTACCATTGAATATGTAATCAGATTACTTTTTTGATCAAATGAGTAAAGTAATGTATTAAAAGTATCGTTGAATATGTAATCAGATTACTTTTTGATCTAACGAGTAAAGTAATGCATTAAAAGCAATGTTGAATATGTAATCAGATTACTTTTTGATCAAATGAGTAAAGTAATGCATTAAAAGTACCGTTGAATATGTAATCAGATTACTTTTTGATCTAACGAGTAAAGTAATGTATTAAAAGTAAATTTGAATATGTAATCAGATTAATTTTTGATCAAATGAGTAAAGTAATGCATTAAAAGCAATGTTGAATATGTAATCAGAGTACTTTTTTGATCTAACGAGTAAAGTAATGCATTAAAAGCAATGTTGAATATGTAATCAGATTACTTTTTGATCAAATGAGTAAAGTAATGCATTAAAAGTACCATTGAATATGTAATCAGATTACTTTTTTGATCTAACGAGTAAAGTAATGTATTAAAAGTACCGTTGAATATGTAATCAGATTACTTTTTGATCTAACGAGTAAAGTAATGCATAAAAGGCAACGTTGAATATGTAATCAGATTACTTTTTGATCAAACGAGTAAAGTAATGCATAAAAGGCAACGTTGAATATGTAATCAGATTACTTTTTGATCAAATGAGTAAAGTAATGCATTAAAAGTACCATTGAATATGTAATCAGATTACTTTTTTGATCTAACGAGTAAAGTAATGTATTAAAAGTACCGTTGAATATGTAATCAGATTACTTTTTGATCTAACGAGTAAAGTAATGTATTAAAAGTAACTTTGAATAAGTAATCAGATTAATTTTTGATCAAATGAGTAAAGTAATGCATTAAAAGCAATGTTGAATATGTAATCAGATTAATTTTTGATCAAACGAGTAAAGTAATACATAAAAGGCAACGTTGAATATGTAATTAGATTACTTTTTTGATGTAGTCACATACATTAAGTTATCATTACTTTTTTGATGTTAATGCAAATTACATGCTAATACCACAAATACATTTATTTACAGTCAAATAATGTCCGTGCAGATGAAGCATTTTCAAAAACAACAATCACAGTAATAGTATGAATTGTAGCTGAAATATAGCTATTGATGCATGATGTCCACTATAGTGGACAGATGATTAATCAGAATTTAAATACTTACATCTGAAATCAATACTTGGAACATTTGTGTGATATGACTCATTAGATATTGCTTGATGCTACAACATTTGTTTTTTTTTTAACCTGCAAGAATCTCCTAGGATAGAAGGAATGGATGGATATTCCGGAGCAACTAGGCATTTCTGACTGGCCATTGGGTATCTTGGTTTGGAGAAAAAATATATACATACAATGGCTTGCCACCTGGTGGCAATGTGTAGGATGATGCACTAGGGTCCACTGTAGAGGTTGACGTGCAACCATGCCGTCAAAGCCCATGCATAATGCTTTTTAAATAGCTGTCCGCTGAAGTAACCTCTATGCACGAAAGGGTTAAACAATCCTGAAAAATGAGTAACACAACTGTTTTTAACAGTGGTAATAAGAATTATCAGCAAGAATAATTTCCGAAAGTAACTGGAGTAATGACTGCTGAAAATTCAGCTTTGCCACACAGAAATAAAATTCACAACATTTCAAAATATTAGTGATTTTACTCTATTTTCAATTCAATCTTGGTGAGACAGTAAAAAACAGAGTGGATTTATATAATGTATTATTTATGTCATACTTCTAGCACACATGAAACGCTGTACTCGCCTTCAGGTTCTTCAAGAAATGTATCTATCAATATTGAAAAAGTATTATGTATGTGAGCTCTCAGGATATTAGCTAAATAGGCATGTAATGAAAACTAATATAGGTTTATGCAATACCTGAGCTTGAACCAAACCCAATCTTTTCCTTGCACATAAAGTACATTTCGAAAGCAAAGAAGTTCCATCTCTGAATCACAGAGCTAAAAACCATAAAAAGCGGTTTGTTTCATCATATATAAATTAATTAAGAACATCAGTCAAACTGTGATTTACCTTCCCACATGTCAGCAATCCATTTAAATGCAAAACGACAGAGAGAGGTTTGATGAAATGTAAATAAGGTAGGTGAAAGATCAGCCTTCTCAGCCTGAGGCAAACAAGAATGAGGAAAGATTTGAGACGGTTCGTGTTTTTCTTCACTGATGGAAGCTGCTCTGAAAGAACCGAGGCACATCTGTACACAGCGTGCAGTTAAATCACATTAGGACTGGAGTGAGTTCAGCTCTGTTCCAGAGCCCAGTGAGCTGAATACATCATTTTAAGGGACTGGTTCTCAACTATTTCCCTCCAAATCCCTCCTTTGTCCAAGATAATATTCTATGGCCCTTCATTTTAAGCTGACATATACCTCTGCTAATTCTATTGTAATAAAAATACATCAAATACGACTTATGATGCAGCTTAATGTTGTACATCTTTATTTTTAAGCATTATAATAAATGATTCTGTTAATATAACTTATATAAATTATTCGGGAAGTTTGCTGAGGCCCTCTAGTGGGTCCAGGCATGCTAGGTTGTGTTCGAAATCGCCCTCTATACCCTTAAATAGCGCACTATTTGAAGGGACAGTCATTTTTAGTGGTGTCCGAAACCATAGTGGACGTTATCAAGCGTACTCATTGAATCCCAAAATGCACCGCAATAACGAGTATACAACCGATGTATGTGAGAATACCCATAATGCTCTGTGAGGGTCGGGCCAAATGAATAAGCGCATCTCGCCAGAAGATGGCACCTGCACCTGAATCATCCATCCATTTTCCAAACCGCTGGTCCAATGTGGGTACAGTGTAATATCATAGAGGTTTACATTCCTTTTGATTTATTAAAGGGTTAGTTCACCCAAAAATGAAAATTCTGTCATTAATTACTCAACCTCATGTTGTTCCAAACCCATAAGACCTTCGTTTATCTTCGGAACACAAATGAAGATATTTTTAATAAAATCTGAATGTTTTCTGTCCCTCCATAGACACTTTGACGCTTTAAAACGTTCATAAAGAGATCCATATGGACTGAGCAGTTTAGTCAAAATTCACAGAAGAGCCATGATTGCTTGAAATTTTAAATTTAAAAAAAAAAGAACCTTATAGAATTACGTACACTGAGTATGTAGTGCGTAATATTACACTGCATTTAAAAATAAAGGTTCTATATTGGCATCTACAATTCCACGAACATTTAAAATCCATAGAAACTCTCAAAAGGTTCTGTTTAGCTGAAAATGGTTGTTTAGATTATTAAAATGTTCTGGATTCATAAGAGAACTGTTCACTGAAAAGTACTACGAGTAACCCAAATTGGTTCTTCCATGGCGTTCGCTGTGAAAATCCCCCTTTTGCAACCTTTATTTTTAGGAGGCATTCAAATGTATCCACTTTCATATTTTCACTCTGGATCCTGACCAAACCAGTGGATTGACACATGAGGAGAAATGAATCACAGAGATACGGCCCTCTGATGACGGTTAGTTGAGACAGTCAGACAGAGCTCTCTACAGAGCAACAACTATCCACTCCACAATACCCTGCCCCTAGAGAACATCACTGACACACTTCAACCAACCCATTACACACATCTGGTTTTGGAGAGCCTAATGGTCCACATCTGTAGAGTATGCATGCCCGGCAACGAGGGTGATTGAAGAGCACGAATGCGCCACCGCACACACGCTTGTGTCACGGTCCACATTTGCTGTGAAAATCATTCCATGCTCAGAGGTGCTGTTAGCACATCATCATCATCGAGCATCCATATGGGCAAGGCAACACTCTGTCCCTGTGTCTCGTTTCTTTGGCAACCATTTACAAGTGTGTTTGGTGAGCCCGTTACACACTGAGGTGAGAAACATCTTAACACGTTTTCAAGATGACCATGCAAAATATTGGGTGGGGAAAAAATAGGTCGCTGTGTGAGGGAGAGATGGCAAGAGATCACTGTGATTCAGTATTCATGAATTTCTAGTGCAGATTCTAATGACATCATTTTTTTTTCTATCATTCTACATGATGCAATTTTGCTTTCACTCATGTGACTTTTACTCAAAATTGACAATTCTTATTTTTTATGGAATACTTATATATATATATATATATATAAATTCATGTTTCCGCATCATCTTTAATCAAAATTTCATCTGCCTCTTGCAGCAGTATCTCTTCTTTTCTCTGATGATGTGTTTCCTGGCATGGGGGCGGGGCAGCCTGCCACTCACATGAGATCACATGACCAATTGCAACCACACCCATCCAATCAATTCCCCATGGACAAAGTAGAGTCCCACCCTACATTTTTTCTTGTTTGAGAAGCAATTTCACATGGATATATGTCACAAAAGTCTATCGCAATTCCCTTATCATGCCGACTTTAAATGTTTGCGTCAAAATTGAAGTATACTTTGGGCTTTAAAAAGGACATATTGTGCAAAATCCACATAAATCATAAGCAGTGATTGTAGCTTTTGTGACATCACAAATGCTTAGGCCCCGCCCATGGCTGCTGACGGACTATTAGCATAGCTCCTCCTCTGAGAGAGCTGTACAGTCCGCCATGTTTATCCCCTCGCAAGAGCATTTAATAGCAGCATTCAAGTAAGAAATGTATTCTTAGTAAAGTGAATCAAGTTATTCAATCAAGTTCAGTGAATGATTTTCTGTTCTTCTTTTGTTGTTTGGTTCATATTAACAGCAGATACAGCAGAAGTACTGTATATTACACTGCTGTCACTTTAATACACAGATCTGATATACACATATGATTTCTTTACTTGCTGTTTATGCTCACAGTCAACTGTGTTTATGTGAACTGTGTGTAACTTTGTGTGTATTTGACAGTATAAGCTCTATAAGATGTGAAAGAGAACTTAGTTTGATACTCACAGGACGTGCCGTCTGACAGACGGCTTTCTGTGCACGTGCATCAGATGTGTGCGCTCGGAAACCATATATCCATAGAAGTTTAGACTGATATGGCTTTAAAACGCATGCAATTAATAAACTGCAACGAGTTTATTGTGTGGCCACGATAGAGATAATGGTCAAATCCAAATAGATGTTTTAGTTTTTGGCAGAGTATCCAAGGCATGAGCTTTAGGGTCCACCCTTTTCTGGAAAGTGGGGTGGGGAGCAGCAGCTCATTTGCATTTAAAGTAATATGCACGAAATAATATGCACGAAAACAGTATATTTTTACTTCCACTCAAAAATGGACATTTACAAAATGATCTTTGGGGTATGTACATTTAATGTTCAGCTAAATAATATAAAACTTTGGTTTCTATCTAGTTTATTAGATTTATATGATGGGTTACCCTGCAAAATGTAAATTAAATAGTCACCTTGTTGTCAGTAAGTTTACCTAAAAACCCCTCAGAATAATGACACATTTCTGGCATTACTCCAACAAAGAGAATATTTGAGGAAAACAAACTTGACGGGATGAGTTCATGACAGATGGTATTCTGACACTTACAAGCTTAAAAATGTTGGCATCTACATTTAGATGCGGGATGATATTTGTGTACAGACACTGCTGATGGTTGAAACAGTGCTAACTTTATATAACATTTTGGCACATCACCACTGTAAACAAGAAAAATGAATGCCAACAGTTAAACGGTAGCAACCGTAGACATATTATTAGCTGGCAATTGCAAGTAAACCGCCACCGGCGATGGCGGCATGTTGCGTTTGTGCACATTAGCGACTAATTTTAAAATGTTGCTTTTGAAAAACAAAACTTATATAAGAGAATAATGCTAAATACAGTTTTGTACAAACTGTTCATGTCCAGTAAATTCTCAATTCACCCCGCATTAACAAGTGCGGTGAAAAGTTAATTTTCTACAAGGCTATAGTTCGGTTCCTCTGGGGTTGGTTGAAAGATGGTTCGGTTGAGCAGACGACGAGAAAACAAGGCGAGAGCGAGAGAGAAAATTGAGGGGAGTTCAGGGACCGGTTTTACAGCCAGATAACTCGCCTTCGCTGTGTAAGCCACACACCCCAGTGAGCAGTTTACTCTCCATTAAATGACACAAACACTGACCCAGCGCCTGGTTTTCTCTCACAATACAGGCTTCTTTACCAGACAATAAGCTCAACATTACAGTTCACTGATGGGAATCAGTCAGCTAAGTGCCATTGAAAGGATTATTGCAGTTCTCTTGTAAGTACCTGCTCTTAGTTGTGCGTGTCTTCAAATAAGAAAGCACTCCCCCCCAAAAATATCAAAAAATGGAGGACAGTCTGGTGCAAAAAGCAGCTTTAAACGTGTAAACGATTACTCTGAAAGCAGCTCGTTTTTGGAACAGATTGTGCGGAGGAATAAAGCTGTGAGAACACAGGAGAATAGAGGAGTGCCGCCAGGTGTGGCTTTGCGACTTCACACAAGATCCATTCTGTGACAATCTGGCCACCGTTGAGGAATAACGCCCAGCGCAGGGAGAGTCTGAAACAACAGCATGTCTATCTGTCAATGCTGCGCTCCCATTAGCCCCATCAGTGGCTTTTTCGTGGAGTGTTAGATTACAAGTCCCTTGGAGAGCATGGTTTCTTTGTTTGTCATTGGGTCTTTTGAGCTGACTGCACTACACTGAGTTGTCGTGGCCTAATGGAGAGGGAGTCGGGCTTGTAACCTAAAGGTTGCTGGTTCGATTCCCACGCCGGCAGGAATTGAAGGTGGGGATTGTGAATGAACAGCACTCTCTCCACCTTCGATACCATGACTAAAGTGCCCTTGAGCGAGGCACCTAACCCTTAGTTGCTCCGCTTGTTAGTTGCTTTGGATAAAATTAATGTTATTAAAGAATTAAAAACAGATCTTGACAGATCTTGACCCATCACCAATGGGTGCTTATCCTACCTGATTTAGTAGTGACACTTGATCAAATTAGTACACCTCTAAGACAAACCTAACAGATTTGTTCGATCCACTTAGGCCAAAGACGTACTCTACACTTTAAAAAAGTAATTTAACAGTAAAAGACTTAGAGTGCTACAGTAAAAATATGTTAATTTGTTAGTGGTAAGTTCCTTTACTATACGGTGAAAAATTGAAATAAATCTAATGGAACATTTCATGTAATTCTGTTTTTGGAATGAAAAAACAAAAAAGTCATCTTATAATTTAAAGTGAAAACTGTAAATTGACAGAAATCCTGTGTGACACTTCCCATTTAATGGTTTTTCATTTAAAGGGGAGCTATTATGCCCCTTTTCACAAGATGTAATATCAGTCTCTGGTGTCTCCAGAATGTGTCTGAAGTTTCAGCTCAAAATCCCCCACAGATCATTTATTATAGCTTGTCAAATTTGCTCCTATTTGGGTGTGAGCAAAAACATGTCATTTTTGTGTGTGTCCCTTTAAATGCAAATGAGCTGCTGCTCCAGAAGAGGGCGGAGCCTTAACAGCTCAACAACAACAAAGCTGGAGAATCTCACGCAGCCAAAATGAGGATTGTCAGTAACTGTGTAATCCCACTACCACTGATGGAGAGACTCAGGAACAACGTTACAACGCAACTGTATGGCTGCCTCAAAAGCTTTACTCTCAGGAGTATCCCTTGAAAGGGAACGTCTCAGGTTACTCATGTAACCATGGTTCCCTGATAGGGAACGAGACGCTGCGTCGCTGTGCCATACTCCCTGCATGCCTGTGAGCTACTTGCTTCGACTTTTTCAGAAGCTAACAGTGTTTGTTTCCGGCGTGCTTTATAGCTTCCTGGTCATGACGTCACCCGCCTATGACGTCCCGTCACACCATTGGACAGATTTCACATGTGCTTCACGACGCAATCACGCAGAGGCGTTCCCACAATGCGTCAGAACCGACGCAGCGTTGAGATTCCCTTGAAAGGGAACATGTCATTTTTGTGTGTGTCCCTTTAAATGCAAATGAGCTGCTGCTCCAGAAGAGGGCAGAGCCTTAACAGCTCAACAACAACAAAGCTGGAGAATCTCACGCAGACAAAATGAGGATTGTCAGTAACGGTGTAATACCACTACCACTGATGGAGAGACTCAGGAAAAGTTACAACTTTAAGAACGAAACTGGACGTTTCTGAACAGTTAGTGGACAACTTTATGTAGTTGCTGTGGAGTTGATTAGCATGTGCCGTCAGGTTAATCTTTTGTGCAAAACCCCTTTGGACGCCCACCATACATCACGTACCTGTTTGCCAAACAGAGCCATACACACCAGGCTAACGTTTATGATTGCTATCAAATGCTGTGAATGGTCTAATATTGTTTCCAAAATATCTCGCTTGGACAGAAACGCTCCTTTTTTAGCAATCAAACCTGCCCGGGTCAACTTACAGGCTACGACTCTAAACAGAGGATGCTTGCTCGAACTTTTGCCATGGCGTTAGAACCGGTACACCGTCAAAATGGCGGCGTAGTGGGTGGAAAAACAACTTGTGATGAGCTTTGATCCATCGTGTGGGTCTCTCCCTTCACCACCTGGGTTTTTTTTTGGTGATTTTCAGTGTATTATAAAAGTACAAAACAGATTTTAGTACTTCAGTGTGTTATATTATATCAGTTAATGATGATACAATTACGTCACATGGACTGTCCATGAACTGGACAAGGAAGTATACTTATTGAGTTAAAAAAAATTCTGGGAGAAGTAAAGGATGTGTTTACAAGTTCCCAGGCTGCCAGATCGAGCACTTCTGAGGAAGAAATGGTAACTAGATTTGACAGTTTACAAGGTTCGTAGCATTGAAGTTTTGAGCCAGAGTTTTGTTTGAGGCCTTTAGTAACAAGAAAGCAAGATTTCCGTAGGGACACCTGTATATTCTATATTCTAAGTCAACTTTTCGGTCAGTTTACGTGCTAGTCAGATGACATTTGAATGAAACAAAACTCTTCAAAGATTCAATTAAGCTTGCAACAATTGGGAGATTAATTCTTCCTGCACTCTGACTGCCAGGAATCACATAAACGGCAGCCAACTGGATCACAGCTTGCCAGATCGAGAAAGTGTTTTCTATTTTTAAAGGGACCATCGGCGATCTGTGTGGCGAGGCGAGGAAGCATTTAACTTCAGTGGTTGAGAGCTTATGTCTCCTCACTACAGCCCCAAACAGATCAACAACATAGTTCCCAGAGAAAAAATGCTGACTGAAGAGAGATTTAGCAATCTCCTCCACCAACAGACTGATAGCCACTGCTGCGAGGAGATACTAACAGCTGATAAGGTGGATTAAAAATGTTATCAATGTTAACAATTTTATACAGCGGATGTCTGAGACCACACTGAAAAATCTGGGATTCAAAATGACATTGAAATATGAAATATTGATTTTTTTTTTCCCTAAATAAATAAATAAAGAGTCAAGAATGTGTAAGATTCTGTTCTGCTTCTAGGCCACTAAATAGGTGTATAATAAATTTTGACCATGTGAATCTTTGTAAAACAGGTTTTCTTGCTTGAGCGGACGCACTAAATGGTCTTTAAAAGATTTTCACATCATACAGGATGAAATGGATTAGCGATGTGAAATACTATTTCAGTGTTGCCTGAATGACTAATCGACTAATGGAATCAAAGTTAGGCAGGTTCAACTGACTCCGATGGATTTGATTGCAAGAGCTCTTTGCTATAGAAGCTTGTTTTCCGCCACTGAATAAAAAATTAAAAAGGTAAGCGTGACTTTTTTCCCTCACATTTGCGAGTTTACATCTTGCAATTCTGACTTTATATCTCGCTATTGCGACCAGGGTTGGGGAGTAACGAAATACAAGTAACTTAGTTACGTATTTAAAATACAAAATTTGAATAACTGTATTCATTACAGTTACATTTTAAATGGGTGGTAATCAGATTACAGTTACATCTGAAAAGTGTTTTAGATTACCAAAGTGATTACTTTGAATTTTAATGTCATTTAAACAGCGATTGGTGATTCTCTGACTCTGACAGTCTGAGTTAAGTTTCATGTTTTCAATTGTTTTCATGTTTTGTGATAGTTGTTTGTGAGTCATTTTATTATTCACTCGTCACTGCAACTTTTTCTCACAATTTGTTTTTCCCTCACAATTGTGAGTTTGCATTTGGGAGATATAAACTTGCAATACTGACTTTTTTTTCTTGCAATTGTGAATTTAGTATGTGAGTTTATATCTCATAATTCTGACTTTTCTCAATATTGTGAGTTTATATCTCATAATTCTGACTTTTCTCAATATTGTGAGTTTATATCTCATAATTCTGACTTTTCTCAATATTGCGAGTTTATATCTCATAATTCTGACTTTTCTCAATATTGCGAGTTTATATCTCATAATTCTGACTTTTCTCAATATTGCGAGTTTATATCTCATAATTCTGACTTTTCTCAATATTGCGAGTTTATATCTCATAATTCTGACTTTTCTCAATATTGCGAGTTTATATCTCATAATTCTGACTTTTCTCAATATTGCGAGTTTATATCTCATAATTCTGACTTTTCTCAATATTGCGAGTTTATATCTCATAATTCTGACTTTTCTCAATATTGCGAGTTTATATCTCATAATTCTGACTTTTCTCAATATTGCGAGTTTATATCTCATAATTCTGACTTTTCTCAATATTGCGAGTTTATATCTCATAATTCTGACTTTTCTCAATATTGTGAGTTTATATCTCATAATTCTGACTTTTCTCAATATTGCGAGTTTATATCTCATAATTCTGACTTTTCTCAATATTGTGTTTATATCTCATAATTCTGACTTTTCTCAATATTGCGAGTTTATATCTCATAATTCTGACTTTTCTCAATATTGTGAGTTTATATCTCATAATTCTGACTTTATAACTCACAATTGCAACTTTATATCTCATAATTCTGACTTTTCTCAATATTGTGTTTATATCTCATAATTCTGACTTTTCTCAATATTGCGAGTTTATATCTCATAATTCTGACTTTTCTCAATATTGTGAGTTTATATCTCATAATTCTGACTTTATAACTCACAATTGCAACTTTACATCACGCAATTCTGAGGGAAAAAGTCAGAATTGTGAGATAAAAACTTTCAACTTCCTTTTTTGTGTTTGTTCCACACTTATTAGTATTCCAAAGTATTCTAAAGTATTTCGATTAAGTTACTAAACTTGAGTAATGTAACGAAATACGTTACAAATTACTTTTTAAAGCATGTATTTTGTAATTTGTAGTGAAATACATTTTAAAAGTAACCCACCCAGCCCTGATTGCGACTTTATATCGCGCAATTCTGAGAAAAAAAGTCAGTATTGTGAGATAAAATGTCACTTTTTTAATTATTCTTCTATGGCAGAAACAAGCTTCCATATTTTACAGACCTGTTCCTGTGTTTAAAAACAGATGGACGGAGCGTGGTTAAATGAAATTGAACATAAGCAGTCTGCAGATGTGTTTTAAGTCATTTTAGTGTGCCATGCTGCTTTAAAATCACGGCACATGTATAAATACATATTTTTACACATTGATAACATATCGATAATAAAAATGTTATCTATTTTTTACTGGGGGTCTCAAACCTTTGGATCTCATTGCATTTGCTAACACTGAATACTGGAGCAGAATCTAAAAAGAACGGGAAAAGAATACGACATTCACTTTAAAAGTACTAAAATCTAAATGTTATCTTCTCCCGAGAACAACCCCAGGATTTGAATGCACTTGACTGCTCTCTGACACTAATTCAAAGCCGAGCGGCTCTTTAGAGATGCGTGTGCCTCGCAGGTCTCGCTGTGTGGGCAAGTGGCGTACTTTGCATCGCAGGTAAATGCTGAGCAATGCTTCTCCAGCAAACCCTATCATCTCGCTGACAGTCAGACCGCTGTTTGTTAGACGTTTGACATCACAGCGAGTGAAAGAGAGCAAGATGTGGACGGACAAAAAAGCGAAAAGACTTAGAAACAGTGGGAGGCCTGAGATGCGAAAACCGCAAGAAAACAGAGGCAGAGCGTGATAGATGTACAACACCACGAAGATAGCAAGAGAAAGAGAAGGGGAAAAAACAGATGGAGTGAAATGACAGAAAACAGAGAAACCAGACAGACAGGCAAAAAGAAAGAGATCTGCAGCTCTCTGGCCCGTAGCCAGGCAGGTTGAGGATCAATCTGTCTCTGACTACGCCAGAAGTCTCCATGAATAATGCACCCTCATTCCCAGACGCAGTCCTGCTTGTAATCTGCATAGCGGGAATGACTTTACCCCCAGGTTGCTGTTCCGCACAATCACCGCCGGCCTTTGTTTATTTATTTATTTACTTTAGTTCATCAGGACGCACAGACCCGTAAGATCACACTCATTTCCTGACGGCTGAGCTCCCCGTGCCGCACGGGCGCGAGACACTCGTGAATTACAAGAAGCGCTGAACTCTCCTCATTTCTGCGTTTATTCCTTGTGTGTGTGTGTGCGTAAAATCTGCATTCATTTCATGAAGAAATACCCTCGATTTCAATTCAAATTCAAAAGAATAATATATAAATTTTTTTCACCATAAAAAAAAGTATTTTTAGCACAATCGACCCTTCACAAAGACCTATGCTATGTCCGTCAAGCCACGCGCTCTCACGCCACACATCATGTTCTTTATGCAGTGAAAAATACATCCTGGAGCAAAGAGGACACTGACGACGTATGAAACAGTTTCATATTTAATATATCGTAATTTTTTAAAGAAGAGTAAACAATAAATAATGTATAGTGTGTCTTTAATGTGTCGTGGCACATTAACATGAATGAACATCAGAAGGAATGTTGTTTCAAGCGTGAAAGACGTGAGGACACACAATCTTTCAAGTTCTAGTTCACCAACGTTAATCTACTAACTCCCCTGACTGCTTTGTCAGACAAAATGGCGGATTCGGGGTTATGATTGGTCAGATCGCCTGTCAATCAAACTGTTTGCGAAGGGTCGATTGCAAACAAAATCAAAAGTGGAAATATGGGGACTTTTTAATGATTATTTTCTACTGAATTCGTACTTATGCTGATCATTTAAAAATCCTAATTGGTTGATACTGATATTATTCTGGCAATATCATGTGAATCCTGGTGATATTTTAGGTTTCCCAAGGGAAGCTGTGCTAAAAGAGAACATAAAGGCAGTGAATGAGGAAAGTGGCTGCGTGTCACTCTTTTTAATTAAGATTATTTTGTATCTTATCACACTTGAGTGGTTTAAAAGCACTTGAATGAATGATAACATGATCATTTAGGGCCCTGTTTAACGATCGAAGCACATGGTGTGAAGTTCACGACCACAGGTGGACTTAGGGTGTGTCCGAATCTACTTTTCCTAGTTTAATGACTACTTCATCGCATGGTTCAGATAGGTTGACCTAGTCTCTTAATGAGCAACATGCAATAAACCAATCAGAGTGCCATCTCCCGTTCCCTTTCAAAGCCAGGTGCGTTTGCACCATGGTGGATTCGCTATTTACATTGAGGAATATAGACACCCTCAACCTGACGAGTCGGTTTAAATACATGTGTGTGTATTGGCCAAATAATTAGCCAATTTCATTCGTCACTACTGCAAATGGGTAATTCTAATACATGCAATGTGTTATATATATTATTATTATTATATATCCATTATGACATTAGGCATTTTTATCTCTATGTACACAAAAATAATCTTTTACATTGTAATCCTTTTATTTTTAATATTTGGCATGTTTGTGTGCTGCTACACGAGTATGTGCATTGGGTACCCGCCTATAGGCGCATGTTTCTAACATATTACTACTGCGGCGTTGACTTTAGAGCAGGTTTTTGTTGGTCAGTGGTGCAGTCGTTTTCAGTTGCCTCAAAATAGCAATACGCCAACAATGCACCTGAACACATCTCGTTTTCAGACCAGCACACCCATGAGCGAATAGATCGCTGCGAGTGCATTTGCTATTTAAACAATGTGCCGCTGGACGTGAAAATGATAACTTCGTCAGGCTGAAACTTAATGTAACGCTAGACATAGGATGCCATGAATAAAAACGGATGCTGCATTAATTGTGTTAAATATTTGTAACACGTTAAATAGGAAAAAAAAGTTTATTGCAAAATTAACATAAATATAGGCTACACAATGCATTAAAGTAGCTACTAAGAATGCTTAAGCGGATACACACACACTTCTCACCCAAATAAACTGTTATTTTGCGTACAGTAGCCGTCCTTGAGCTACGCTTCCAAGCAGAATATAAACAAAGCTATTTACAGTGATAGTACAGCTTAGCTGGCTTAGGAGAAAGTTTGTCATATTTTAAATTTTCTTAAAAGATTAAGTCTTGAAGCCTGAGAGTTGAGGTGTGGTAAACAGTACACACACACTTCACTCATCTGCCTTCTGTGAAACGTGTTAAGGAGCGTGAACAACACTTTGAAAACACGGGTCGTGTCTCAAGTTTCTCCATCGCTGTGTGACCTTCCTCTGTGTGTCAGTGAACGAGTATTTCTGTGTTTGAGGGGTGGAGATCTTCAGGAGCCGGGCGGATTAGTCTGCTTCCATCTTATTAAAAAACCTTCAAAATTGAAATGCACAGCCACTGGATTTGGCCTGGAATGCAAAATGAGTGATTTAATCATCGCCTAAAACTATGTCTCAAGCATCCCATTCGTCATAAAAAAGTAAACCTTTGTTTCACAGCAAAAAAAACAAAAAAAAAACAAACAAACCTTCAGGTGACACAGTTGGCATTACATTACAACATGTACTTAATATAGTAATAACAATAATAACAATAATAAAAAAAAAAAACCCTCACCCTATAGTATGTAAATGTAGTTAATTAACATTACTCAGTACTTATCTGAGTAAGAACAATGTAACTTTGGCTTAAAATAAAGTGTAACCCGAGGAAAATGCCAGCTCAATAAAAAGGAGAGAACAGACCTTTCGAATACATGCACTCCGGCTACATTCATTGAGCAACACGGCTCAAACTATTTTTAATTCCACACTTTAGATTAGGGTCCAATTCTCACTAACTATTAGCGACAAATTTTGCCTTAAACTCCTAATGACTGGTTATTAATAGTTAGTAAGGTTGTTGTTAAGTAATAGGTAGGATTACGGGATGTAGAACATGGTCTTGCGGAATAAGGCATTAATATGTGCTTTATAAGTACTAATAACAGCCAATATCCTAATAATATGCAACTATTTAATAGTGGGAATTGGACCCTAAACTAAAGTGTTTCTATTATTTCATATATATTTCCCATCTGAATTCCTCCTAAGAATAAGCGCCACCCTCCAAAAAAAAAAAAGAGAATAAGCTAGCTTTGATTTTTTTTTTTTAAAGTTGCAGCTTGTTATTAAAAAACAGCACAATTCATCATTTGATTTGCCTGTTCTGACTGCATACAGAGTGTCTTAATAAACACCATTGATTTTCTACAGCTTTCTTGACCGTAAAGTCTGCCTATGCATCGATCACAACAGTCGGGTCATGGCACCAGATCCAGAGAAGCTTGGCAGGCAACTATCTAATACCTGTACACTGATAAAATCTCCTGATTACTGGTGAACTTCACAGAGAAACAAATCATGGGATGAAAGCTCTTACAATAGGAAGAAGAGATGGATTAACCCAAAACTTGAAGCTGAAAAGAGCAGTTTATATTCTACAGGGTATTTCCCTGCAAATCCAACTGCTTCTTATCGTAGCTTGTTGAAGCAGGTTCAAGATAAATCATGATAAATAAAAGGGAACTTAAAATGTTGCTTAAAACAAATGCACTCTGTGTATTCAAAATGTATGTATAATTATAATATGATTTTCAAGAAAAGTTTTCCTAACTCAAAAATGTCATGTTGTGCAACCATCAAATAACCAATGAGTGAACAGATTTTTCTCATTTCATTTTTTTTTAAACGTTTTTGTCAAATGTTGTTTAATATAATATAAAAGAGGCAATTTTAGGTTAAATTCTCTCCCCCCTGCTGTACCAAACCCGTACCGAACCGAGGTACATACCGAACCGTCATGTTTGTGTATCGTTATACCCCTAATATGTTTTACAACTTATTAATCACATTTTGAGGGATTCGCACCACAAAACATTTGACTTCATGTCTGACCAAATTATCAAAATTAGGTTTAATTCAGAAACTAAATGCTCATCTTAAAATAATACACAGAACACAAAAAGTGCATCACGTCATGTATGGTCATCAGGGTTCCCATCGGAAAAACCAATGGAAAACTGCATGGTTGATCACCTGAACTACTAGGAAGGGACTAAAGTCAAATTAATAGACCATCTTGGTCAAGCAGATCAAGGCTAGCAGACCCCAAACAACCAGTCAACATGTTTCAAAATGAGCTTGACCACCTTGAGCTCAACAGCCTTCAAAACTTCAAGATGTAAGTTGGAAATCTCAACACTGGAATTATCACATTGACCCATCATAAACCATACACAAAGTGGGGGGGATAACAGGAGGAGGAACGTAGGCATGCTTTCAGAATGACTCTGTCCCTCATTACAACACTCCACCTACACACGCCGGGAAAGCTTTTTGACCATTTATGTCGTTCTGACTCCCACAAACTCTATCCTCTTGTTGTAACCAGTTGGCTTGTCCTACTCTAGTCCCTGGATCTGGAGAAACACTCTTCATCAAAAGTAAGACAGTGAATGAGTCGTCTTGGGTTGAAAGGAACTGGAGTGGGATATGACGGGTTCAGATGGAATAGCAGATGAAATAGTTCAGCCGAGTGTGATTTAAAAAGGTTCTGCTCAGAATGAAATCAGCACCCAGTGTGAGGAAACGACTTGAGAGATTGCACAGCGTTGTGTTAGAAATGAAAAGAGAAGCTTAAGCTTCTTGGCTGCAGCGGCCTCGTTTCTATGATACGGGAGCTTGAGTCCCAGATTTCCCAAATCATTCAACTTGATTATGAATGACTGCTGCTTAATGTCTTTTTTTACAGCCACGCAAGCATCGCTATTACAACTGCTCGTACTCGAAGTTAAAGATTTGAACAAACCCATAAAGTTAAGTATTAAACTTTGGTGCGTAACTCGTTTTGCACCATTTAAGCTAAAGGCATGAATGTCTCAAAAATTGAAAAGAGGTGTGCTGTACTTTTGTAAGTGTGCAGACTTACACTTCATGAATAAAATGTTGGAACCCAAGGCAAGGGATGTTGGGAAGGTGAGAGCCTAGCCACACTGTATTTTTGGTGAGCTACACACCGACACCGGAGCTTGCCTTGTAGTAAACAAGTCATGAGGGTCTGCAGGCCTCCTCACTACGATATAATCTTCCTGTTTTATTTTAAGAGCATTTACACACTGTTTTTAACTAAAAACGGAAACTTTTTATTCATTTTGGACATTCATTTACACGTTTTGAAAGTGCAAACTTTTGATTCCTAGTGCAAGTTTTTGAAAATGATTCCATTATCGTCTCAAAACTGTGAATTTGCAAAAAAAACAAATGGTGAAGTCATGCACTCATATTACGTGTTCAGTCTACAGGCGAAAAGTGTTTCTTTACAAAGTGACAGGCAGCAGAATTTTTTTTTGTTGTTTTCACAGATCCGTGTGATCATTTTGTGATAGAAAAATGGAAAGGAAAAACTTTTCCGCTTTAGTGAACTGCTGTCGCTGTAAACATACCCTTAATTTTCTGCATGATTCTACAAAAGTTTGTTGATTTAGCCGTGCATCACATGACTTTGTGGCGAAGTGAAGTAGTTTGGACATTTTTTCCCTCTGAAAAATTCACCACTTATTCCTTTTTCACAATTTTTTTTTTATTTAATCAGGACATTTGTTTCAATCAATCAATCAATCAATCAATCAAATACATTTTAATTCAGAAAATAAAAACTTTTCCGCTTTTGTGAACTGCTGTCGCTGTAAACATACCCTTAATTTTCTGCATGATTCTACAAAAGTTTGTTGATTTAGTCGTGCATCACATGACTTTGTGGCGAAGTGAAGAAGTTTGGACATTTTTTTCCCCCTGAAAAATTCACCACTTATTCCCTTTTCACAATTTTTAATTTTGTATTTAATCAGGACATTTGTTTCAATCAATCAATCAATCAATCAATCAATCAAGCACTCAATCAATCAATCAATAAATCACTCAATCAATCAATCAATCAATCAATCACTCAAGCACTCAATCAATCAATCAATCAATCACTCACTCACTCACTCACTCACTCATCAATCAATCAATCAATCAATCAATCAGTCAATCAATCAATCAATCAAATACATTTTAATTCAGAAAATAAAAACTTTTCTCTTCATAGAAAAGTATTTGTTTTATATTACATTAATATTTGAAATTAATAAATATGGACAAAGGATCTCACTAGGGATGCAAAAGGGGTGGAACATTTCTGGTAAATTTCTCGAAAATTTCCGGAAACTTTCGGGGGAATTTACCGGAAATTTTCCACCACTTCGCATCCCTACATCACATCCCTAAATTGTTCTTTATAATAATTATACAATTATTCTATTCTAAAAAAAGAGAAAACGCTTGCTTACTTTCAAAATATATATTTTAAAGGGAATCTTTTTTAAGTGCGCATGTTAAACTAATGGTTAAACCGGCAGAGCATTTGATTATCAAACTAATCAGTCGTTAGCCAAGTTCAGTTTTTATCATCATTCTCACACCCTGCAGATCTCAGCAGCCTGTCTTCGCTTCAAAAACTAATCCACCACATAAAGTATTTGATGAAAGGAAGGAAACAAAACAATTCTGTGAGCTGACAGAAAAATATGCGATGCGAAGTATGATTCATTACCAAAGTGACAAAAGAAACACTGCAAGCTGTAGACATCTCATCTCCACATTATTATAGGCTGATAAGAAGAGCTTTTAATGCAGGAACCAATTATGAGGAGCGACTCGGTCTGATAAGCCATCTGCTCACACATCCAAACACTCGACAGTGGTATTACATGATGAATCAAACATATTCGTAATGCCAGCGCAATCTTTTCCGTCCCCTACACAATAACCTCTGTTTTCACCTTTGTCGCAGTGTGTCAGCGCAGAAAGTCGACTTCGCCATCTTCTCTGTCCTTCGCTTTTTCTTTCTCCCTCTCTATCCTGACACTCGTTGACCCCCTCATTCTCCGCTTTTTTCAAATTGTCCTTGATGCGCGTCATCCCGCTACCTGCTACAGCGCCACACTTCCTGCATTCCAGCATGCGGGCAGTCATGCAGAACGCAGCGCCACTAGGACTCAAAGTCACAAATGATTTCCCAACATGTGTTCCGCTGGGTTATTAATAAACGCGGTGGCACGGAGCAAGGAATGGCACTAAAAGGGCTTACACGGACAGGGAAATGAACAGGGCCCGAACAGAAGAGCATCTGTGTATTGCGCAAGGCCGGATTGCACAGACCTATGCAGAAGCTGATCCTTTCGCCTCCCCCCCTATGACGGGAAATGAGCAGGAAATGGGGTTACTGCAGATTAGGGGACGTGCCCCTGGAAGTATATGACACCATATGGTGCAGTGCTTTGCAATTACACAACAACAACAACATGGATCTGCACTCCATTCTGGTCTCTGAAAACGAAACTCTGGTGTCACGGAGAGTGACACGCAGCCACTTTCCTCATTCACTGCCTTTATGATCTCTTTTAGCACAGCTTCCCTTGGGAAACCTAAAATATCACCAGGATTCACAAGAAGAATGAATAATATCAATATCAACCAATTAGGATTTTTAAATGATCAGCATGAGTACGAATTTAGTAGAAAACAATCACTAACAGGATATCCGTATTTTCACTTTTGATTTTGTTTACAATTGACCCTTCGCTAAGAGTTTGATTGACAGGCGATCTGACCAATCATAACCCTGAATCCGTCAAAGCAGTCAGGGGAGTTAGTAGATTTACGTTGGTGAACTAGAAAAATCGTGTGTCCTCACGTCTTTGTGCGCTTGAAACAACATTCCTTCTGATGTTCATCCATGTTTATTTGATGCTATAAATGAGCCCATTATTCACATTCAAGTCTACACGCCCCAAATGTTGCATGTTTGTTTATTAAATGTTTTAGCTCATTTTGATCATGTATATTTAAATTTGATTTTGTTTACAATTGACCCTTCGTTAAGAGTTTGATTGACAGGCGATCTGACCAATCATAACCCTGAATCCGCCATTTTGTCCGACAAAGCAGTCAGGGGAGTTAGTAGATGAACGTCGGTGAACTTGAAAAATTGTGTGTCCTCGCTTGAAACAACATTCCTTCTGATGTTCATCCATGTTTATTTGATGCTATAAATGAGCCCATTATTCACATTCAAGTCTACACGCCCCAACTGTTGCATGTTTGTTTATTAAATGTTTTAGCTCATTTTGATCATGTATATTTAAATGATCTCCACAAATGTATGCACAATTCCCCTTACAACTAGAGCAGAAAATGCAAAACAAGTCTGCAGATTCAGTTTGACCTTAACAAAAACAATTATTTGCGATCGTAATGGCTGAAATTCCAACAAATTGCTTCTTTCAGGGACATTCTAAGTGCAGCAAAACAGACACTGCATTCCCTCAACATAAAAACCACCAAACTGTCAAATAAATATCTAGCCTTAATAAAATAAAAAAAAATAAGTACAGCCTTAAATACCCCTGCATTCATCTATTCATCAAATCTTTTTTATCCTTGACTCATATGAGAGCGCAACGCAGCATGTGGAGTCGCATGAAAAGAAATCCCTCTCAAATCGTTTTTCAGAAGCCCAGCACGCACGCAGACAGACAAACCGCACAAACGCTGCGGCTGAAAAAACAAAAACAACATACTGAGCGAATTAATCATTTCAATAAGAAGCCAGTGGCGTAGCGGAGAAAGATCAGCTGATTGTCATTGTCTGAGTGCTGCGACCCCCGCTTTCTGTTTTCTTTCCTTTCGCTTTTTGGCAAGACGCAATCTTTCTCCCTCAGTGGCTCTCTAATTGAATCTGTTTAATAAAACCTTCCTCTAATTGCCACATCAGATCTGAATCACTGTATGACCCACACAAAGATACCTGCTCTGTGTGAACCAGTATGGCCTCACAGAACTCAGTTTAGCCAGATAACCGGTGAACTTAACCCTTTCAGGGCTGTGTTTCTTCAAACGCTGGAAGATGGACGATAAGCTGAAGAGTTTTCAGGTAACAGACTCTCCATCAATGACGAACGCATCACCCAATTAGCACGCTATCCATTCTAATTAGAATGTAAGATTAAGATTAGTGTGTACCGAATCAGAGTACGCTAAAAATAGCGAGCCAAAGATTCTGGATGTTGTACTAATTCTGCTGGATTGTCAAAGAGTGCAAGTGAGATAATATCCCCCACAATCCCATTGACTGTGTTCAGAACAGGACAGCACTTAACATTTAACCCAGCTATTGAGTTAAATATTTGCCCAACGTGTTGGGTAGTTTTAAATTGCAATATGGCTGCCTTAAAATGAAGCCAAAAATGGTTGGAAATTAAAAATCAGACACATCAGGCAACGATAATTGATACTTATTAATAAGACATTTAATAAATGTCTATTATTATTCATTAATCTTATTTATACATATTCATGTATTACACATATTAAAACAAATGTTAATTTCCAACATAATTTGGGAAATATTTTTCATTTTAAGCCAGCAATACAGTCATTTTTAAAACTACCCAGCAGGTTGGGCAAACATTTAACATTTTTTGGAATGTAGATTAGAATTGAACATTTTTAATACAATTTTGAGCAATCTGACCAAATAATTGAGTGAAAAAAAAAATTATACTTCCAGTTAATTGATCTCTCTACAGAAGTATTTCTTTCTTTTGCAGAAAACAAAAGAAGATATTTTGACAAATGTTTCAAATGCTTTTGTTCACACAATGAAATCCTGTGGGGTTAGACTTCACCGATGGCATCTTTCAAATTTTGTTCCACAGAATAAAGAACTTGGTTTGACATGAGGGTGAATAAATGGCAGAATCATTTTTGGGTGAACTGTCACTTTAAAGGCATATCTGGATAAACCGTCCATTTAAACACGCTTGCTTGAAGCATGAAAACCAATGTTCTGGCAAGTATGACTGAGCTTCTGTTTACCGTATTTGATGTGCTCTATATACGTTCATTGATCAATGTTTATATGTGACTCTCTCTCGGTCTATATTCCTTATATGACCTTCTAGGTCACAGGGCTGGAGCCAATCCCAGTTTCCAAGGCCAGAGGCAGGGGGAAGCACCCTGGACAGATGGTTAGTTCATCACAGTTATACGTGAATAAAAGCCTAAATTAAATTTGTGTAAAAAGCAATCATGTCTCTTCAGAAGACTTGGATTAAACTGCCTGATTATTTTACAATGTCTTGCACTTTCTGAAGCTTGAAAGTTTTGGTTGAAGGGACTTTTGATGGAGGGACAGCACATATTTTTAATGAAATCTCTCAGGTTTCATTAAAAATATCTTCTTTTGTGTTTCAAAATTGACAAATGCCTTCTAGGTTTATAACAACATTAGGGTACGCAAATGATTTTCTTTTTGGTGCGAACAATCCCTTGAAGCTGCAGTTGATATCACACAATAAATCCATTTTATTCTCTTAAGAGCTGCTCCACAAGAGACCTTTCAGAAATGTTATACCACTGCTTATGCATGGTTTTAAAAGGGGGAAAGTCACAAGAAACAGGCTGGGTTGAAAATAGTTTGTCTAGAAGAAATGTAGAGTGAAAAAAAGTTACGCCCCTGAAGCCACAAACAATTCGTCAACAGCATGGGGGAGAGAGCACAAAGTAAAAGTAAAACTAGCATCCATTTATTTCCCATAAACACTGACGTAATCGTACAGCTGCTACATCAAAACAAACTAAGAGCTCCAAAAGATTCATCTTGTCTCACATCACACTATCTCATGTAAAATCACAACTGTTACTGTAAACCCTAATGCTCTAATGAATTGTATTGACGACTGTTGACTTAAATCATTAGAATTAGTTCAAATGACAGACGTTAATGAGCATTTAGAACTTTCATTTTTCAGTTTGTAAAAATGACAGCTTTAAACGTTCTTTTTAAACTTGCGTTAACTTAAAATCTTTTGATTTTGCGTCTGACGTCATTCCTGTACACGCAACTCGAACTGCTCTTCTCAAGATGGCCGATCGGTCACAGTATAATTTTCACAAAGACCCTGAAGTTAACGTTTTCATGTATATCATCTCATTGTCGACAGTTAAGTGTGACTGTGACGAGCAGGGCGGGCGAGAGCCGTGAGGGAACGGAGCCGGTGACGTGATTGATAATGAGCGTCAGCTGCGTGCTACACCGGTCTCGTATCTCTCACGGAGGAGCTCCGGAAGCATAAAAGAGGAACGACGATAGTGAAGGACGAGAGAGGACCAGGCCTGGATTTTATGCTGTGTTTTATTATGTTATGTCGCTGTGAGGAACTGCCGCCATTTTACTTTCGTTTTGTTGTTTGTTTATTTATTTTGGATATTAAAAGTTATGTTTTACGTTCGCCGGTTCCCGCCTCCTTCTTCCCGTACTTAGGAACTGTGTTACAGTGACGTAGAGTCATGATTAGAATGTGTTTAGCAGGGGAGAAAACGCGAGCTCCACCAATTGTTGCTAAATACGGTTTAGGATGTTAGCTAGATTTAGTGTAAATCGACCTTTAATTCGAACTGACAACTTTAAATTCATAAGTTATTTAGTTTTTGAAATCGGCAGATGCAGAATTCTGGTTTTGGGGACATTCAGCAAGAGGAGTAAAAGGCACAGATTTTTTTGGTGTAGATTCTCCATCATTACCTGTCACTGAGATCTGTCAGTTTGTACAGTACCTTTGGAGTTAGACAGGTGGAGGAACGCTGGGATGTCTCAGAAGTGAGGTAAGAAAGCGCATGAACTGTGATTGACAGGATTAGAGGAACTCGATCTTCATTTGGAGCTGAATCAGGCAGTTTATTAAAAACATCTCATGTTGCGCTGTAAATCATATGTGGCTCCAAAAACACATTATGACAAACCATTAATCTAACCTGATCGTGCAAGTTACTCACTTCTCTTTACTCAATCACTGTTTATAATATCAAAGAATACTGAACGAGTACAACTCTAAGAAACATCACTTGATGTACTATATGTTATTGTAAGAATGTAAAAACACACATACATAAACAGAAATACATAAGAGGTCTCCATCTAAGTTCCTTCATAAATGGATTCTTTTCACTTTTGCTCCCGCTCTAAGCAGCGCGAGTAGAACGGGAGGGGTTACACATCGCTATTCTAAGTGTGTTGCTATGCAGTTGCTAAGGTGTTATGGGGTGGTTGAATTAAAAGAGCCCAACTCAAAGTCTCTAGAGTCGTGTGCACACTGCGAAGCTTAGGAGCGACAACCGATTTTAAATTGTCGTTGCAAGTGTGAATGGAATACACAACAAAAATGGAGTCAATACCAAAACAACTAGGAATGCTTTACATTTTGTGGTTGTAAATAAGAAACATGGATGCCAAAAGTTGAACCCCTTTTGCTTTCAGTTAAACTTTATCGTAATCCAGTTGTTACAACCTAAATTTATCAGGAGCGCATTTTTTTTAACTTAACAGTACTCAATACAATTAATTAGAGCATTAGGGTTGATATTCTGTTCCATTTCCCTTTGTCCCTGTTTCCCTACTTTGTTTAGTTTCGGTTTTGTTGTTTCTATGGTTACTATTAATTATTATCATCAGCTGTATCTCATTTAGTTCCTTGTTATCCCATGCATATATACTCAAGTGTTCAGTTTAGTTCTTTGCCGGTTATCGTGCTTAAGTTACATGTATTGTTTACTAGTGTTCTCCTGTATCGTTCTCAGTGTTCATTAAAAGGTTAGTTCATCCAAAAATGAAAATTCTGTCATTAATTCCTCTCCCTCATGTCGTTCTACACCCGTAAGGCCTTAATTTATCTTCAGAACACAAATGAAGATATTTTTGATGATTTTTATTTTTTCAGATATTTTTGTCTCAGTGAGTCCAGCAAGATAATGAACACTCAATCTCCAGAAAGATACTAAAACATATTTAAAACAGTTCATGTGACTACAGTGGTTCAACCTTCATACTATAAAGCGATGAGAATACTTTTTGTGCGGCAAAAAAAAAAAAAAAAAAAGACTTTTCAACAATATCTAGTGATGGGTGATTTCAAAACACTGATTCATGAAGCTTTTTATCAGTTTCGAATCAGTTGCTCAGAGCGCATATCAAACTGCCAAAGTCACGTGAACTATTGAAATTTCGAATCATTTAAGACGTAACGAAGCCTCGTTTACTGAAATCACGTAACTTTGGCGCTCCGAACCACTGATTCAAACAAAAGATTTGTAAAGCTTCGAAGAACTCTATTGTCCATCCAGTAGGTTTCAGTCACTTTTCCTAAGGGACCTCATGGAATCAGTTGAATTATGATGTAAATCCGGTGATCAATATTTCTTGTTTATATTTTCACATATGTTTTTGTATACACACATATTGTATACACACAAAATGTACAGAGAGGAGCCCAGGAGAATCATGTTGTGGAACAGCATCTCTTCTGCCGTGATCTTGCCGATTGAATTTACCGTTTCAATCTGCTGCGACTCTCAGTTGTCACAAACCTTCCTGTCAAGAGCAAACCGGTCACACGTGACGACAGCGCAGCACTATGGGAATTCATTGTGCTTCTGGCTGAGGCTCCTCTCTGCTTTAATGTCCTATATTTCCTCAATGCTCTGCTTGTTCAATGAAATCCATTCCCAAATTGAACACTACCTCAAATAAAGACAGACAGACGTCAACATAAATAAAAAAAAGTCCTTCATGAGGTGACTGTGAAACCAGAGGTTTCAAACTTTGATTTAAACCACCTTTAACTCACATTCAGCAAATTGAAGGTTGCGCTGGTGTAATATTTACTGGTTGAAAGGAATAGGCTATCCTATTGTTATGGAACGTCATAATGACGTTTCATTCATCTTCGGAACACAAATGAAGATATTTTTGATGAGAGCTTTCTGTCCCTCCATTGACAGCTATCCAACTGACACTTTGACGCAACAAAAGGTTCATAAAGAGATTGTAAAACTAATCCATATGAATTGAGCGGTTTAGTCCAATTCTGAAGAGACTCCATCGCTTATATGAAATTATTTAATTTAGGCTTTTACTCACATGTAAACAGTGATCAGTGAACATAAACAGAAGCTCAACCAAAACCGCTTCACGCTTGAGAACAAACTTCTTCCAGAAGCTCAAACATGCTGTGTAACACTCGATAATGAACCTCATTGGTTCTCGCACGCATCAAGCAAACATCCTTGAGCTTCCGTTTACCACAACTGGTGTCTGAGTTGATGAATGTTTATATGTAAATTCAATGTGTTCATGATATAAAGCGATCCAGTCTCCGCAGAAAATTTGGATAAATTGCTCAATTCAAATGGATTAGTTTTACGACTATTTTGGTGACACTGATTTCAGATTTACCACCTTCTAAACAATCTCAAAAAGAAAGAAAGAAACAAAGAAACTGATTGTTCAATTTACAGATGGTTGGTCAGATGGCCAAGTGGGCAGTTCTTGGCCAGAATAGGCAATAGAGTGGACCAGATTTTAGGCCAATACTCAAAAGTCTGGCTGTCAGAGTAGAACCTTCCAAATTTTAGGATTGGGCTTTCATCCATTGTCTCGTCTGAAGCTCACCCCGTCTTGTGGCTGTGGAGTTCTGATCTGGAGGTACAGGGCGCGAGCGGCCACGTGTCCTTTCAACCTGTGCCTTTACAGCTTCAGCCATTAGCCTTGACGGGCTTTGACGTCTCACATTAATCCACCCACTTCCTGTCACACATGTGTTATAAATGAAGGACACCGGTGGCAGAACGTAGGGAAGAATTCATTTTTCCATTTGTGTTCTTTCTGCTGGCAGGGCAGATGGAAGGGTGATGGATGTGTCCATGTGAGGTCTGGGATGGTAAGGAGCGAATGCAAGAGCATGCCGAGCCAGCGCGTACCGCCCCATGTCATCAAAAACCCGCCAGCCGCACAGCATGCATACATCAACGGGAACCGACATGGCGGAAAGAAGGAGTGAGCTGACAAGCAGATAAGCGTGGCACTGACAGGTCTATCTATCACATGTCTTTATTCGTCATGTTAGGGTTTGTTTCTTTCAAACAACTGGACATCTGTGCGTTCATATTTTTTTCCTGAGGCTGTACTTTTCCTTTGAGAACTGAATATTACAGAAATAGCTCACAATTCAACAGTTCAAAAAAAAAAAGAAGTACAAATCTGCCAAACTTGATGTATAAAAATGCGTCAAGCCAGGTTTGATGTCATGCCAACAGTCACTGGTTCTCACGCATCTCACAAATGCACCATGAAAAACTGCAATATTTGCATTTGATAATGAGATTTGAAAAGACAAGATGTTTAGAGAAATATTACTTTTAGACAAAGTTGTCGTACAATCAGTTGGTTGGTTGGATGGGTGGATAATATGGCTGGATGGATGGATGGATGGATGGATATGGAGACGGATGGATGGATGGTTGGATGATATGAATGCATGGATGGAAGGATGGATGGATGGATGGATGATATGGATAAATGGATGGAAGGGTGGATATGGAGATGGATGAATGGATAGTGGTTGGATGAATGGATGGATGAATGGATGGATGGATGGATGGATGGATTGATGGATGGATGGTGGATGAATGGATGGATGGATGGATGAATGAATGGATGGATATGTACATGGATGGATGGATGGTTGGATGATATGAATGCATGGATGGAAGTGTGGATGGATGGATGGATGGATGGATGGTTGGATGATATGAATGCATGGATGGAAGTGTGGATGGATGGATGGATGGTTGGATGGTGTGGATGGATGGATGGATGGATGGATGGTTGGATGATATGAATGCATGGATGGAAGTGTGGATGGATGGATGGATGGATGGTTGGATGATATGAATGCATGGATGGAAGGATGGATGGATGGTTGGATGATATGGATACATGGATGCAAGGGTGGATATGGAGACGGATGAATGGATAGTGGTTGGATGGACAGTGGATGAATGGATGGATGGATGGATGGTGGATGAATGGATGGATGGATGGATGAATGAATGGATGGATATGTAGATGGATGGATGGATGGTTGGATGATATGAATGCATGGATGGAAGTGTGGATGGATGGATGGATGGATGGTTGGATGATATGAATGCATGGATGGAAGTGTGGATGGATGGATGGATGGATGGATGGTTGGATGATATGAATGCATGGATGGAAGTGTGGATGGATGGATGGATGGATGGTTGGATGATATGAATGCATGGATGGAAGTGTGGATGGAAGGATGGATGGATGGTTGGATGATATGGATACATGGATGGAAGGGTGGATATGGAGACGGATGAATGGATAGTGGTTGGATGGACAGTGGATGAATGGATGGATGGATGGATGGATGGTGGATGAATGGATGGATGGATGGATGGATGGATGGATGGATGGATGGATGAATGGATGGATGAATAGGTGGGTGGATGGGGATGATGGATGGAAAGATGGATAGATGGGGATGGATGGATGGGGTGGATTGATTGATGGATGCTGATGGATGGATAGATGGATGGATGGATGGGGATGGATCGATGGATTGATCGATGGATGATGATGGATGGATATGGATGAATGGATAATATTTGAAACATTGAATCATAAATCACAATTTTAATCAGAAAAATCACAATTAGACTAATAAAAAAAAAAAGGACTTTTGGAGCTCGACAACCACTGATGAATGGAAAAGAGCAGCACCAACATAAATAAAAAATAACGTTTGTGTTCTACAGAAGAAAGAAAGTGATGTAGTTTGTGATGAAGATGAGTAAACAATGACCGCATTTTATTTTTCTTAAAATCTGGCATATGGAGACGCAATGAGCAAATTCTAGATCCTTAGCAGATAAATCAATAAACAGACACTTCAACTGTCATAATTCAAAGACATAACATCCAGCTGTTTAACACAGAGCCTTTTGACATTTTGTCTTTGTGACAAAAGCGATAAAATGAAACATTTGACATTTCAATTCAAAATATCTGATGCGTTTCTTTTGTGCCTCAATCTGGTGCAAAGGAATGGTAGCCATTTTGCATTTCCCTTAGAGACCAGTGGTTAAGTGGAAGGATAAGGATCACAAAAAAGGCTCCTTACAATTCAAAATAACATCTCTAGGATAAATGAGACTCTTAAAGCGCTCGTATTTCACCTGTTACAAGGAGTATTTGAGATGGATACTATGCCAGTTGGGAAAAAAAGTCTCTCAGCAGTCGATCTCATTAATGTACAAGCTTTGCAGAGACAGATAAATCTGCAGTTAGCTATGTGGCATTTCTAGCATTCGTGCCTGTCTTGCAGTGAATCAATATTGTTGACCTTTACTGATGGCAGTCATATTGAAAGCCAAGCCATCATTTGCCTGAAAACACACAGACAGAAGTATTGAAATATCGAAAGAGACAAGGAGACGATTTTCCCGTGGGGTTTATGTACAGTAGTTTGGAGCAGTACTAGGGCTTTAGGCAGCGGCTCTTTTCCAAATTTGAGAAGTGCATTAAATTCAATACAGTTGTCAATAATTGGCGGCTTCAGCTGTGTGTACTACGGGTAGAAGACAAACCAGTTATACCGCGATAAACCAGTAGACATTTGTTCAGCGTTCAACATGTTTGAATATGATTGTGTTTATGCAAAATCCTGCTCAAAACCTGATTTTGCTATTAAAAATTTGATGAAAAAATGCATATTTTTTACTTGTTTTGAAAAAAGCAATGAGTAATGCTGAATAATGTATTTCTTTATTATTTTTTAAATGTTTGTTTCATTGCAAATGTTCATTATTAATTATATATTTATACATTATTGTTAATTTACATTATATACATTATTATATTCCATTATAATATCATTATAATATATATAATATGCTGATTTTTATTATTGATTCTTTGATGAATAAGAATAAAAAACATTTAAATAAAATCAAAATCGTTTGTAACAAAATAGAATACATTTTTTACTTGTTTTGAAAAAAGCAATGAATAATGCTGAATAATGCATTTCTTTATTATTTTTTAAATGTTTGTTTCATTGCAAATGTTCATTATTAATTATATATTTATACATTATTGTTAATTTACATTATATACATTATTATATTCCATTATAATATCATTATATATATATATATATATATAATATGCTGATTTTTATTATTGATTCTTTGATGAATAAGAATAAAAAACATTTAAATAAAATCGAAATCGTTTGTAACAAAATAGAATTTTTTTTTCTTTTTTGAAATAAATTAATACTTTTAGTTAGCAAAAAGGTGATAGTGAAGATTTATACTTTTAGAAAATATTTCTATTTTGAATAAACGTGAATCCTGAAAAAAGTATCACAGCTAGAATGATTTCTGAAGGATCAAGTGACTCTGAAGACTGGAGTAACGGCTGACGAAAAATCAATATATTTTGAAGTATATTAAATAGAAAACATTTTCTGTATTTTTGATTAAATAAAAAGCAGGCTTGATGAGAATAAGATACTTCTAAAACATTAAAAATAGTCATGTTTACAAACTTATATATATTATATTTATATTCCAAACCTTTCTGTAGTTTCAAAATAATTTTTCATTTAAAAAATTGCATAATGTGATAAATATATATCGCGATTGATTAATATTTCCTGACATAAATGTAATCTTATATCACGCACCCCTGCTGTGGCCGGTAGATTTAATTAAGGGTCCAGCCTTGCGTGATAATGGGATGGAGCTTATTATGGAGTGAAGGTCTCACTTCCCTATTCCTAATACCGTCACCAATCCTCCCGACAGCAGGGCATTCTCTCATACGCCTACAGTGACATTCCTTCATCAGACTGTGCAGCCTTTCCAGACTCAAGAGTAGCCTCAAGTCCAATACTAATATACTGCGAGGGGTGTGTGTCTGTGTGCAAAGAGGCAATGAGGCAAGAGAGGACAGAGAGTGAGAGACGAATTCAGGCACTGAGCGAGAGAAGATGATGAAAAGAAGCTCAATTAAAGAAGCCGTGGCATGTTACACATTCCAAACGATAAGTCTTAACATGCTCTCCGGGATAAATCCACAACAAATATTCGCTTACAAAACCAACATAACCATTAGACTGCTAATACGGTCTTCTTAAAGGAACATCATGAATTTTTAAAAAATAATTAGGGAAACCATCTTCTCAGGAGGAGTATCTTTTTAGGTGAAAGGGATATCATTCATTCCCCGTAATGTCATTCCATGACTTCTGTGGAGCACATTTTGAAGATTGAAACTAATATTGAGATCTAAAAAGTACAATAAGCGTAAATAAACGTGTCATGTGCACTACATTTCAGAACCAAAAACCATTCAAAATTAAATCGGTTTTCACAAATCTGCGACGGATTTATGGATTCATCAGTGACATATGTGGCATATTTGATTGTATTCAAATGTTGTTCCAAAATGTATGTATGTGGCATTGAGACTTCAAAGATCTTTGCTCGATTTTCTACTGAATATGCAACTTTTTTTTATCTCTAAGTCAAGATGGAAACACTGATGCAGGTAAATCACTGCAAGAATAAACTGATCTTTTAATTCCTGTCTCGCGCTGCGTCTAAATGTAGCCTCAAGTGAACCATGTCAAGTTCCTCTCTGCTTCGTCTGCATCAGGGGCCCATTTTCCTCTCAAACCTCTTCCTTCCTTCCCTCTTCCAGAATGAGCTCACTGAGAAGAAGATGCACATAACGTTTCCTCTTTTTTCCCTCTTCTCTGCAATGAAATTTTGCCGCAATGACACAAAAAAACTCTTTCTCAGCCAGACTGCCAGTCAAAACGGCACATGACCCATTGGGCCTTTCCACAATCGGCAAACAATAAGCCCTTGTTTCTGCACATCTCATGTTTTTCCCCCTCACAGTTACTTTGGTTATGAATTATGCGCTCTGAGGAAAACCAGGTTAATTTTCTCCTTGTAACCCACACACTTTTGTCAAACAAGTACACACACACACACAGTTTTCTGTGTACAGTGTAAACAGACAGAACTGACCTCTCTGGAGGTCAGTCTCGAACAACAATTCAAAGCTCTTCTCCTATCTAATGGTCACCTTTGCTGAAAACCACAAAAAGGCATCGTTTCTTGAATAGCTGAGAGCGGTGAGTGCCGGTGAATGATAAATACATAAAAAAATGCATCAAAAAAGCACATTAAACAAATGTTTGGGCAAACGAGATCGTCGTGATTCTGAGAGAGCGAGACTTGAAATGGTGCTTTGAGTCCCTGTTCAGTAACTTGATTATAAAATACCGTTTATTGGAATTTTTCATCCTCAATTACTTCACAGCAAGGGTGGAAAATATAGTAAACACAGATTTAAGCCCCATTAGCAAACAATAATTGGAAAACATTCAACAGCTTTAACACATCCTATTAATTTTGACATTTAAACTATGAACAACTAGGATATTATAATGTCAAAATGTCTATGAAAGAAAGAAAGCCTCCAGGTGTTCAATTATAATCCAAAAGATTCTATTTCAAATTCGTTTAACTCATCAAAGAATCCTGAAAAACAAATGTTTAACATCGATAATAATAATAAATGTTTTTTGAACATCAAAGAATGATTCCTGAGGGATCATGTGACACTCAAGACTGTAATGACGCTGAAAATTCAGCTTTGATCGCAGAAATAAATTACATTTTAAAATGTCCAAACAGAAAACAGTTATTTTAAATTGTAATAATATTTCACAATAATATTTTTAATCAAATAAATGCAGCCTTGGTGAGCATGAAACTTTTAAAGCATTAAAAATCTTACCGATCCCAAACTTATGTTTCCGATCTTGTGTCTCGATCGGACAAATGGTTTTCGGAGATATTTGCGAATGTCGTTTAAACACTAAACCACAACGTTGTACTAACCATAAGGCGAAACCTAGCCTGTTTTGGTATCGTTAGACTTGGCAGGGATTTTGTGAAAATAAGTCAACCACATCCAAAGTTATAAGCATGTCAATATTTTTTTACCACTAGGTGGCACTGGTCTGAAACTTCTCAGACTTCTTAAGGGCATCATGCCGATGACCCATACCAAGTTCTGTAATGATACGTCCATGCGTTCGTAAAATACAGCATTTTACTGTTTCTAGCCCTTATGGTTCAAAAGTTATTAGCATAAATTAAAGTGCAAGTTTGGACAGTTGGTGGCGCTAGAGGGATTGAGTTAGAGACTCCAAATTTGCTACGGTGACAGGTCAGACCGGCCTCTATCAATGTGCCAAATTTCATAACTTTCCATAGACTTCCAGAGTGGAAGAAGAAGAAGAACACAAACGGATGCTTTACCCCTAATTATGAACAATTCAACTAATGTATTGAAATTTAAGTGGATGATAGTGAGGGATTCCTTAAATTCAAGTGTGCCCAGTTCTGATGGAAATCCGAAATATGCAGCAAGAGTTTAAGAGTAACAGTTGCCAATATACAAAGCTAGCAAATCTATGTAAAACTAGAAATGTCTACGTCCAGATGTTTGATTATAGCCCATTGGCAAACAAAAACCAGAGCAATGGGATCGTTGTAACTTCTGACAGTTACAACTTAGAAAAAGGATCTCAAACTCGCCAGTATTGGTTTAGAAAATGGCACGCGTCCAATTTTAAAAACTGTGATTCAAACTATGTTTAGAAAATGAATCGTGTTGGAATGATGATAATAATAATGATCGGGAAGCTCAAACCATCGAAAGTTGGCAGCGATTATGAATTGTTTACTATATTCTAGTAATCCTTATAAATATAACGGAAGGCGAGAAAATACAGTAACTAACGCAGAGCGTTTGACCGTTTGATAAAGCACAGCTTCTGTATTTCCCTCCAAACTGATCATTTGATGAACTGTCAGAATAATTGATAAAGCACTCGAAATGAATTGTTATTCGAAGCCTTGAGTGTCTCATCAGTTATATCCACTCAGATTCACGACGACAGGATGTGTGCGAGTCCTCTTTCCTGCCAATTTGACGATGCACCCTCTTCCCCTAAGCAACAATCAAGAGTGTCTCTGTAAAATGGCAGATAGAGAAATCCTTCTGTTAGACTGACATGGTTGCTCTGTCCCACATATACACTTTCCTCACACCATCTGATCAAATGCTCAAAATACACAGAGCGAGCAAAAAGCACTCGAGGACCACGCTGTGAGCCACTGAGTGAGAGAGAGAAAAAAGTTCCTTAAAGGTTCTGTTATCTTTACCAATTTAAAGGACAAACGAGTGGCACGCTTCGACGGGCCGCAGTGCGATTCATCTTTATCAGCGAACCACACCAAACCTTCACACCGAGCATCTACTGCCAGACACCACAGGGACACCCGAATGTCAACAATTGACTTACAAACAAAACGCCTCACTTCCCTTTAAAATATCATCACATCTGCCATTTCAAGTCCGTAGCCGTCGCATCCCTCCTCAGCACTGAGTAATTGTTGGCCTGAGGCTGAAATCACGAGGAAATAAGCTTATCACAAACGCAGCAGTTTTAAAGCTCTTACAGGAAATGAAAGAAACTGACCAAAGTAAATGTATTATCTGTAAAAGAGGCGACGAGTGTCGGTCTAAATGTCAGACGTTTAAAAGCGCAGTTCGAGGTGCACATAATTTATCCTTTTCTGTCAAGGAAAGTTTCACATTTTTCATCTTCCGTGATTTGTGGCATTAAAGGGTTACGCTAAAAGAAAGGCCATGAATTCTTTCCCCCCTATACTTGGCTATGTCCTTACATTTAAATTAATCATGTGATACTATGCACTTATTCATGTTTTTACATTGTACTGATATTTTAAAAATACCTGCATGTGATTACATCTGTAATTACATTTATAATTACACTGTTGATCCATCCATCAAACCTTAAAGGGTTAGTTCACCTAAAAATGAAAATTCGGTCATTAATTCCTCTCCCTCATGTCGTTCTACACCCGTAAGATCTTCGTTCATCTTCAGAACACAAATGAAGATATTTTTGATTCGGTGAGTCTCTATTGACAGCAAGATAATGAACACTTTCAGATTAGTTACTAAAACATATTTAAAACAGTTCATGTGTTCAACCTTAATATTATAAAGTGACGAGAATACTTTTTGTGTGCCAAAAAAACAAAATAACGACTTTTCAACAATATCTAGTGATGGTCGATTTCAAAACACTGATTCATGAAGCTTTACGAATCTTTTCGAATCAGTGATTCAGTTCGTGTATCAAACTGCCCAAGTCACATGAACTATTGAAATTGCGAAACACTTATGACGTAACGAAGCCTCGTTTACTGAAATCACGTGACTTTGTCGCTGTGAACCACTGATTCGGAACAAAATATCCGTAAAGCTTCATGAAGCAGTGTTTTGAAATTGACCATCACTAGATAGTGTCATTATTTTGTTTTTTGGCGCACTAAAAGTATTCTCGTCACTTTATAATATTAAGGTTGAATCACTGTACTCACATGAACTGTTTTAAATATGTTTTAGTAACTTATCTGAAAGTGTTCATTATCTTGCTGTCAATAGAGACTCACTGAATCAAAAATATCTTCATTTGTGTTCTGAAGATGAACGAAGATCTTACGGGTGTAGAACGACATGAGGGAGAGGAATTAAAGACTGAATTTTCATTTTTGGGTGAACTAACCCTTTAACCCAGACTTAAACCCACCCATCTCACCAAACATGTTTTGCCATTCAATATGAGCACAATAAGTACATTATATTTATTTTTTATGTAAGTACAAACACCTGATATAAAGCAGGACCAAAACATCTTTCACATTATCAGCAATGTACTATAAAAGACAACAATGTTGAATAGAGTTGCGGGAAAAGTATGTGTCATTATTTTGTTTTTTGGCGCACTAAAAGTATTCTCGTCACTTTATAATATTAAGGTTGAATCACTGTACTCATACACTGTACTGTAGTGAATTGACTTGATTTACTTGTATTTCTGCATAAATTGGTCATAAATATCTTTAAATCTAATCTATGATTGTAAATGAGGTCAATTTCCAAAAATAACTTTTGTGTGACCCCTTAAACACAGTCAAGGGTCCTGAGGCTTCTAGGGGTCACATGTCCACACCAGGATATCGTAGCGATATGGGAGTGGGCTACTTAAATCATTGGACTGGGACCCATGAAAACCATAAAAATTTATAACCCTGTCATATTTTGGCTCAAAAACATCGTAGAGACATGAAGTTGGACTCTTTTTACTTGTGGCAGTGTATGTAGCTACAACATGATGCCAGAAACAATTCTCCAGAAAAAGGATCTAGAAACCTTCATAAATATTTTGGGCAAAAACGCTCGATTGTGTCGACGCTGCGGATGTTGCGTGACCGTCTTGAGTCATAATATGCATGGGGAAATCTTTTACAAGAAACTCCTGATCACTTGGATTCCTTGTGAATTGACTTGATTTCGTCCCGAAAAATACATTGCCGAACAGCGGGAAAAGTGTTCACACCTTTAGTTGCTAGAAATTGGCACACTAGTAGACAGATGTTTGCTTTATCTGCATTCACAATGACTGAGTGTTGCTCATCCAATCAGAGTTGGAAATCTGTTTTATAATGCGGCTTTTTCTACAGTCAGGTCTGAATTAAACAGCTTTAACTTGCTCTGTTCCCCACACATTATATTACGAAATTAATTTGATAGGCTTTCATACCGGAACAATTACGCTTCTAACAAGTGCCACTTTTGTTCAGCTCTATCTGTGCACACTGCCCCATGAAATCCAGCACTGAGAAGTAGAAGCACTCTTAATGGGCTGAGATGAACCAGGCTGATGGACCCATGTCAACGTGCGTCCTGTCCTACATGTGTCACAAATCTTCCACACCAGTAGAGCTGTCAATACATTGAACGTACAGAGCAGAGTAATAACCGCTGGGGACTGACAGTGTGGATGGAAATAGATTAATTATTGAAATAAGGCCACTGTGCTAATGGTCATTTAAGATAATGTAATTCGATTGCCATTGTTCCAAGCACAAAGGGCACACTGGCCCTTTTTTTGTGAATGTAGAGGAATGTAGTTTACTGGGCTTCACCAAAGCTCTGACTGGGTCACAATTTTGGCATCGATACCATGGGGAAAAACTGCCAGGAAGATATTTTTAATATTCTCTCATAATTTGGCAGCAAGTACATTAGGCTGCTGTCACTTTAAGACCTGACGCACAGATCCATTATGCTGTTACGCATGCGTTTTCTTTCTCAACTGTTTACGTTCGCTGAAAACAAAACTGACTCTGCTTACACGAATGCTCGCCAAGACGGGCATTTTGACAGTATTTTTGTGTGTATTTGACTGTTTAAGCACAATAAGCAGTGAAAAAGAACTCAGTTTCGTACTGAGAGGAGGCTTAAAAGTAAAATATTGTACAATATGTGCCATCTAATGGCAAAATTCAAGTCCTGTAACACCAACAATATTTATCCAGAGCAAATGAAACGAGTGAATGAGGGGAGGAGGGTTTGTGTGTCGAAATATATATATATATATATATATATATATGCAGGGTATATATATATGGGGAGTAACGAAATACAAGTAACATAGTTACGTATTTAAAATACAAAATTTGAGTAACTGTATTTCATTACAGTTACATTTTAAATGGGTGGTAATCAGATTACAGTTACATCTGAAAAGTGTTTTAGATTACCAAAGTGATTACTTTGAGTTTTAATGTCATTTAAACAGCAATTGGTGATTCTCTGACTCTGACAGTCTGAAAAAGTGGAGTTAAGTTTCATGTTTTCCACTGTTTTCATGTTTTGTGAGAGTTGTTTGTGAGTCATTTTATTATTCACTCGTCACTGCAACTTTTTCTCACAATTAGTTTTTTTCCCTCACAATTGTGAGTTTGCATTTCACAATTCTGACTTATTTTTCTCAGAATTGCGAGATTTAAACTCACAATTGCAAGTAATAAAGTCAGAATTGGGAGATATGAATTTGCAGTACTAATTTTTTTTTCTTGAAATTGTGAATTTAGTATGTGAGTTTATATCTAATAATTTTGACTTTACTCAATATTGTGAGTTTATATCTCATAATTTTGACTTTTCTCAATATTGTGAGTTTATATCTCATAATTCTGACTTTATAACTCACAACTGCAACTTTATATCACACAATTCTGAGGGAAAAAGTCAGAATTGTGAGATAAAAACTTGCAATTACCTTTTTTGTGTTTGTTTCACACTTATTATTATTCCAAAGTATTCTAAAGTATTTAGATTAAGTTACTAAACTTTATTAACATGGTGGTGTAATAAAGTAACTTTAAAATAACTTTACTATGTAGTGAAATACATTTTAAAAGTAACCTACCCAGCCCTGTATATATGTGTGTGTGTATAAATATAAGTATAAGTACATTTATACATCAAGTAAAGTGTAATAATATATTTTTCTTATTAGATTTATTAGATTTTTAGTTTTTAATTACATTTACCATCAATTATACAGTCAATTATGTATTTATAATTCACCTTGGCCTCGAGTCGTCAGTAAATGGCGAAAGCGCTGCAAAATACCTTGCAATCAATTAATCAATTGTAATTCGAGTTGTAAGTCCTTCAAAGCTCTTGCGACCGGAGGATAAGATGTCACGGTCACCAGCGAGGCCAGCTAACATGTCACTAAACTCCCAAACAAGATTTATTTACAAGGTAAATGAAAAAGATTTGATTTTAACTGCGATAAGCTCTAAAGGAAGTTCTACTGACAGGTCTCTGGCAGAAAACTGCACATGGCAAAGGTGACGGAATCAATGGTATTAACGCCTCTAATTTTCCGCCTCAGGAGAAGGAAGGGAAAATACTCGTGTCGTGCAGTAGAGCTGACCCTGTAGATGTGACAGGGCCGCATCCAATTAACACCTGTTTGCGATGTGGCGGCGCTCTGCTTCTCAACGCCTAGCATGTCCAGACGCCCGGACAGATTGATGTGAGTGAGTTTCGAAAGCCGCATCGCCTCTAAATCTTGGCTCCTGCGAAGAGGAAGAACACATTCGTGCTGAACAGACAGTTGTCCTCAAACATTTACCACTGCCAAAGTCAGGGGAGGATGAAATAACACGAATCAAGAATGCTGCGGATATTTTTGCAGACCTTTGGAAAACCACAGAGATTAATTACACTCTGCCCCATAAATAATTAAGTGATGTCCACAGCAAAAGAAGAAAAAAAGGTATATATATATATATTAAATTTAAGAAATTAAGCTGTGCATTAATTAGTGGGCTGACAGCTTGCTGTGCTTTCAGACAGCTGGCATGAGAAAAACCCTCTCAGAAAAGTTTATTTCAATTAAAAATTGAATTCAGCCCTCTTAAAACACTACAGGCATACGTATTCAGACAGACATTTTTCGCCACAAGCTGCACTTTTAAAATGATGTTTTTCAATCTAAAAATATGCTCGAGAAACCCATGCTTTCGGTTTCATTCCGTCGCGTTCCGTCCGGCTGCGTTTGAAGATAGCGTCTGCCGTTAAAAGCATCCGACTGATGTCGGGTGAACCTGAAATCAGCCAAGGTTTAGAAAAAAGTTTATTCATCATTTTTATTTGAATGATATTTGGCCATTAGGTTTGGGAGGCTAAAATAAAACAGCATATCTTCATCTGCATTCAACTACGTTTAAATAATCTCTGATTCAAAACTATATTTGCATTATTAAATATTCAAAGAAGTCCTTGCATTGCATTTTTTATATGCAATAATTAAATATTGTTTTGCTGAATTGTTATATCGGTGCACAGAAATACAATTTCTTCCTTATGAAAAATCGTTGATTACTTTTAACTTTTTTTTCCAAACAAGGTGATGCATTTTGAATATGGTCCAAAGGCACATTTTTTTTTCAGTCACATTACTCAGCCTTTAGAAGTGAATAGAATTTTTGAAACGAGTAGCAGTTTGTTCGTGGTGCACACACCCTCACACATGGAGCTCTGCCCATGTTCCACATCAAACGCTTGAATGCCTTTGCGTTTGCCTCTACGGGACAACAGGGAAAGTCAAAGTACAGTACTTTCAGGCATTCCGTTCTTGGGTTTGGCCGACCCCCCACACTCTCTTTGAAAACAGGACATTGTTAAAACAGAAACATGTTGCTTTTGGCATGAGAGGCTGCTCTCTCCCTGCATACAACGGGGCCTGCAATTAGCATGGCCGGCTCCCCAGAACAAATATTCTCCACTGTAATCCTGCCAGGGCAGCAGAGACACAACTCGACTGCAAGAATGCTTGGCATTTCCTTTAATGTGCTTTGGCTGAGCTGGGTCAGAGAAAACCAACAGTAAAAGCAGAACAAAACTTCCTGTTCACACTCACTTTCTCTCTCGAACATGCACGCTTTTCCCATCAAAAGAAAAACATTTTAAAATGATCATATCATATATTATATTATATATTCACACACACACACACACACACACACAAATAGGCTTTCTATTTCCATATCTGGCAAGTTATATCTTTTCAGGCAACGGTTTCTAAAAGTAGTGCATTCATCCACTTACTAAATTACTGCAACCTCTAAGTCAGGGGTCTAAACTGGATTAGTGGAAGACTACCATTCACCTCCATGTTAATTTCAAACACAGGCTCTCTCTAAAAGACCTCCAGCACATTCCCTCACCGCTGTTTAGCCCAGTCATTTCAGGTTGACGGTTAAATTGCCTTGAATAATCTAGAGCGAGTCCACAGAAGTCTCAGTTGATCCAAAGAAGCCCGTATGCTCAAAAGCACTCTACCATTAAAACAGTGTTTGACACTGTGAAACAAAGCCCTTTTTATACCCATTTGTATTTCAAAACTTTAGTTAGTTTACAAGAGAGCATCTGTTTTCTATTTAAATATATTTTAAAACATAAGCTTCCACAAACATATTAAAGGGGGTCTTCTTACAAGATGTAATCTCAGGTGAGCCCAGAATGTGTCTGTGAAGTTTCAGCTCAAAATACTCTACAGATCATTTATTACACCATGTTGTACTGTAAATACCCATTTTTAAGTGCTGGCAAAAACATGTATGTCCCTTTAAATGCAATTGAGCTGCTGCTCCCCGCCCCCTTTCCACAATAACAGCTCCTGCCTGCATCGAATACTCTGCCAAATACTAACAAGACATCTGCTTTGTTTTGATTATTATTTGATATACCAATTTGGAGCAGATGTCGCAGTTACGTCGCTTGCAGCTGCGCACGCATAGTGGTGGCAGAAAAATAGTGGTAAGAAGTGGAGGAAAATTGCAAAGAGTATATTCTTCGTTTTTACAGAATACCAGACATTGCAAGTCACAGACTGGACTGATGAAACCTGCGATGATTAGTTTACTATTGAATTTAATGAACAGTAAAGATGATGATACACGGGGCAATGTTGCTGAGCGATGTTTCCCATTGAGAATGAACAACAAATTTCTGTCTAGATAGGTCGTGGGCAATTTTTTTGAGATCCTCCAATCAGAATGCTAGCAGGCGATCATGTGACCAGCTTGGAGATTTCAGAAAAAATTCAAACAAGATGAGATGACGATGAAAACTTTCTCTTTTTACGCTGGTAAGTTTTTATTGTGTGAACCCAAAACTGGGCATTTACCTCATTTAATGCTTAAAATACCAATTTAATGTACCTAGGCTGTAATTTAGCCATTGAATATTTTTAGTTAAATGCCAAAAAGACATGCGCCACGTAACGTCTGCAGTGGCTGTTGAGAGAATGGCACGTGAAAGTAGCTTTTGACGCAAATGTTCGAATCCGCCTTTTGCCAAACTCGCTCTTGTCCCTTTTCCCATCTCAAATCACATGGAAAAGGCATTTATATTTAATAAAAATGAAGAAAACATCTGAAAAGTGCCTAACAAGTGTTTAATAATAAAGTATTTATTGGGTTGGCAATAGATTTGCTCCTCTCTGATTGGTTGCTGCCAACTGTCCATTGTCCTGTGTCTCACCAGGTTGCCTGTTGACGGCAATATTGCTTAAAAAGTTCCCCCATGTATGATCACCTTAAGTCTACATAATATTCACATATGTAGTTCATAGGGGACGTATATACATAGCAGTTACAGCATGAAATACAGCATGAATGGTGCATTTGCATGTTTATATCTCCCAGTTCAGACTTCATAACTTGCAATTGTGAGTTTGTATTGCAATTCTGCGGGGGGGGGGGGGGGGGGAAGAAGAGATTCCTTAAAAAAAAAAAAAAAACTTAATTATTCCAAATTACAAATACACATGACTGGCATACTCTCTGTGAGTCTCATGCATTTTCATCATCATTCTAGAGTAAATATAAACAGACGATGCCTTTATCGGCTGTCTTAAAAGCAGTTTAACAGAGTTCACCCAATTTAAATCCATTCTCAGTGTATAACACATTTCCTCCCTCAATATGTGCAAAAATATGCCAAGGGGAACAGATTCTGTGTGAACCAACCACATTTGGCCAAAAAATGGAATTCCTCAATATGTCATAGTTTAAGTATTAACTTCTCAAGGAAATGGACATGCCTAATTAAATCTAAGAACACTGAGCAGTGTCTCGCTGCAGAGTCACCTGACCCTGTATCTTTTGGACAGTATCTGAAAGATCTGACTTTTAAGTTTTACCATCCTTCTGAGATTATTCTGGCGAAGAACCACACGCTTAGAAAAGAGCATCGGACTGAGATGTAAAGGCACTATCCGCGACTCGTTTAATTTTCACGTGCCATTTAAGAGTGGGTTTACCTTATATAGATCTTACTACAATAGTAGACGAGGGCTGATCTTTCCATCTGATCTGGTGACGATTTACTGCTCTGGAATATTTTTTTTTTACCCAGAGAGAAAATCTACTTAGACATCAAAGGTCAACATATTATTACGGTTTTATTGAGGATGGATTTCCTGTAGTAGCAGAGACTAGTATGGATGTCGTAAGGGAACCTTGAAGAGGGCACATTATCAATCTTCACTGTCCTTTTGAGACACACCCTACTCCTCACAGTTTGGATAAAGAAATCCAAGAGGTCACCGAACCTTTCAAAACGGGGCCCGTTCTGATAATATCAATAGCACTTATCTAGTCAACGTTCGCCCTTGTGCCTTCCCGTAAATACAAAACACTCCCTTGTGAGGAAGGACATTTTTCCATTAGGCTGAACAGGGTGAACGACCTCAAAGAACAAGCCCATATTTCTGGCGATTCCGATTTGGTCGCAGAGTTGTTTAAACACACTTCTGTCTCTTCCAGCAGCGCGAAGGCGGTGGAAGTGGAAGTACGAGATACAATTTAATCATATTACGGTGACGGCTCTACTTCTGTGTGACAGAAGCAATTGTTTAATGTGAAATCAATAAAATCTCACAATGTCTGCTGACTCTAGACACAAAAGATGGCCAGGTTGATGAATCACGACAGTAATGTTTTTCTTATGCAAATGATAACTGCTGAGCGGATACCATTACAACACTGCAAAACATGTGCTTTGGCCCACGCTTCTCACGGCACTGAACGCAAACAGATGTATGAGGAGATTGGAAGAAAAACAACTTTGCGCAACAGCCAGAAAATGCATCACGCTCTCAAGCAACAAAACGTGTATTATGTACACCAAGTAGGTGGGTAGTGTCTGTACACGTTTATTAAAAATGCATTATTGAACTTACTATGTTGCTTTGAGCTAGCATGAGCAAAATTTGCACTTTTTTTTTTTACCCCATAACTGCAGATGTTTTAGAAGTGACAAATCTTCAGATCTGAAGAACTAAAACACTCACAACAAAAATTGAATACCATAAAATACTATAAAAGTATTTTTTTTTTCATATTTTCTGAGGAAAATTTAATTTTATTCAGATGTCCCGATTCGATTCACAGTTTCTGAATTCGTTTTGATTCGATTCTCGATTGAACGAATTCGGTGATTAATTTTTCACTTCAAATTAATACAAATAGTTAGAGTTTGAACCATGTATCCTTGCATTATAATAAATAAGGTTATGACACCCAATTTTAGAATTAACTCAAATTCTCGATTCCATTTTCAATACCAGAGCTAAAACTGCTAACTAATATTATTTTCAAAGATTATTAAAGACAAGTGAACAGTCTTTAATAAAAAAAGAACAAATAGTTGAGCCACAAGCAACAGCACAAATAAATAAATTCAATAAAATATGGATACAAATGAACTAATCAGTGTTTTTAAGCTTTTTCAGGTGTCTTAACATAGTTTTCAGGTACAGAAATTGAATAGTAATAGGTAATCAGTGTAAAATAACACCGCATATAATCTTCATAAAGGTTAATCCTTATTAAAGTTAGAAAAACGTTATTCAGTGAAGAGCAGGGAGCGATTTTCTCTGTCTTTCTCTGTCAGCTGCAGGAATATTAGGTTGCTGTCACTTTAAGACTAATGCACGGATACAATTATGATACACATGTGTTCTTTCTCTACTGCTTACTTTAAACATAACCGACTATGTTATATAGTCGCGACTGGACACACTCGAAAGCGAGCATTTTGAGATAGATGTGTGTGAATATCCAAAAGTAGCTATATGTATGGCTTTTCTAACATGGTAAACTTGCTCAGCAACTCACCTGGTACAGGATTCCACTTGCGATGGTTTCCCAGACTGAACAGCTGAAAAGTGCCCAAAATCCCTTTAAAACCAGCTTAACCTAGCTAGGAGAACAGCTAAGACCTACTTAGTGTGGTTTATATTTATTCTTAATATTAAACAATATTATTAATTGGTCTATTTTCTGATGAACCGCTTAATAATTGATGATCTTTACAAAAGAACTGAAAGATAATTTCCCTGTTATCACTGTAAAGCTGCTTTGAAACATCCTCTATTGAATAAAGCGCTATATAAATAGAGGTGACTTGACTTGCTTTAAAAAGTTTTTTTTTTTACCAGGTATTGCTTAGTGTATGAATATTCTATACTAATAAAACACGGTAAAAGGACAAAGACATCAAAATGATAGGTTGACAGCCACTGAAAAAAAACAACAACAACAAGTTACTCATCAAGAGAATTAAGTGTCTATTAGACACAACATCTCTAGCACACTGACAACTCTACAAATAGACAAGGAAAACAACATCTCAGACTAGACACAATATCACAATAAACAAGTGACAACTGCAACAACTCTAAAGCACTAGTCAAAACAACATGACAAGCACCTATTAGTAAAACAAAACAGGGGGTAAACCTTCAAAAATAGCCACTGCCTGCTTCAGGGATGACGAAAAGCACACCTGCCGCAATAAAACAACAAGGCCCTGCACCCGTTGCTAGGACTGTTGTGATAACAAGCATGTATTTTTATGTTTAATTGCCAGTGTGCCACCATCTCAGACTGAACGCCGAGGCATGCTGAGAGAATGCGAGCAAGTATCCATCGGGGACTGCATTTTTCAACACAACATTTGCATTCTGATAGCTCTAAAAGGAGCCTTATCAGCCTGTAGTAAATCAGCTTGTTTGTTTGTTTAATCACAGGCTTCTGAAAAAAACTGTCATTTTAAGTAAAATGCCACAAAGAAAAGAGGAGAAAACAAAATACTCTTGCTACGCCGCCAATACAAAAAAAGAAGAAGAAAAAAAGAAGGAATTAAAGCAGACAACTATGTTAATTTAAAAAAAAAAAAAAGACTCCAGGGTCAAACACGTTATGCAGTGACTTAGCAAAAGCAGAAAATATGTTGTTCTCTCAAAATAAAACATAACTTAAGGCAAAACAAGTATTCGTTTAGGGTTCTTGTTTAGGGTGAAGTTTAAAGAGGTCATGAACTGTATTGTTTTATAATGTTTCCTGGGGTTCACTTAAAATCTGGCCTCAAAAATGGTCATATTTTAGAAATAAAAGGCATTTTTCCTACCCTGATTTCAGCCCTCTGATTTGAACGCTCTGTTTGAAGGGGCGTGTCTGCTGTGAGACTTCAGTGTAAACGCCCACTGCTGTGATTGGCTAATATCTTCGCATATGAAATAGCTAAGTATTACATGTTCAACTCTCTTGAAAACTTTAAACATGTGTTTACTATTACAGCTCTCAAGGTTAACTAATCACGAAAAGTGTTGATTATAGCATTACATTTAGATCTATATCAATATATTTAGATCGTGGCATGTGATCTCGTCATTGAGACTCGATTTCTGCCCACTAACGAACGCTTTCATCATAACTAACAGTGGAAACACAATGTAAATAAGAGATTCTTTTATTATAACGGGAGCTTTTCCAGAACTCGGTCACTGATAAACTCGGACCGTTTGATTGACAGCTCCAGTGATTGTAAAGGGAGCGTTCTTTGATCACTTTCTATATATAATTTAATCACAGTTTAAATAACATAACTTTCATCCTACTAATTGAAACAATGTGATCGTTTAGTCACTGGTTTGATTTACTGACATAGATAAAGAACATCTGTACATGAATCATGACATATCAGAAATCACTGGTCACAGATCAGGGATTAGAATTAACACGGTTACAAATTTTGTCTAATTTACCGAAGAGAAATGTACCGAATACATATAAATAATGCTTGAAATAAATAACCACATTCCTAGCATTAGGATCCTTTGGACGATAATGTTATTTTTAGCCCAGTTAGTGATCTTGTGCTCTTCTGTCCTCATCATGGAGGTGGGCGGGGTCAAAGTTAATGAAGTAGGCGGGGATTTTCTTCTGCCCTGCTCTTCTGCCTTTCTTCTTCGTCTTTTGTCGCACTATTACGTAATAAAGAGGCACATTCCACAACGAATTGTCAAAAGCTCAAGGATTTCTCAGCTCATGACCCCTTTAAAATAGGACAAAAAAGCACATTTGCACAAAAATGAAAATAAATAAAGCCCAACTTCATTGACTCTGGCTGACATTCTCATTTTTATTAATATAATGAGAAACACGCATCACATTCTCACTCTCTTTAATGACATGAATGTTTCATGAAATTTTCCCTGCAACAACTGTACAGGGACTTATAATAAAGCCATTTTAGAGTATGTTCGCAAAATCAAGCGAGAGTTCAAACGCATATTTTTAAAGGACGTATTAAATAGCATGATGACATTATGACTACTGCAGAAAGACATGCGCATGCAGGTACAAGTCTGTTTCACGCTGGAAGCAGACAGAGAGAAAAGATAATGAGAATGGAGAAATAAGAGGTACCTTCAATCTTCTGCAGAGCCGTCTGACAGGCTTCCTGGCTAGCGAACTCAAATGGGTTGTTGCATGTTCGTACACTGTCACATTCACACTTCCCATCAATGATGTTACAGCCTGTAACCAGGTTTTCATTGCATGGCTCAAAGCCCAAGAGCTGGTCGTCATCCCAGTTTTCATCTGAACGAAAATGAAAGAGACACATATCAATGAGGATGCCACAGCAACAGAAATTTATAATAATAAATTACCAGATCACACAGAGTAGCCTATAGGGCCTTATGATTTCCACAAAGCAAAAAAAAACGAGGACGGAATCATGGAATACAGTCATGGAAATGGAATTTACTGTATAATGTCACGGATTTGGTCAAATTTTTGATGAATAAATAAAAAGTAGGTCAGTACACTTATCAAAATCACGCTATGGACGAGCGTCTGTGAATATTAAGACTGTTTAATTATGAATCTTGCATGTTCTGCGTGTCTCTGTGTGAATGAATGGCGCAGACGCGCGGTTTCGTTTACCATACACATACTGAAGCAATATGAGGACATGAACGCATGAACTTCATCTCCAGAGCAGCTCTGAGAGTCACTTCATGAGCATTTTACCATTTCATTTGAGAAAAACTATTGTCATGTCATATATACACACACAGAAACTCAAAGGTCTTCACCTGTCAAAATTTACAAAAATATATTACTATCATACAGTATAATTTAGCAACATCTCAATGTTGTAACAACAACAACTTCTTAAAAAAATTTTTAAGGAATAATCATGACCATGTTTTAATTTTAACACTAAAGCTCTGTTGTGCAGCACTTCGCTTGACAAGTTTGTTAATAGCATTAATCACAATTACATGTGCATTTGAGGTCCAAGGGGTATCATAAAACGCAGGAACAGGACAGAAATGTAGACTTGTTATAAAGGATTATGCAGTTTATACATTCCCAGCCTCTCTCGACTTACAAGATAGATAAATGGTGGCAAAGAGCAGCGCATTTTCAAAATAAGAATGACCCCGACCCTGAAGACGCTTCTATCTGCCAGCAACATTATGAAGTCTTATTTGCAGTGCAAACACACATTGCTGATACAAGCGCTGGCATTTCAGCCCACTGCATGTTCACCTTATCAGCGCGCACGCATGTTTGTGTGCTTAGTATGGATGAATACACACTCAAGATGGGCACATATCAGGGCTGGCTGATATATTGAATATAAATTATTTTACATTCTATGTAATAAAAGCCAAAATACTATATATATATGATATACAACAGTTCTTTCTGGTTCTCGAATCTGATTGGCTGAGAGGTCTTTCCAGCCATGCGATATTCTTCCAGTATCACACGGTAACATTTGAATCACTCCGCTGTCAGCAAGTGTAATGGCGGACGAGCAACATATTTTTATAGATACTGCTGTTATTTTGTAACGGAATGTTGTTTTAAGGTTTTTTTTGGTCCAGACTATAGTTGTTTAGATATGTAAACATATTTGGATATTTATATGTAAACATAGCTCCTATTTGAAAATTTGTTTAGACGCTTTCGGAGATGTGAGCTCCAGTCGTTCAGTGCTCATGTACCCGCTGAGAACAGCTTCATCTCAACCAGTCCTTCGGGAATTTGCCGCTGGCTCTTAAACATGAGCTATAATTTGTTTTGGGTATATCAAATGGGCAATCGTTGGTCTTATTAATCTATTATTCCAAAGCTAATAGATTTGGCTAGATGGCTATATTAGTTTTCATAACTTTATATTTACATTGAAATTAAATCCTGTACTAACTAGAGCACGGCTTTTGTACGTTTGACTTGTGTTTACTTCCTATTTTATTTCTTATACTGTTATAATGACTATTGTTGTTAATTTAAGTATTATTATTAAATAAATGTTTAATATAAATAACATGCCGTATTTTTTGGTATTGAGAAAGAATTCACGTTAGTGATTTCGACTACAAATACGCTACAAGACGGCGGCAAAGACTGTCTTTATGAGTGAACGAGTCAGTCAGTCGCAAAGACTTTTATATTGAAATGGACCGAAACAAGGGAGTTGTCTTTACTTTGAACAACTTCCTACGAGACGCAGCTGACAAAAGCATTGACTAGCGCCGTCATGGGAATGTTTTAAATGTTAAAGGACTAAAGAGCTTTCTTCAGCGGACATTCAAACGAATTTTGTGATTATGAATATAAGACTGACCTGAAGAATATCAGCTAGATGCAGGTGATACACTCGCTCAGCGAATTCTCCCGCTCTCATAATACTCTACATCAGTGCTTCCCAAACTGTGAGCTGCGGCCCCCCGGTGGGCCGTAGTGGTATTGCAGGGGGGCCGTAGCTAGTCCAAATCAATGTATTAAAATAATTAAAATATTCCAATTGTTCTAAAATTTGATTTTTTTGAAAGTATGTAAGGTTAGTGTTATGGATTTAAATATATTTGTAAAGAATGTTTACATCATAGTTCTCATAATTCACATGAACTTGTTAAAAAATGTATTTGTAGGTAAATGTCGGTATATTTTTTAACGGTGGGGTCGTGGAGCTTTTGCAATGTTTTTGGGGGGCCTTTCCCCTCTTAAGTTTGGGAAGCTCTGCTCTACGTATTACAATGAGTTTCAATGAAGCGACTCAAACTGTCAACTTGAGATTTGAATCCGCGGCGGAAGGAAGTAGTTCCTCACAAATGAGCATTTTTAAGGACAATCTGTTGTTATTCCTTATTTATTTACACACTCGTGCCCTCGAACTGTTGTATAATCGCAATATCACACGCATAGCTGTGCAATATTGCTGTATATCAGCACGCTGTGATTACCTACGGCCGAATCACCGCCATGCTGATATACAGCAATATCGCACGGCTACTTGTGTGATATTGCTCATATATTGTTATAAAGTAATACATTATTACTAAATTATATTAATACACGTCATTTTGCCATTCATTTTCTATGCCAGACCTTAGTAACACAAATGACAGTCGAGTTTCAATGAACGGTCCAAAACACTGATTTATTTGCATAAACATCAAGCAGCCCCAGTGCATACTAAGTACCAGTGCACGCATGTAGATGCACCTGAATGCATGTAATTTGTGTCTTTCAGTCTCTGAGGAATGCAGCCCGCTTGCTAATAAATAACAGGCCTTGCTTCTCTATGAGCAATCCAGCTGTTAAGTCACAAACATTTCTGAAATCAACAATTTGATTAAGCAGAAATGAGACAACATGAACTACTAAATGACTTTGTTTTGCATCCATAACTTCTCCAACCCCTGGGTGGGTCACTTTAAATACTCAGAGGATAAACAAGTCATGGAAAAACACTCCTTTCACCCGCCCTGCGTCTGTTCACTGCAGGGTCGGTCATCCGTTTAGCTACCGGTGCACAGCTGCAGCCCAGTGTTTCGGTCATCTGGATCTGATGGGTGTGATTGCAGCTGTACGGCACAACACCCATACCGTGGGCCACGAGATCACAAGGTCCCTATCTATAGGGGACCGGGAGTATGTTCTTCTAACAATCGAGGACTTGAAGCTGATGTTCCACTTGTTTTTTTTTGTTTTTTTTCCCCACCAAAACCACAGGGGTGAAGTCCCCAAATAGCTGCTGTCAACAGCTGATTCTTCAGTAACTAAGCATGGCTCTCCAGGGCAGCTTCGGGTCGTTTAGCTGGGCGTGGAGGGTTCAGACCCCTGCCAAACAAGGGTTGTCAGTAGCCTGGCATAGGGATCACATGATAAACACATTGCGGTGGTCCAAACCACACAGCGGGATTCGGCTTGGCATGTTCACAGACAGCGTTGCCTTGAAGACCTCCCGGGGAGATCCTACTTACGAGTTTAGAAATCATAATTATGACGTGATGTGCATTTAAGTGATTTCAGTCAGATTAAAATTGATGCAATTTCACATTTCATTCTCTTTTTCACTTCCTGACAAACTCAGCATGATTTTGGTGCTAATGCAACAAAATGAAGAGAAAATATGCATAATGTGTGTAACTGATGTATTTTATCATTCTCGTGCTGCCATGCACAAACCCACAAACTCGGCTACATCAGCCGTACTTACTGGCAAGTTTTAGCATTATTCAATGCAAAAATGCATACTAGAGATGTTAATCGAATTAATTACATGATATGCTTATTAATAAAATAAATCAATATTTACTAAGAAAAGCCCATAATGCAAAGACATTATTGAGCATATCATTAAACAGACATTACAAAGTCATTAAACAGACATTACAACAAAAACTGTTGTATTTACATATCAAATGTAAGCATATCACTGGCATTTTCAGTTAAAAGCAGGTTCAAGTTTCTCCATTCGTGACAAAACACTTTTTTTTAATGCAATTAATCACAGTAAATTAATCTGCTAAGTTGACAATGTAATTAGGGTACACATTCACAATCACAATTTCAATCATGACCAATTTGTCTGTATCATGAGTGTTTAATTGACACGCCTCCAAAGCCCTAAAAGACAATCAGAGCTCAATAAAATATCATTTCCCACTGGAAATTACAATATTGTCGAGGATTCCATACGCGTAATTTTGAAAATATGATTATTCGGATACACTTGACAGCCGGATTACTGTAGTGCTGTCACAAGTCTAAAAATAGAACCATCTTAGTTTTTACAATCACTACATATATATGCAGGGTTGGGGAGTAACGAAATACAAGTAACTTAGTTACGTATTTAAAATACAAAATTTGAGTCACTGTATTTCATTACAGTTTCATTTTAAATGGGTGGTAATCAGATTACAGTTACATCTGAAAAGTGTTTTAGATTACCAAAGTGATTACTTTGAGTTTTAATGTCATTTAAACAGCGATTGGTGATTCTCTGACTCTGACCGTCTGAAAAAGTGTTAAGTTTCATGTTTTCCACTGTTTTCATGTTTTGTGATAGTTGTTTGTGAGTCATTTTATTATTCACTCGTCACTGCAACTTTTTCTCACAATTTGTTTTTCCCTCACAATTGTGAGTTTGCATTTCACAATTCTGACTTCTTTTTCTCAGAATTGCGAGATTTAAACTCACAATTGCAAGTTATAAAGTCAGAATTGATATAAACTTGCAATACTGACTTTTTTTCTTGCAATTGTGAATTTAGTATGTGAGTTTATATCTCATAATTCTGACTTTTCTCAATATTGTGAGTTTATATCTCATAATTCTGACTTTATAACTCACAATTGCAACTTTATATCACGCAATTCTGAGGGAAAAAGTCAGAATTATGAGATAAAAACTTGCAATGACTTTTTAAAGCATGTATTTTGTAATCTGTAGTGAAATACATTTTAAGCCCTGTAAATATGTATATATAAACCATTCTTTTAAATTGTAATATTATTTCACAATATTACCGTTTTCGGTATTTTTGATCAAATAAATACAGGCTTGATGAGCATATGAGACAAAAACATTAATTAACACGGCTCACGTAAAAACACCGTCCTCTCACATGACCTAATATAGATAGTCTGCTAGAGGAAGAGGCGACTAAAACAATCTCACAGTTGGCTTGTAGCAACAGAAAAACTGAAGGAATAAAATGAACCCACATTCAACACAGCGGTTCTTCATAAACACGCACAGTGAAAAGTGTTGTTTTGCTGATATCAAGGCATGATATCAAATCGCTGCTAGTCCTCTGCTAGCTGATACGCGGCCTTCCTGCGGTCCTCTGCAGTGGCACCTGGTTGTTATCAAGGCAGGAGTCCTTCCTGAAGCAAGAGACGCTAATTTGCAACCAAACCAATTAATTACACTGTCAGAAAAAGACAGCATTTTCAGCACCCTAGTCCTTTAAATGCTACTCTGCAACAAACGAGACAGTGAAGATAGGAAGACAGATGCGCATAATAAATCAGAAAAGCTATTAAAGGATTATCATTATAATTTTTTAACTTTAGTTAGTGGTGTTTGATCGTAAACAACATCTGCAACGCTCAAAGTTCAATGCAAAGGGAGGATTCTCTGTTTAAGGCTCTGTCTGAGGGACTACAACGAGCTTCTTCCCGGGTTGGTGACATCACAAACCCCGAAATTTACATAAACCCCGCCCCTGAGAACACGCAACAAAGGGGGCGGAGCCATGTTGGGCTGCTTTAGAGAAGAGGAAGAGTTGTTGTGGTCGAGTGTTGTTGATGCCGTCATTTTACGCCGGACTGCTTCACAAACGAGGGTCGATTCAAGGAAAAAAGACGAACATGACGACACATGCTAGTGATGAGTTGATCAACTCCACAGCAACTACATCAATTTATCCACTAACCGTTCAGAAACATCTAAAAGGTGAACTTCTTCCTGAGTCTCTCCATCAGTGTCGACTCCGGTTTGAACAATGTAAGGATGAACACTGAGATTCTCCAGCTTTGTTGTTGTTGAGCCGTTAAAGCTCCGCCCTCTTCTGGAGCAGCAGCTCATTTGCATTTAAAGGGACACACACAAAAACGGCGTGTTTTTGCTCAAACCCAAATAGGAGCAAATTTGACAAGCTATAATAAATGATCTGTGGGGGATTTTGAGCTGAAACTTCAGACACATTCTGGAGACACCAGAGACTGACATTACATCTTGTGAAAAGGGCATAATAGATCCCCTTTAATACCCAAAACAATTCAACAATTAGATCATAATTGAGCATATACTTAAATCATTTTAATTATTTATTATATAAAATAAATGTTTAATTAATAAAAGTATTATGTAGGCCCCCCAGGGACTCTAATGGATAATGTTACCCAATAATCCAACACAATTTCATGGCAATTCGCAACAATTTTACAAAAACATGACAAATTCGTAGCTAACATGTCTCATTCATACACGTGTGTACAATCTGCTTACTATCGGTTTGGTTTAGAAGCGAGGTTATGGTGTTAAAAACACTTTCCATTAAACCGCATCGTATGAAATTGCCACCTTGTAAAATAGATACTCTTTTGCGAGATCAGGCTTCACGTCCAACTCCACACGGGTGTGTAATGCCCACCTTCACAATCCAATAATTTCATTGTTAAATATATACCGTTTCACTCTGAATTGTCACATTACAGAAGTAAATGGCCTGCAAAGCCAATTCAGAATTGACTTTAGGGGTAGAAGTCTTTTTTGCGGCAGCGTCCACGGTCTGCGTCGTCTGTTCATTGTTCAAACGCAGACTCCCTTTTGACACCAACTTTCCAGCCTCTGAATTATAACTACGAAAAGTCCCGCCAGCCCCTCCACAGAACCCCCTGAGGACACTTAGTACTCTGAGGAGCAGAAGAGAGACTTCAGGGAAGTGCGTGACAGGGAGGCTGCCGAGGGGGGGTACACATTTCCGCTTGTCTTCACTGACTACACCAGACAACCAGTTCTCCCTCAACAAATTTCAGCCTGCCCTTTTTGTGAAAAAGAAGAAAAACACAGACACAGACATGCACTTTGGCTGGCAGCGATGCTCTGCTTTAAAGAAATCTAATGCTGCTCAAAAATTCTGTCACCATCTACTCACCCTCACCATGTTACTCCAAATCTGTATTACTGTTCTGGTCGTTTTTTCAATGCCATTACAAAGAATCGAGCTTCAAAATGGTCACCTGATCCAGGTCTCGACTGACTCGGTGATCCGTCAATTAATAGCTCACTGGAGGGGAAGAACATCAATAAATAACGGCTTCAATTTCTTCAAAGAACACCGTTTTTTTTCATTTAGTACACATCTCTTGTATTATGATATATTTTCAATGTTTTTGGACTCTTTTTGAAACTTGAAAGCTCCAATAATTTTAACCGAGTGTCTATTTACTCCGAGTGCAAATAGCCCGCCTTGTTGGGAGATGCTAATTACACTATTTAGCCTGACAAATTACAAAAGAAATCCTGCTAATAACAGAATCAGTGGCATAGAGAATAAAGCAGGGGGCGTTAGCTTTTGACGGGACCGACCGGAGCTCGAATCCGCATTTTTTTCCGAAGTCATTCATCTCCCTTTTTCCATCGCAACGAAGAAGCGTTTATTTTAAATAAAAATTGTGGAAAGATTCGAAAAGAGGAAATAAAGTGCCAAACGAGTATTAATAGTGGGAATAAAATGTTTATCATGGGGTGGGGTAAGTGTAGGGGTGGACTTTAACAGGATAGTTCACCCAAAAATGAAAATCATCCCATATCCTACAAGTTATAAATGTGACCATGGACCATAAAGTCGCACGGGTATATTTGTAGCAATAGACAACGATACATTGTATGGGTAACACTTATAGATTTTTCTTTTACGCCAAAAATCATTAGGATATTAAGTAAAGATCATGTTCCATGAAGAAATTTTGTAAATTTCCTCTCGTAAATATATCGAAAATGTATTTTTGTGAGTGGATATGCATTGCTAAAAACTTCATCTGGACAATTTAAAGGCGATTTAGTCAATATTTTGATTTTTTCCACCCTCAGATTCCAGATTTTCAAATAGTTATATCTTAGCCAAATATTGTCCTATCCTAACAAACCACACATCAATGAAAAGCTTTATTAAGCTTTCTGATAACATATGAATCTCAATTTTTAAAAAACATGACCCTAATTATTGGTTTTGTGGTCCAGGGTCACAAATATGGATATTTTTCTTACAAAAACGCATCGCTTCGCTTCAGAAGGCCTTTATTAACCCACTATGGATTACTTTTATGATGGATGGATGAGCTTTTTTGGGCTTAAAAAACATGGCACCTTTCACTCCCATTATAAAGCTTGGAAGAGCCAGGATATATTTTAATATAACTCTAATTGTACGAAAGATTAGATTGTATGTATCAGCTGAAAGAAGAGAGAGATGTGCACCTATGATGACTTGAGTAAAACGTGAGATAATTCTGATTCTAGGGTGAACTAACCCTTTAAGGACAAGAACAAATAAATTCCCAGAAAGGCATCATCTATTTATGATTTTAAAGACCTGGAATGCACTAAAAAAAAATATTAGAGTACATTTTACAAGAAAATACTATTTCAGTTTTTGTAAAATAATCCAAACGCACCTGCTAGTGAGGAAAAATGGAAAAACTACACATCAAAATGAGCGGAGCTGCTCCTACGCCGCCGTAACTTGGAGCACCTTCTATCACGAATTGCTTTATATTTCCCAATCACCGCATAACCTTTATTTAGATGGGTCATTGAGCGTTTTTGGCAGAGGAATGCCTTAGACAAAAAGAACTCCGTCTGACAGTGATTAAGGCCAATGTGGAGCTGCTTTGTTAGCAGACTGAGTCCAGGGTTTGTGTGGATGACATTAATAAGGGCAGGCGTGCTTCATTCTCCAGGTGTTCTCTGCAAACAGATTGTGTATAATCACGTTCCATTCTTCCCAGTCTGAAGCCATTTAAATGATAAAGACCACTGCTTTTCTACTAGTCAGGAAGATTATGATTTGAGCCCGGCGCTGTAATGTGCCGCAGTCGAGCTCAGGGCTCCGATTCCAGATGGGTGGACAAGGTGAAGTTTCAGTAAATATACCGCCGCATAAACGGTCAGTGCGAGTATGTCAAAAATTTCAACCATGCATGTTGTCAAGGAGAAGGATGTCAACTCCACAAATAAATTATTGTCTTACAGCACAAAAGCAGAGCAGCACAATTACAGTAAGGCAAATGTCATTTTTCATATTTATAAAAAAATATAAAAGTAAATGTGCTGTTTTCTAAGCCACTATGTTAACATATAGTTATGTAGAAATTCAACAAACAAATTCTACACACGTTGGGCCTCACTCGTGAAACAAAGGAAGCTTGTTTCCGCCACTGAATAAAAAATATAATTGTATATATATATATATATCGTATAATTGCGACGTCTCACAATTTTGAATATAAACACAATTTCGCGTTATAAAGTCAAAATTGCGAGATATAAAGTTGCAATTTCGAGTTATAATATCAGAATTGCGTGACATAATCTCACAATTGCATGTTATAAAGTCAGAAAACTATCACTATCAGAGATATATCATCTAAATTCTAAATTCTGACTTTTTCTTGCAATCGACCCTTCGCCGGCAGTTTGATTGACAGGCGATCTGACCAATCATAACCCTGAATCCGCCATTTTGTCTGACAGAGCAGTCAGGGGAGTTAGTAGATTAACGTTGGTGAACTTGAATCACGTCTTTCCGCGCTTGAAACAACATTCCTTCTGATGTTCATTCATGTTTATTTGATGCTATAAATGAACTAGTATGAAGAGATGATCGCTTCACGAGGAGCTCCAGCGATCTGTCACGACACTATATGCTATTTATTGATTAAACTTCTTTAAAAAAATATACAATATTTTAAATATGGAACTGTTTATATCAAAAGTAGCCTGCACTGTGTTGTCAGTGTCCTCTTTTTCATATGTCTTGCTGTCAATAGAGACTCACCGAGCCATCGTATTTCATCAAAAATATCTTAATTTGCGTTCTGAAGATGAACGGGTGTTGAACGACATGAGGGTGAGGAATTCATGACAGAATTTTGATTTTTTTGAGTGGACTAACCCCTCAAAAATTTTGCCTTCGGAGGACACATTCCAAGATAGGAAGGCATCAACGCATTCCAAATCCTATGTTAGCTACACTTCCTGTTTACTGTAATACCCTCATCTGATCACTCCCTCTGATATCCCACAATCCTATGCATTCCATGAGCTAGAAAAAGAAAAATGGCATTTGAAAGTTGCAGTTTGTGTGTAGATGCACGTTTTTGACCAATGCTTTCCACTACCGATGTCATTTCTAGCGGGAAACTACAACTGTAGTAATTAAATATTTGTTTAGTTCTCACCAAAGCTGCGGGTCATTAAACCATTAGGCTGTCTGTCTGAAATCAGTTTCATGAGGCGCCTTCATCCAATATCCTCCGATACCATAGCATGCAAATTCTTCAGATTCTCAAAAGACTTCAGGTCAATTTAGATATTCATTTCTGGCTCCATACTAGGTAGAGCAACCTGTGATCTAAAATCTTGAATAATCATCAAAGCAGTTCTACAAGAAAGACATGGTATGCAAAAATAGATTTAAAACATTTTCAGTAAAATTTTCGAATGTCTGTTGAACAAAATGGTTCACTTGCAGATGTAAAACACTCGGACTGCACCTGAACCCTAAAAAAAAATAAAAATGATGCAATGACCAGTATGAGCTGTCTGTAAAGGTCTTTTCTTGTTGAGATACTCAAACAAGAACAGCCGACTTCACACAGGGACCCCTGACTGCTTCCTCTGAATAGAGAAGAGGCACATCATACATCACTTCCCAGGGAAAGCTCACCTGGAGGTTTCTGACACTAAACCCCCTGGGTGTTCCATGTGATGTGCTTGGTAAGCCCATCTCCAGAGAAGCCTGCGGGGCATTTCAGGACCATCATCTCAAATGTATGTGTTCACTTGTAAACAGCCTGTCAAAGTAATCTCATGCCTTGGAATGCGCAGGAATTTATGGACTTGGACGTGAACCATACGGTCAATTCGAACAGAAAAATGCTTCTGTTGTTTTAACCCCCCCCCCCTTGCAGACTGTGCTATTAAAAAGGAACAGTTCAAGTAAAAAATGAAAAGTTGTGTCATTATTTACCCTTCGTATCAAACCTGAATACATTTAGTTCTTTTATTAAAGTTTGAATGGTAAAATTCGGGTCTGTTGAGTTCGGAAAACTGTGAGGTTTTTCAGGTTAGGAGTGACATAAAGACCCGTTCACACCAAGGACGGTAGCTATAAAGATACCAATAAAGATATAGTTCTAAAATCACTCTCAATATTGAAGAATAAAGAGTTCACATCACAGCTATAACGGAGAAACAATAGAGTTGGAGTCACTTTCAGAACAAGCATTTAAAGTGACAGACAAGCACACGCTTACAATAACCAGAACGATGTCATCCGCTGGTGTGGACGCTATTATAAACATCATTATAGTCATCATTCTTGGTGTGAACGTACCTTAAAGTAAGGCGTTCACTTCAGATTTAAAATCTCATGATAATTTACTCACGCCCGTGTCATCCAAGATGTTTGTCTTTCTTTCAGTTGAAAATAAATTAAGGGTTTTGAGGAAAACATTCCATATAATGGACTTCACTGGGGTTCAACGGGTTGAAGGTGCAAATGTCAGTTTCAGTGCAGCTTCAAAGGATCTACATGATCCCAGACGAGTCTTATCTAGCGAAACGATGTCATTTTCTAAAAAAAGTATATACTTTTTAACCAAAAATGCTCTGCGATGCTCCACGCATCATGTAGTCACGTTGGAAAGGTCACATATGATGTTCTGATGCAGTGTCAACAAAGCGAACGTGTAAAGATAGACAAAACGGGCTTACAAAAAAAAAAGAAAAATGTAAAACAACAATGTCAGACGATTTTGAAGTTCGGTACATCCATCTATGTTACGTATGACCTTTCCAACGTGATTACGTAATGCGTTGCAGTGCAAAACGAGCATTTGTGGGTATAAAGTATATACATTTTCATTTTTTTTTTAAGAAAATGGCCGATGGTTTCTCTAGATCAGACTCTTATTCCTCGTCTGGGATCATGTAGAGTCTTTGAAGCTGCACTGAAACTGACATTTGCACCTTCAACCCGTTGAACCCCATTGAATTCCACTATATGGAGAAAAATCCTGGAATGTGTTGCTCAAAAACCTTCATGCCTTTCTTTCTTCAGTCAAAAAGAACATATTGGATGACATGGAGGTGAGTAAATTCTCATTAAATTTTAATTCTGAAGTGAACAAATCCTTTAAGAGTGAATAAATGACTTTTTTTTTTCCAAGTAGAAATCTGTGACGTCCCACAACACACAGGACTTTAAGATATTCATAATTCATGGCGATTCGCAGCAGGTACGGTGTACAGCAGTTGTACTCTCTAATTCACTGTTAAGACCCTCTGAGGTCTCGGTTTGTTAGGGGGTGAGGGTGGAGGTTAGCGGGACGTGGCCTACAGTGGCATTCGCTGCGCTCTCTCATCTGACTCATTTATCTGACAGCCGTAGCTGCCGCAGTGTTTTCTTGGCTGAGTTACAGCAGATGTCACCCCGGCAGTTACATGTCAAACGGTCGAGACGCCTTCAATTTTCATTGCCAGCCATGCTGAAACCTGACCCGTGACACTGCAATGCATGTCCTCTGACCAAGTCGGCGTTCCAACTTGGACTGCAGGCCAAACAAGCAACAGGACAGAGAAGAAGTATAACGGATACAATGTGCAAGCATTCAGAGCATGTTACAGGTTATGAGAAAGCTTTATATGCCAGTCTTGATAATTGTGCTTCATCTCTAGGGTCATTTGTACACGATCTGCAAGATTCAGTCAAGATTCACGACTTTGATTCTTCCTTCAGCAGCAGAAACACGAAATAAAAGGATACTCTACCCAAATATAAAAATTCTCTCATCGTTTAATCACCCACATGCTGTCCTAGATACTCTACGACTTTCTTTCTTCTGTGGAACAGACAGAAATGTTTTGAAAAATAACAAGAGAATGGAGACCCTCAAAATTCACACTTGAATAACTATACCAAAAAAAAAAAAAAAACACAATAGTAATCCATACCACCCCAGTTGGTGAATCAATGTCTTCTGAAGACAATAGGTGTATGCGAGAAGCGCAAAGCACAAAGTCCCGTTTACATCGATTGTGAACCAGCATTTAAAAGTTGAATGGAAATGATGATTTATAGTTCATTATGTTTATGAGGAGAGATGTATTATTATTATTTTTTTTTTTTTAAATCTCAGTTTGTGTTCATCTTAAAGGACTAGTTCAAGCACTACTCAAGCCAACCTAGCTGTATGAGTTTCTTCTTTCTGACGGACACAATCTGAGATATTTTAATAAATATCCTGATGCTTTATAACAGCACGGGTTCAACAAGTGTAAAGCTCAAGAAAGTGCATCCATCCAAATCAAAGCGTACTCCACACAGCTGTCGGGGGTTAATACAGGCCTTCTGAAGCAAAGCGATGCATCGTGTAAGAAAAATATCCATATTTAACAAGTTGTGAAGTAAAATATCTAGCTCATACTCATTGGTATCGCTCACTGCCATTATAAAGCTCGGATGTGTTATTGATAGATCTCAGATTGTGTTCATCAGAGAGTCATACACAAGCTTGAGGGTGAGTTTTCATTTGAAAGTGAACTAAAACTTTAAGTAAAGAAAGTCATATAGGCTACATATGAGCAAATGATTATCAGGCCCACGTGATTAGAATTGGGTGGAGTATCCCTTTAAAAAATGCTGATAAATCAGATTATATTTGACATTGACAGCATTGTGAATGGATTTCAAAATGTTTTTTTTCTTTGAGGAACTATATTGCCTAGAATATTTTATTTCATAAATCACCTATGTAAGCCGTGGGTTTACATTCTTATTTATATATTCATGAGGTCAATAACATTGGACAAATACAGCTTATTGTTTTTCTGTGAAATATCAAGTTTGTCAGTTCTGGCTGTTGTAAAGTCTCCTAAAACTACATGTCTTAATAATTTTCTTCGCTTTCAGTTAACACGTTTTCCATTTGATTCATCTCAGGCGCAGAAACTAAGCAGACTCAAACGAAAGTGCACGTGACTGTTCAAAGCTCATTGTTATGTAATCATATACACAACCCGCTTCCAGTGCCGTACATCTTTATTTTTTACTTGATTAGGGCTTCATAACAAGATTTTAAACCACCCTTTCAACTAACCCAGCATTAGAATTGCACTCAGGATTTAAAAAAGAAAAAGTAAAAGTGTTCCAGAGAGAAAACCACTGCAGAAAAGACCCCGACCTAAGACGTGCCTGACAGCACAATCAACCGAATGAAGGGGAGGTGAGAAAAACCCATCCCCAGAAGCAAAACCTCATGACTGAAGGTATTAGAAGCGCACGTCCCTCAACGGTCCGATGTCAAATATACTGGCAGAGGCGCAAGTTAAGTTGCATAGCAGACATTCCGATGAAAAACCAACAAGCCTCGGCGGAAAGAGCGAGGCTGGCACCACGTCCAAAAACAGCACGGAATCCGTTACCCCAAAGAAACGAAAAACCGACATGCTGCAAACACATTAACCAGCTCGCCTCTCTTTCGCCCGACTCCAAACGACAGTCATGAAGGCAGGGGAAACGTGTTAGTGTGTACCAGACAGGACCGACGCTTACATTCTGACTCATCCTCTGACTTTCCTCTCCATAATGGCTTTACAATCACATTACGGAATCTAATGAGCCTTGATAATGCTTCATTTCTACTCAAATTAACTGCAATCATGATTCATAATGTTCAGGAGTCTTTTTTTTTACCAAAACTGCTACTGTTAACACCTTAATGTACTCAACTCACTGTATCGCTGATTTACTACTACTTTACACATTTTCTTTTTCCTTTCCATGCAGACAGATAATATGGCAAGCTGCTTAAACATTCATTCTTTAAATCTAGTTTATGTCACCTGTGGCCTTGTTTTTAATTACAAGAAAATACCCCAAGAGTGAAAATATTTTTACATTAGCATAAGATATCTATTCAATAGATACCACACCAACAGAGGAAAGTAACAAATTCAATGCTACTGGCATTTTCTCTATTGAATTCTATAGGGATCTGTGGATCCGATTCACTTCCAACGTTACTGTTGATCAACCAATACATTTTATTAGTATCTACACCCTAGAAAAGGCTGGGTTGTTTGAACCCATGTTTAGGTCAAATATGTACAAACGCAACCGTTAGTTTAAATTCGTAAGTTTTAGTTTGTCCACATTTGACCCAAACAACCCGGCATTTTTTAGAATGTATTCTTTGAATGATAAAACTATCATTCCAACTCTGTATTCCAATGGTTACCAAATTTTTAGTAATATTTATCAGGCTTCTAATTGGTCGCACAAATATGTAGGCAACTGGTATCTAATAAATAAGAACTAAGGGTTACACTTTATTTTAAGGTGTCTTTGTTACACTGTAATCATACATTTAAGTACTGAGTAATATTAGGTAACTAGGTTTAGGATTAGGGTTTGGTTTGGTTTAGGGTTAGTTGCATGTAATTATGCATAATTTATAGTTATTACTACATAACTGCATGTAACATGTGTAACAATGACACTGTAAAATAAAGCGTTACCGAACTAAACATGTATTCCTTGTAACTAATGGGATAGATACTACGGTTACACTTTATTTTACAGTGCAGTAGTTACATTGTAATTAACTCCATGTACTTACTATAGAGTTACAGTTAGGGTTTGGTTTAGGGTTAGTTACTAGTAATTATGCATAATTTACTGTAATTACTACATAACTGCATGTAACATGTGTAACAATGACACTGTAAAATAAAGCGTTACCAAACTAAACATGTATTCCTTGTAACTAATGGGATAGATACTACGGTTACACTTTATTTTACAGTGCCGTAGTTACATTGTAATTACTCAAACAAGTACTATTAATTAACTCCATGTACTTACTATAGAGTCAGGGTTTGGTTTAGGGTTATTTACTTGTAATTATGCATAAATTACTGTTATTACTATAGTAAGTACATGTAGTAATGTGTAACTACGGCACTGTAAAATAAAGTGTTACCGATACTACTACTACTGCTAATAAACAAGGGAACAGAATCGCTCACAGCTGAACCACAGATCCTCAGAAGTCAGAGATTAATCTTTGCGATTTACATTTCTGGCAGTAATAATATGTCAGAATTGGGATGTGACAAGCATGAAATAATCACATTAACAGTAATAGTTAGTTAGTTTCACGAAATACAGTGTTAAAAGAGCTTGCCAGAGCTCGGTTTAGTTTCTCCAAGAAGAGGCAGAAGTGATGCGATTTATTTCATTCCTTTCATTAGCCATGATCATGCAACTTTTCAGAGGGTGAATGAAATGTGCATACAGACCTTCGCAAACCCCGACCTCGTACTGCGTGATGGAGCCGCCGTTTAACGGGGGTCTGATCACGCACCGGAGTCCGCGGTCGCAGGTCCCGTACAGACCGTAAACGCCGCCGCAGCTCTCGTTCTTCTGCTTGGCACAAACGGAGCAGCAGCCGCAGATCCCCAGCACCACCGAACCCGTGCAGTGCTTGGGCTCCTCGCATTTGGATTTATCACAGGGCAAGCAAATGAGCGCCCGACTGTTTTCCGCGATCAGCACCACAAGTTGGAAAATCAGCATGCATTTCATAAGAAGATACATCCTGGAGGAGGCCATGAAGGAAAAGTGAAAAAATATAGATATCCAACCCAAGCCCTGTTCCCCAAACTTACGCGATGAGGAACAGATCCTCCAGCCAAAGCAACAGACGCGTGAGAAATGTTGCGTTCAGAAAGACGCGTTTCAGAAATAACACGGCGTTAAACTTTTGCGGACAAAAGGCATCCCCCTTCAGATGAGAACTATCCCACGCTGGACGAGCAGTGCATGGCTTATGCGTCACGATTTCTGCACTGTTCCGTCCAGTTTGTTTTTGCGTAAGAAAACTTTCCCCGCGCGTCTCTTCCTTGGAGTCGCTCGTGTCCACGCCTGTCCTGCGCCTATAGCGCGGTGTTTTTCAGTACTTCCCTGTCGAAGGAAACGCGGTCCTGTTGTTTTTTTGCTGCCAGCAGAGATTCATTCAGCTGTGCGAATAAATGTTTCGCGTCCGTCTCATGTCTACCGCCGCTGCGCGCTCGGCTCAGTCCCTCACCGTGACCTCATAACGGAACCACTCCCATCTCGCATTACTTTGCTCCATTGGAGAGTTCGTTCGTTCCAGATATGAGACACAGGAAATGCTGGTAACACGACACGCTCGAGCGCAGGAGTGTGTGATATAGTGCGCGCTGGCGAAGGTGCGTGTGTGGAATGTGGGGCCCGCATAACTCTGAGTTTGTGTGGCTGCACACCTTTAGTGCCATTTTGTCGAAGGAATTGTTATGTCTCGGTTTGGCCATCCTTACAATGCTTTATTTATACAGTACGAGTAGCTATATACACTCAGCGCAGGTCAGTGTAGCCCAAACATAAAGAAAATATCTTTGTTATCAGAGACCATCATGTGGAATGTATAGGGTTAACAAAAAAAAATCTTGTTGTGAGTTACGGAAAAACAATTTCTCTAAGATTGCACATACTGTATAGTGGCTTGTGTGAGCTCACAGATCTCCCCTCGAACGCGAATGTAAAGAAAATGCACATTAGAATTAGAAACAATGTGATTTTCATACTACATTTTAAAGGCGACGTGTCCATTCTGTAAATTTAAACCCGTTTTATTTTATTTTGTAATCAGCAAAGTTTGAGACATTCCCTGTCTGAAACATCTGAGCTCTTTAAAAAAAAAAAAAGTAGGATTTTATTGCATTTTACTTTAAAAGAAGAACAGTTTGAGACATTTTTTTTTATTCCCTTCGGAAACATCCAAGAAACATTTTGGCCCTAAACCCATGTTTTATTTTGAAATCAGCAGTTTGAGACATTAATTCCCTCTCTGAAACATCCATGGATGTTTGTCATTTTCACACATTTAAAGTCAATGTGAAAACAATAGCGATATTTACTTTATTAATATTACACATTGCTGGTCATAATGTGAATGATTCATTAGTGCATATTATTCCTAAGAAAAAAAATCGTTGTCTTCATAATCTTTTCAGCAACATCCTCCTCTGAAACAACTTTCCTTTTCGGCTGATTTCACCAAACCCTCTGACCACCTTTTACAGTTCACAATTCAGTCAAAGCCCCCTTTTTCTGACTGTTTATTGTAAAATAAATAGGATCTTAAAGGGTTAATTAAATTCTGTCATTAATGACTCACGTCTTTCCAAACCTATAAGACCTTCATTCATATTCGGAACACAAATTTAGATATTTGTGATGAAATCCAACAGTTCTCCGACTCCTCCAGCAATTTAACCCTTTAGAACCTAAAGCTAAAATAGACCGTTTTCACATATTATGTTTTTTTATTATAAAATTCTCACACAATCTGCTATCTTCAAGGTCATGTTTTTTTTTTTTTTTTTTTTAAACAAATGGCTTTCAATAAATTACAGATATTGACCATTAATATGTATGGTGAGTTTGTAAATAGAATTTAAATAGATTTTTTTTTTTTTTTTTTTTTAATCAAATTTTTATTTAGAGAAAAAGAGAAAAATGTTGATCGAAAGAATCTAGCACTTCAAACTTGAAAATGCAACTATATTAAATCCATACCAGTCTTTTGTGACACTGGGTTGCACAGTTTTCGTTCAGGAGAAATGTTTTCGCACATTTACCGCACGGACACATTATACAGATACACGCACCAAATGCGAAAGAGTCTCGCTTAGCCTCCTCCAAAGTCTGCACTCTTTCGCCATCTTTTCGTTTGTTTCTTCTATTATTTATGCGACCCAAAACACGATCCATATCTCTCCGTTCAAACCCTCCTTCCGCCCGCTCTCCCCGAAAGCGGCTGCGAATTTGCAGATGGAAAGCGCAAAATTACCGTAATAACTCATATACTGTCGAAAATCCTTGTCTGCAGCCATTTGAATAATTACGATAGCATTCAAGAATTACGGTAAGATGAATACAGCTTAATCCGGTTTTAAAGGGTTAACCACCACTTTCAAGGTCAAAAAAGGTAATACAGACATCGTTACAACAGTCGATGGGACTACAGTGTAATGAAGCGTTTAGAATACGTTTTGTGCGCAAAAACAGTTTTTATTTCTTCTACGTCAGAACGCTGACTCGGTATTGGCCGACGCCGTTCGCGAATGATGAGTGTGATGCTGACGCGGTAACGAGTCGGCGTTTTAACGTAAAACCTGGAAGCGACGGACGGAAACCGCGTATGAGAATGACACAGAAGGGAAGATACTGTTGAATAAAATCATTATTTTTATTTTGTTTTTCTCGTCGCTTCATAAGTTTGAACGATGTCTTAAGTACCTTTACGGACCTTGAAAGTGTTAATTATATTGCTGTCTATGGACAAGTCACATACCACTCGGATTTCATCAGAAAATATTTGCGTTCTGAAGATGAACGCAGGTCTTACGGGAACGATCGTTTGAGTGACAGGTTGCTGGAGGGGATGGATTATCGCCCAGCCTTCGCTCACGAAATAAGAGAAGAGACGTTGTTGGGAGGGGGAGGAGCTGTTAATGTTTTTGCACGTGATTATTTCTAAACGATGTGCACAGATAATAAACACAAGAACTGTCGATTTCATGGTGACTTTAAATCACAACTGCGCAGTTATTCGCAGCGTGCTTTATCTCGGATTGGACGCCCCACACTGAAGCTTTTCTCTGCAGAGCTATATCAGCGCTATCAGATGTCATAATCCTGTAGATGATGAGTGATACATGTGGTCGGAGCCAAGAACAGGGCCTCTCTTCTTGCCTTGAGAAACCATTTGTACAGCAATCTCTGAAGAAATCAGATATCTTTGGACTATATTGGCTGTTCTTTCATCTCCGCTCTTTTTACTGCAACGGTGTCCTGGCTTTGAGCTGTAGCCAATTAGCAATAGTCTCTATTCAAGTTATGAATATCATTGGCAAACACATCAGAGGCTGGAGTTGACATATACTGTAGATGTGCTGATAAACAGATATGATAGAATTGCTTCTGTTAATTCTATTCTCTTTATGCAGGGCATGTCGATCCCGAGAGGGGCTCGAACGTAAGACATGGAAGCCTTTTTGATGCTGTTTTTATCGATCGATAAACCACAGTCTTGGCCACCTTTAAATTGTGTTTATTTTCTTTCCCTCCTCTTTTCACATCAAACTGAATCTGGTCTGAAGGATTTAAGATTTTATACTCAATGGTGTCAGATTTATCATATTTGAATACAGTCAAACCCTTAGGAGTATATCCAAAAAAATAAGGGGAGAAAAGAATACCGCTCAGAGCGAAAACACGTTGCCGCTCTCATGTGGGCCCACGCTTTGACGCTTTTTCCCAAAGGCAGTAAAACCGGTAAGCGTTCTTGGAGCCAATGGACATAGGACTGTGAGAGTGTCTATAATGTGAGAAATCCTATTAAACATTCCCTTTAAACCAGCCCACTTAAACCGAACAAATAGATTTTTTATAGAGCTTCAAAATAATCCCTTTTTATAGCTACCTGTGGTATTGTTACCTGCATTACGGTATGTGAAAGAGACACATCCAGGCTCTTTCAATCAGGTTGGCTATTTTTATTTTATTTTGTTTTATTTTATTTTATAAGCAGCACAGTTTGAGACATTGTTTAATTCCCTTCTGAAACATCAAAGCTCCTTAAAAAGCAAAACATTTTGGTTTTAAAATTAAACCCATATTTTATTTTATTTTATTTCAGCATTTTATTTTATTTTATTTTATAATCAGCACAGTTTGAGACATTGTTTTATTCCATTTCGGAAACATCCAAGCTCCTTAAAAAGCCAAACTTTTTGGCTCTAAATTTAAACCCTATTTTATTTTATTATTTTATTTTATTTTATTTTATTTTGAAATAGCACAGTTTGAGACATTGTTTTATTCCCTTTCAGAAACATCCAAGCTCCTTAAAAAGCAAAACATTTTGACTCTAAATTTAAACCCTATTTTATTTTATTTTATTTTATTTTATTTTTTATTTTATTTTATGTAATTTTTAATTTAATTTAATTTTACTTTATTTTATTTTACTTTTTATTATTTTATTTTATTTTATTTTATTATTTTATTTTATTTTATTTTATTTTATTTTATTTTATTTTATTTTATTTTATTTTATTTTATTTTAAAATAGCACAGTTTGAGACATTGTTTTATTCCCTTTCGGAAACATCCAAGCTCCTTAAAAAGCAAAACATTTTGACTCTAAATTTAAACCCTATTTTATTTTATTTTTTATTTTATTTAATGTAATTTTTAATTTTATTTTATTTTACTTTATTTTATTTTACTTTTTATTATTGTATTTTATTTTTTATTTTATTTAATGTAATTTTTTATTTAATTTTATTTAATTTTACTTTATTTTACTTTACTTTACTTTTTTATTTTATTTTGTTTATTTTTATTTTATTTTATTTTGAAATAGCACAGTTTGAGACATTGTTTTATTCCCTTTCGGAAACATCCAAGCTCCTTAAAAAGCAAAACATTTTAGCTCTAAATTTAAACCCTTTTTTATTTTACTTTACTTTACTTTACTTTATTTATTTATTAATTTTAATTTATTGTAATTCATTTAATTTCATTATTTATTTTATTTTATTTTTGTATTTTATTACATTTTATAATCAGCACAGTTTGAGACAATGTTTAATTCCCTTCTGAAACATCCACGCTCCTTAAAAAGCAGAACATTTTGCCTCTAAATTTAATGTAATTTATTTATTTATTTAGAGTTCACATTGAAATCTCTTTTGACACACAGATATCCCTTCTGAGGAGACGTGTGAGATACAATGTAAGAAAGAGAAAAGCAGGGGATTTCAACAAAAATGCTCATTTGCTCTAAATTTAATCTAATTTCTGTCTAGAAAACCTACCTTACCTTCAACCATTTTTCATACCGGGTTTCTTACTGTTCGACTTTCTTCGAGAAATGACGCTGACATTGTGAGAAGGAGTTAACTGGCACGATGCTCCGGGTTGTTTTCTTTTGGATGTGTCTAATTGTTTAATGATGTTAGGTGCTGGCTAATTGAACACCCACTGTTCCAGTACCACTGTTTGTTGTCATAGTTCCTGAGGAAACAGCCACCGGTGTTCCTGCACCCCGTTGAATTAGCCCTGATGAGCTAGCTCTTATCAGCCATCTCCTTTCAGTCAGAATATGACCCTCAGAAGTCCTTTCTCGAAACCGACAACATTATGTATGCCAAGGACGGCGAGGAATGCTTCCCAGCGAAAGGTCCCTGGTGCACTCGACATAATCTTGGTCATCAGCCCCCACGTTCGGTGTTCAAATGAGGGTGGAATCTTTCAAACGGCTCATATTTAGTCAAACCGCCTCAATCCCATTTAACAGGCTTTTAACAGCTGCAGCCATCAACAGCTCAAATATGTAGGTGGCATTCCCGCTGAGGAACAAGATTAGATTTTACATTCAAGCGACCGAGTCTTTCGTAACTCAAGACTCACTTTCCAGCCACGATTCTGCAAAGTACTGACATGTTTAGCCGACCTGTCTGGGCTGTCACTTTAAAACTGAACTCTGAACGACCAGAGGCCGTCGATTCAGACGTCTGTCAATGTCTAACGCAATTAACGCCACCTCCTTCAAAACACCGGCGGCTCATTGGCTCGGGCCTTTTTCAATAATCATTAAGTCGTTTTTCTCTTTTGCCTCTCAGCCTCGCTGTAGTTTCCAGGTACTGAGTGACGGTTGGCTATTGTACGCCAGACAATGTCCTTTTTCTTGTAACTCGGAGGACATTCTGTGGTCGCATTGTGTTGTATGTAAATTATAATCTCTATGGCATCCCTTTGTCGGAGCTGCTGTATTTAACGCGGATGATTTGATATTGTCTCCCAGCGGCGGCGTTTGTGAGCCTGTATCAAATTCATGGAGGTCAGTGGGGGGAGAGAGATGGAGTGTTGGATAAAGCAGTGAAGCGTCTGATGTTTTATGGAGATTTGCAGCCGTGTGTGTGTAATCGGTGGCTGATCCTACTATTACCATCAGGTCCGTTTCCAAATGTTTAGCCGCCTTGTTCGTTCTCCCACAGCTGTATCATTTGCGCAAAAAGTGTGTTTGGCATGCACAAACAATGTTTGTGTTGATTAGATGCGTACCGCATTAGATGTTATTCTCGTTGTCCCCTGGCCTTTCTGCGCAGCAAGTGTTTACTTTGGCATTTACGTTCTCTTCGTGCACCACAACCATGGCTTAGATTAATGGCATATGTTAAATTAAATAACAAAAGCCAAACGTAGCCAGCTCAGGATAGCGCAAAAGAGAAAAAACTACTCGCAAGAAAACAAATAATTAATGTCGCGCGAGGAGTGACGGCTCCAATTCATGAAGCAATTTTATTCCCTGGCCGCTGAGACACGCAGAAGCTGTAAACGCTGGGCCAGGAGCAGCATGAGGGTGCAGAGGAGTGCTGATGACAGCCAGTAGACTCATTGTGACTGGAGCGTTGGCTCTGCAGCCGCTGGGCTAACTGCTCCATTAATCATCCACACAGGCCTGCACATCACCCCCAAATGCACAGCAGCAAAAAGCCAAGCATTTATCCCAAAGTGCTCAGACAAGGGAAGGAGTACGGGACCCTGCTTACCACGATCTTTATGGTTCCTCAATGAAATCTACCTGCTTCGTTGGAATAACATTACATGTAATGCCAATTATTCAATGTGAACTGTAGATGATTGTGTGGACCATAGCACTGAGATAATAAAGCCCCCCCCCCACTTATAGCGGATGCACAAAGTTAGAAAAATTAGACTTTTGTGTGCCATCGAAACTCTTGATTTGGGTTGGTGCATAGATCGTCTCTTCCTCTTTTGCTCTTATGGTGTCGGTTAGCAAACAGTGTTGCATTACCGCGCGTGCCCCCTTCTGGATTGGAGCGGGGATCGTTTGTGACTGACTGTATTTGACGATTCGGGACATGTAGCGTGACAGCCCTGATGGATGGACGGACAGACGGAGTTCTATATTATGCTTTTTTTTTAAGAAATTACTGAAACGTGCGAGAAGGAGAAAAAGAGCACTTTTCCATGAGGAGACGATGAGGGAAGCAGCACCTGAGGGTTCCCTTTTCCAGGACACACATATTTAATCACTGGACTATAGTTGTGAGACTTCCATGAGTCATGACACAAATCAGCACTATACCAAAATTTTGTCTCATTTTAATGACGAAAACAACTTAAAGGGTCAGTTCATCCAGAATTGAAAATTCAGTAATTAATTCCTCTCCCTCATGTCGTTCGTTCATCTTCAGAACACAAATGAAGATATTTTTGATGAAATCTGATGGTTCAGTGAGTCTCTATTGACAGCAAGATAATGAACACTTTCAGATAAGTTACTAAAACATATTTAAAACAGTTCATGTGACTACAGCGGTTCAACCTTAATATTATAAAGTGACGAGAATACTTTTTGTGCACCACAAAAACAAAACTCACAAAAACAAAACAAAACAAAAGACTTTTCAACAATATCTAGTGATGGACGATTTCAAAACACTGATTCATGAAGCTTTACGAATCTTTTGATTCAGTTTTGATTCACATGAACTATTGAAATTGCGAATCACTTGTGATGTAACGAAGCCTCGTTTACTGAAATCACGTGACTTTGGCGCTCCGAACCACTGATTCGAATCAAAAGATTCGTAAAGCTTCATGAATCAGTGTTTTGAAATCGTCCATCACTAGATAATGTTGAAAAGTCGTTATTTAGTTTTTTTTGTCGCACAAAAAGTATTCTCATCACTTTATAATATTAAGGTTGAACCACTGTAGTCACATGACCCGTTTTAAATGTTTTAGTAACTTATCTGAAAGTGTTCATTATCTTGCTGTCATAGAGACTCACTGAACCATCGGATTTCATCAATTCATTGATTTATTTCTGTGGGACACAAACAGAGATTTCTTTTTCAAACAATCCATATAATGCAAGTGAATGGGACTCTCAAAGTTCACACTTCAAAAACCACACAAAACAAACACGACAGTAAGTCCCGGCGGATGGAGAGAAATGATAGGTGTGTGTGTGAGAAAAATACTAATGTTTTAAACGTTTTAAACTATAAACAATTGCTTCTGGCCAACTGTCATACACAGGTTTATGAGGCACGGCACATTCTGAATCAGGAGTGTTTTGTGAAGTTTGCGCGAGTGAAATGGACGTCACTTCTCCTAGAGTTTCACAACACGCAAACATCATCACAGAGTGTTGATGTTTACGTCAAGCATGAACTCATGAACTAGCGCATGACAGTTTGCCAGATAAGATGGTTTATCGATAAAAAAGTTTAAAATATTAGTATTTCTCTCTCTCACACACACACACATATATCATTTAGCCCAAGAAGACATAGATTCATCCACTAGGGTTGTAGTGATGACCATCGTAATGGTGTGGTTTTCCACTTACATTATATGGACTCAGAGATGGATTATTGTTCTAAAAATCTTTGTGTTCATCTGAAGAAAGAAAGTCATATACATCTGGGATGGCATGAGGGTGAGAGAATCTCTAAACTGACAATCTAAATACGGTAGATATTATATGTCACCTCATGCCCCCATATTACTAATTGAAAAGATGGCAGAGCCTCCTCTTATCTAGACTCACTTTCACAAGTATGTGAAGCATGAGGCAGCACACTAAGAATAACCCCTGCAGAAACTGTCTCATCTCAAAGCATCTACACTGAATAAATGTTTTGTGATGACAGAACAATTACTTCATAATTGAATTTAAGGCTCATTGTCCGTGAGGCACAGAAAGCTTGGGCTAATGGCTTTCATTCAACTGACAGGCAGCATTCATCCGCACTCATCAGAGCATTCCAAACATCTCAACCATTCCGCAACGGTCCAATGTTTATACACTGGAATGCAAGTAACATGGGCCTGATAATTATCAGCATAACTTTGGATCTGTTGATTTTAGACTGTACAGATGAATGTATTGTTCTCCGTCAGCAGCCCATAATACGGTACAAAGGCATACGTACGAAAGAAACAAAAAATAACACAGGAACAATCGACGTAAACATATCTATTTCAAGGTCGCTTAAAAAACATGACCATCTCCTCTTTTTACACACCAGCCATTTGCGAAAACACCGTAACACGGCAAGGGTTAACCTTAACTGTACGTTTTCCCCTTCATTCTTTTTTCCCCCTCGTCTTTTTGTGAGCACATGATAAAAGAATGCATGGAATGCCAGTGAGCGCGGCGCCAGCAGCGTTTCCAGTAGCACTGGCCGATGAGAACTGGGAGGGTGGAGGTGGGGTCGAGCCTGGAGACTGGGCTTTCTTTACTGTGTTTGGGGAAATTACTGCTTTTTTCCATATAAAGTAGTGCATTCCACAGCCTGACTGGCAAACTAAACCTCCTCTCCCTTCATAAAGGGACAAACATAAGGAAAGAGACATAATAACCGTAGAGGGGAAACACATTCCTAACTCGAGGACATATACTGCAATTGAAAGTATACAGTTACAGGAAAAGACTTTGAATCGGACTAATAAAAGAATTTGGCTGTATGACATCACAGTGCATACAGAGTTCACAATGTGAAACAAATCATGAAGTGTATTTGAATTGCAAATGATTCAAAATTAACATTTAACCAGTGTGATATGAAAGGCATATTGTTCAGAGACGGATTATGCTCTGGGCACGGCCCTGTCCAAAGACCCCCCCACTCCGATATAGCATCAAGTGTCGCATTTCAGTAATTTCCTCAGGAAGAGGAGGTAATTTCAGGAAGAGGTTTGACCGATTAATCGACTACTATCAGTTAAATGGTTTAAAAAGTAATTTAAAGGGATAGTTCACCCAAAAATTAAAATGATCCCATGATTTACTCACCCTCAAGCCATCCTAGGTGTATATGACTATCTTCTTTCAGATGAACACAATCGGAGTTATATTGAATAATATTTTCCCTCTTTCTCAACTTTATAATAGTAGTTAAAGGGGGTGTGAGATTTTTAAGCGCAAAAAAGTGCTTCCATTCATCATAAAAGTAATCCACACGGGTCCAGGGGGTTAATAAAGGCCTTCTGAAGTGACGCAATTTTATTTTATATTTATTTTATGAAAACTATCCATATTTAAAACTTTATAAACTATAATAACTAGCTTCTGGCAGACGGTCGTACCCATCGACTTTGTCGAGCTGCATTTTTGAGAATTTTTTATTTTTTATTATGTCCATAAATAATGTAAAATACTGGTGTATATATATAAAGCTAAATGTTTACAAACATCATAAACACAGATAAACATAACTAAAAGCTGTCAATCCACAACAAATCCTTTAAATTTAACAGTATTCAGAACAGAACAAGAATGAAAAACAAGTGGGCCAATAAACATCAAGCCAAAATAAAATAATAATTTAAAGTGAAACTGAAACAGAAAAGAGGCTTTGGGCTCATGCAGCCTGAAATCAAATCCAAAATTTTCTATATTCTTGGTGAATTTGGATGCTAAACTATTATTTATTAAATAAATTAGCAGTGTTGGGGGTGATGCATTACAAGTAATGCGAATTACGTAATCAGATCGGACGCTGGTCATGCTGAACGGCACAGATTGTACTACTGACTATTTAAATTTAGCAGTGTAACTTTTTATCTGTTTGGTTGACTATTTTATTTTGATAATGAACAGGCTGCGATATCAAGTTACATGCATCAATCGTGTGAAATAGTTGTTGTCATCAGAGCTCATGAGAAACTGAGCGACTGTAATCAACCGTTACAGTCTCTACCAAAAGTACACTCTTGCGTCACTTTAATGGCGTACTGATTCAAATCAGTCGCTTATCGGAATGCGCTGCGCCAAATGAAGTTGCACACACCTTATGAATTATCTGCGGTACTCAATTAATTATCCATTAACGGTTAAATAATTACGAAAGAAGCATTGTGGTATATATATATATATATATATATATATATATATATATTGCTGCTGCCAATACATACACAGACACACTGCTGTGAAAATGTAAGACATACTGCTGCTGCACAAATGCCATATATAAAATTACCCGTAGCAGATCTGAACAGGTGGAGCTGGGGAAGGTGGAGGGTTTCAAAGGAACTTTGAAAGAGCTGCAAACTGCTACAAACCAACTATTTAAATGTTGAGGAGCAAGTTCATTGGCTGGGGAACCAATCAGCTTGTGTGGTCAGTATCACACAGTAATGGTGTTTTGTTTCTGAATAAATCAGTATTATTGAACTAACCATTTAAGCGAATGTTTTAATGATTTAAAGACAGTAACTTAATTTGTTCCTTAATGTATGAGTTTATGTTGACTTTTTAAGTCCTAGACATAAACTAAGGTTATGGCCTCTAAGATGAACTGGTAGTGCTATAACTGTTTATTTTACAGTGTCATTGTTACACGTTACATGCAGTTACTGTAGCAATAACTACAAATTATGCATAATTACATGCAATTAACCCTAAACCAAACCCTCATTCTAACCCTAACCCTACAGTAAATACATGTGGTTATTTATTATTATTCAGTACTTACATGTATAATTACACTGTAATACTGGCACGTTAAAATAAACCTAATTGTAATTAGTATACAGTACTTTATTTTACTTTAAAAAACAGATTTCCAAAACACAGTCTTAATCAATCTGTGTATTAGTTAGCGATCTATTAAAACCTGAAGAGAAAGATGCTGCAGGGTGAAACTGAGCCTGAGATCAAATGGAGGGACATAGACAAAGGTGTCCGTTTCATAAACAGCTCTGGCGTAAGACGGCCATTATCCTGTGTGAAATTCAAGGTGATAATTCCAAAGTTCCCCTCTGGTAATGCATGGCAGTCAGTCTTGGCTATAGTTCATTCAGATTCTCTAAAAGAAGATTAAATTGAATTCTACGTTCTGTGCAGATAAAATTCAAATCGCTTTTTGCCATTATTTGATCTTTTCAAATTCACAGGTGGAAAATGTGTTTTCTTGCAAAAGGTAATTTTACACAGTTGCCTGTACGGTTCAATCTAGTGTAGCATTACAGTCTTTTTTAAAAGTAAATGATATACTTCCCACCTGCTTCAGCTCACACAGGCTTGCATAGAAAACGGTTCATCTTTTAATAAGCGCTTTGCCGGAATATGCTGATACCTTGATGCACTGTGTCTATCAAATTATATAAAAAAAATTGAATTAATAAAATACATTATATATATATATATATATATATATATATATATATATATATATATATATATATATAATTTTTAAAAAAAATCTTCATATTTTTAGGAGATTACATTGGGGGGAGGTGGACTCTAAAATATGCTGGGTTCAAAATAACCCAAGCTGGTTGCGTTAAATGTTTGCCAACCTGGTTGTTAGTTTTATTTAACCCAACTATTGTTTAAAAATTACTATATGGCTGGCTAAAAATGAACCCAAAATATGTTGGTAATTAAAAATCAGACACATAATTGACTGTTCGCAAAGACCCGCCCCCTTTAGTTACTGTTGCAATGCCGCTCTCACGCCACACATCATGTTCTCATGCAGTGAAAAATACATCCTGGAACAAAGAGGACACTGACAACATATGAAACAGTTTCATATTTCAAATATTGTAATTTTTTCAATTTTTTGCGGATTCAGGGTTATGATTGGTCAGATCGCCTGTCAATCAAAATACTAGTGACGGGTCAATTACTAATAAGCAATTTAATAATTGTTTATTGTTAATTATTATTCATTAAACATATTAATAAATGTTAATTTCCAACATACTTTGGGTTCATTTTAAGCAAGCAATACAGTAATTTTTAAATGATATTTGAGTTAAATAAAACGATTCAGCAGGTTGGCGCAAACATTTTTGTGTTTTACATTGTTTCAACCCAACTTGGGTTGTTTTTAACCCAGCATTTTTATAGCTTGATGTAACGCTGGGCTGAAGGCAGGAACGGGATACGAGGTTGCAGTACAATAAACAGGTTTTAATCAAAGGATTACAGACACGAAACAGAGTGCGCTACATGCAAACAATAACCGACACTGAAGACATCAAGGCAGGAACTTAAATACACAGATAATGAACTCTAAATGATTGCAGGTGATAACACTTCAACTAATAGGACAAACGAGGACAGGTGTAGACATGACGTAACTGAACTAAACATGACAGAACTAAACATGTGTGACATTACGCCCCCCTTCGGAAAGGCGCGTCCTCGCGCCGTATAGTCCATGAAAGAGAAGAGGGCGGAGGCTTCGGGGAGGGGCGTGGAGAAGGGTGTGTCGCTGGAGGCGAGCAGCAAACTGGGGACGATGGCCCCGGACACCATGGGGGTGTCGACGGAGGGAGGAGCCAAGGAGGAGTCCAGATGACGGAGCTGAGCGGAACTTTGGGGCCGATAGCAGGCGACGACCCCATGGTGCTTGGTGGTGGACCCGGCGGAACGTCTTGGCTGACAGCCCTGGGCGACTCCGCCGACCCGGAAGTACGGCCCAGAGCTGCAGGCTTGCGGGACCGAGGCGGCGACGAGGCTCTGGCTGACCGGGGTGATGACAAGGTTCCCGAGGATGACGGGGTAGTCGCAGGGAGGGAGGAGTCAGCTGACGCCGTAGGGGTGACGGGTGGTGACGTAGTCTCGACCCCGGAAGTCCGTGGCGGAGGCTGTGCGTCGACCCCCGCAGGCTGACCTGGAGAGACGAGGGGGCTTGGCAGCACCTCCGGGCAGACAGGCCGAGGAGAAGATGAGGGAGGCGCGGGCCCAAGCGATGGCGGCGGGCTGATGGTTCGCGGTGGCGACGTGGGCCTGGAGGCCTGAAGTGGAGCTGGGGACTCCGCCACAAGCCGTGCTGGTAGCAGGGAAGCCCGAGGCGTCGTCGAGGAGCCGCACGGAGTGAGCGGCAGTAGCAGAGCCGAGGAGCTTGCTGATGGCAGTCGCGGTGGCCACGGATCCAGGGGGCTGGCTGTAACCAGCGGAGATGGTGGGACAGGGAGGACAGGCAGGGGAACAGGCAGATGGCCTCCGGACGGGACCGGAAGTGAAGGTACAGATTCAAGGGGGGGGATTTGGGTGGGGAGAGGATCCGCGGCCCACCAGATGATCGAGTTCCGGTTGGCTCCTGGCTCTGTGATGGACCCACCAGCGCGCTTCACCACCGGGGCTCCGAAGTCATCCCGCTCTCCCTCTACTTCGGTGCGCACCCCGGGCTTCCAGGCTGGGGCGGAGAAGCTGCCTCCCGGTACTATTCCCATCAGGTAGCCCAGGTATGGTCGAACTTCTGGCTGGAGAAGACGCTCGATCGTCGGTGAGTCCATAGTTCTTCTTTTCTTTGCAATGTGGTCGGTTATTCTGTAACGCTGGGCTGAAGGCAGGAACGGGATACGAGGTTGCAGTACAATAAACAGGTTTTAATCAAAGGATTACAGACACGAAACAGAGTGCGCTACATGCAAACAATAACCGACACTGAAGACATCAAGGCAGGAACTTAAATACACAGATAATGAACTCTAAATGATTGCAGGTGATAACACTTCAACTAATAGGACAAACGAGGACAGGTGTAGACATGACGTAACTGAACTAAACATGACAGAACTAAACATGTGTGACACTTGAACTTGAAACACTGTAAACTAGCTAAATAATAAATTTATGAGTTACATTAACTCACCTAACCAGTTTCAGGTCTCTTAATTCATATTTTAGTTTTCATTAAGAAATGCATTATTTCCCCCTTATATTTTACTTTTTAAAGCACATCCATTTTATTTCATGCTGAACAAATGCCAGTTCGTTTCATTTCTCTGGTCCTGCTAGTTTAACCTCTCGGCACAGCAACAACGCCAAACCGAGAGTGAAAAAGAGACACAGACACAGCACTCAGCACTTCCTTCTTCATTACAGTGGAGTGCTGCACCTTTACTCCAAGCATGAGGTCCGATTCTTCCTGAAACAGCGCTGAGAGCCACAGGAATCAAAACAAGTGCTCATTCCATTGGAGTTTCTGAGATGCCATTAGAGAAGTCACCGGGGTTCACTCTTCTCTCGACACTTAATGAACAACAGTAGCCTGACACAAACCCATAATCTGTTAATGTGTTGGGCCCTCATAGCAAGCTTCAGTGGGCAGCTATGCCGTAATGACGCTTTCGCCCTCTCTTTTCCGTGTGCACGGAGACGTGAAGCTTCACAACGTCGAAACAATATGGACATAGATGATGTTTGTTTCTGGCCCTGGTAAAGTCAAAGAGAGGATCATTTCTTCTCATCACGTCTGATTCCCCCATCCCTCTAAAATACATTCGAATGTGCCTTCAGTAAAACATTGCTATTCAATTTTCGCTGCACAGAAAGTATTACAAATAGTATAACCTCATAACACCCATTACAAAAAGAGAACTATAATAAAAGCTATTTGTACGTCAGACATTTTTGTGCACTTATTCTTGATATTTCTCAGTCCATAGCTTGGCTCCACGGTGCATTTTTGGTTCGGCTTGTATAGTCATTTAATATGCATCCTTTGCTATTTATAGCGGCATGTTGCCTGTCACATTTTAGAACAGACAGAATTCCCTGTTTAGTGGATGGTGTATTGTCAAAGTGATATAATTAGATGTGTTCTCTTTAACAAACCGCCAGAGGCAGTTCTGTACCACTCCATTTCCTGTGCCTGTTTTGCCCATGCATCTTTCTAAACAGGGTTTAGATTTGATCAAGCTCGTTTGTCTTCTCAGAATTATCTGTTGCTGTTTAAAAAGCCAGTCTCTATTCGACGTGTTTGGGTTTCTTCTACCGCCGGTAAAGCTTGTGAAGTTGTCTTGAACGCTATAAAACCAAGTGTATCATTTAATACAAGGTCTCAACATGATCAAAAAAGGCTGTTGCACAGAATCAACTTCATGCCTCTTGCCCATTCGTTGATAGTTTATACTTTTTTTTTTAGTAAATAAGACATATTAACCCTTCGATGACCACATGAGAACGTTCAGTGCATCACGTGAGGCAGTGACAGACGGTTTCAGACATTTAAATGCACATAAATACTAACTAAAAATACATTTAGAGTTTGTAAAATACACACAATCACACTATAACAATCTTTCCATAATAATCAGATGACACGTTTTATTCGTATCAGATGCACGTTGTGTAAGCAACTTTAAATATGACTCTATTCTCCTCTCAGTTCACCGGCTCACTCATCTTCATGTATTTCGGGAGAAGCGGATGAATTCACGTGATGTAAATCCAACAGATCCGATTTTCTCTATTGCGGTGCAAACTAACATGGCGGCGCCCATCGCGCTCAACTAACGCAATCATTATAAACGTGTTTAAACAGCAAAACACATCCACTTGCGCATATATACGACAATCGGAATATCATATATTTCATGTTATAGTTAACAAATTTCAGAGTATTTTGAATAAAAAAGGAAAAATGAAATAAAAGCAGGTCATCAGTCAAACAGCGCTATTGTGGCTGCGGCGTGTCATGTGACAAACAATGACGCGTCACCATGGAAACAAAAAAGTGACACGTTCTAAATAATGGTCGCCTTGAAAAACTCACGCTGGGATAATATTTTAAACTCACGTATGAAAGAGTTAAAGGTATTGTTCACCCAAAAATGAAAAAGATGTCATCATCTGTCAGCATTTTTCTCCATAATGTATGACCTTTTTTCTTTTTACCATTGCCCACATTTTTTTTTTGGAGGGCTTTGAAAAGCATCTAATAGAGATGACAGCTCCCATAATTCTTGTTTCTCGTGAAACTATTGCAGACCCAATTGGTTCTGCCAGGCTAGGATGTACACTAAAGGCTACTGGCTATTTAAAAAAAAGATTTTTTTTCCCTGAAGTCACTTCTTCACAAAGCCTTCGTCACCTATTAAAATGGAAAATCACAACCCTTAAAAACACTTTCATTGGTATAGCCTAATGGAATATTACATAATATTATTTTGAATAAAATAACCTGAATGAAACTAATTTAAGTGACCATGTGAAGCAAATTTTTGGTTTACCTAGTAAAACATTTTTGTAGTGCTTCTTCAGAAATCATAAGTGGCTTAGTCAGCTATTGTGAAAATCTGCACAGAACTCTTCATGCCACCTCAGATTTTTGAGATGATTGGATTTACCAAAAAAAAAAAAAAAAGGTGAAAAGTGTCACATTTACAATCATATATCTAAAATTTAGTAGCAACTTCCACAGTTCATTTGCGCTCCCACTTTATATTGTGTCTTTAACTATTATTAACTACTACATATGCACTAACAATTAGAATATTCATTGATACATACATGTTTTCACGTTGTACATATTTAAAATTGCCCATTTTTGAGTTGAAGCAGAAGCATGCCGTTTTCGTGCATGTATCTTTAAATGCAAATGAGCTGCTGCTCCCCACCCCACTTTCCAGAAAAGGGCGGATGCCTTGGATCCTCTGCCACATCTAAAACATCTGTTTGGTTTTAATTATCATTTCTATCGTGGCCTCACTCATGATATTGCAGTTTCATCATCATGAAAGTTTATTATTTACATGGGTTTCACTGCCATATCAGTTTATACTTCTGATATGTGGTTTTCCGAGCGCACACATCTGAAGCACGTGCACAGAAAGCCGTCTGTCAGACGGCACGTCCTGTGAGTATCAAACTAAGTTCTCTTTCACATCTTATAGTGCTTATACTGTCAAATACACACAAGGTTATGTCAAAAACACACAGTTCACATAAACACAGTTGTCTGTGAGCGTAAACAGCAAGTAAAGAAATCACATGTGTATATCAGATCTGTGTATTAAAGTGACAGCAGTGTAATATACAGTACTTCTGCTGTATCTGCTGTTAATATGAACCAAACAACAAAAGAAGAACAGAAAATCATTCACTGAACTTGATTGAATAACTTAGCTTTAATAAGAGTAAATGTCTTACTTGAATGCTGCTGTTAAATGCTCTGGTGAGGAGATGAACATTAGCTCACTCAGGGGAGGAGCTAAGCTAATAGGGTAGTTCTTCTTTCTACTCTTTTGTGTCTTATGCGTCTGCTCATTTGAAGAGACTGTTTATGATTTATGGTAATTATGAAAAAAAAGGATTGGGTGGATGTGACTGGCAGGGCGGGCGAGAGCCGTGAGGGAACGGCGCGAGGCCGGTGACGCGAGTGATAATGAGTGTCAGCTGCGTGCTACACCGGTCTCGTATCTGGAGGAGCTCTGGAAGCATAAAAGAGGAGCGACGACAGTGAAGGACAAGAGAGGACCAGGCCTGGATTTTATGTTGTGTTTTTATTATGTTTGTGTGGGCGGCAGTCGCCATGAGGAACTGCCGCCATTTTACTTTCATTTTATTGTTTGTTTATTTATTTGATTAAAGTTACGTTGAATGTTCGCCGGTTACCGCCTCCTTCTTCCCATTCTTAAGAACTGTGTCACAGTGGATTTTTTTACCATTAAAGGCTGGTTGTTTACACATGTGGACACACATCAACTTATAAAAGTCAATTTCACGAGTTCACACTTACAAATAATCAGATAGGGAAATTAGTATGCATATTTGGCGTGCTGTCCGAGGAGAGGCTCCGAGCTCGGTATTTGGCCCGAGCCCAGAGTACTCCTCCCGTATTCTGGTTTAGGAAGTAACCAGGCAAGTGTGAGGAGACGGGGTGGTGGAGGGATGCTGAAACTGTCCAAAAGCATAGGTGAGTCGACTGCATCGATATATATAGGTTTCTGCTCATTCTGATAGGGCAGGCATGTTGATTGCTGATTAATGACAGCTGGTTGGAGTGATGTGATGATTAGTTAGATCATTTGAACGTGTTCCTCCCGAATTTTGTTAATAAAACATCATTTTGCATAATAGGTAACCTTTAACTGTATCCCATCTCAATGGCAGCAAAAGTGGTTTGCAATACAACATGAACACAATAAGTACATTGTCCCTAACAATACATTTTTTTTGTACATAGTAGTTAAAGACACCCAATATAAAAGTGACGTCATTTGCTTTATAACTAAACATTCAGACTTTTTTTATTCTGTGGCCTCAAATAAAATAGGTGCACGACACCGGTGCCTCTCACGTTTTCTGTGTGTGGCACGTTTGGTAAAGCGAGAAGACGTCATGCTGCTGACTGTGGCTCCCAGAAGAACAGGTCATCTGACCTTCATGTGTGCGCAGCAGGGTTCGCAAAAAGGTCCCTTAACACACACGCTAATTAATGATTAAGAACAAGAAAAGCGCAACCTCGGACTGTGTGTCCATTTAATCATTTTCTCTTTCCTTTGTATTAGTGCATTCACAGTGCATATCATACACATGCGGTCGGGATGTGATTTAAGCCTCAATTTTCAGTGCAATTTTTTTTTTTTGCACATTTTCGCTCTCTTCCAGGTAGGTCCCTAATGTGTTTTGATATCTTTTTAGCATGATGTCATGAGACTCTTAGGTGTGCGCATGTTGATTCGGACCCTGTCGGGACGTGACGCACATGTAATAAGAGCGGCTACGGCGAGCTGTGCGCCGCGTGTCTGACCTTGCAGTGCATTTGGGCTGCGCTCATGCATATATGCAGCCTCTTACAGTCCTTTTGGACATCATTATCAAACGATACACCTGCTAGACAGATATTATTCGTTGGATTTTACACATCAACACTGTCTGTGTGGCTCTGAATAAACTAGAGCACATTAAGCAGATCTATTTCATATCCTTTGTTGTTTTCATCATAGTGCTCATTTGCAGTATTATTCTTCATTTGAACAACATTAAGCTTAATCAAATGCGTCCAAATGTTACCGAGAACGTCCGCCTCATAAAAACACATCCCACAATTCCTTCACAGCTACCGCGGTGTGATTGCGTGCCACCAGATTTATCTTTATTTGAACTGAAAACAATGTGTGCATGCACTGCCGTGGTATTTAGGTAGTCCGAGACTGTGAAAATGTCAAGAAAGTGATATAAATTGAGAAGGTGTTTGCAGTGAAAACAATCGCTGGTAGCAGGGAATCTACCAAAATTCATATGTAGCAATAATTACAGTTGATGGAAGCTAATGGCAGTAATAAAAATGTTAAAAGCCTTTGAAGATGAGGCCAAACCATAAGACATCAATTTGATGGTATTAAGGCACATTTCTGCTTAGTTTAACACTAAGCACTTGGAAATTAGGGTAATACAGTAAGACTAAGTGCAAATTCTTCTTGCTTCAAAATGCATCTGCTGAAGCTCGTCATTGTCTGTTTGCGGCTGTAAACTGTTTATCGGTTTGAAAAAGAACTGTGTTAGAGGTCATATGCACTCAAGTAACTTTAATTAAAATATGGAGAAGATATAAGATATATTAGGATGTTAGAGATGGATTGGAGTGACTGTATGCACCACAGCCAACACATGTGCCGTTACTCCGCTAATGATGGATGGATGGATAGAAAGATGGACAGACAGACTTTAAAGGGATAGTCCACCCAAAAATGAAAATTAGCCCATGATTTACTCACTCTCAATCCATCCTAGGTGTATATGACTATCTTCTTTCAGACGAACACAATCGGAGATATATTTAAAAATATGCTTGCTCTTCCAAGCTTTATAATGGAAGTGAAGGGGGTTTAGATTAAGTTACTAAACTTGAGTAATGTAACGAAATATGTTACAAATTACTTTTTAAAGCATGTACTTTTCTTACAAAAACCCATCGCTTGACTTCAGAAGGCCTTTATTATCCCCCTGGAGCTGTGTGGATTACTTTTATGATGAATGGATGCATTTTTTTTGGCTTCAAAATCCAAAGCCTACCAAAGTCTAGGAGAGCCAGGATATTTTTAAATATATCTCTGATTGTGTTCATCTGAAAGAAGATAGTCATATACACCTAGGATGGCTTGAGAGTGAGTAAATCATGGGATGATTTTCCATTTTTGGGTGAACTATCCCTTTAAGATATACATGTTGCTTGGAACAGTGTATTTCATCAGAAAACACAGGCTGCTTTTTTAATGTTTGTCAATAAAGAAAGAAATCTGGTGTAGTTACGTCATCAACCAGCTCAATGTTGAATCAAGCCAGGTCTAATATGTTCTTGAGAGGATTTGACAAACAAAACAACAAAACAAAACAAAAAAAAACATACAGAAATCTTTGATTTTCTCACACAGTTGATATTTCTGAGATTTATTTTAATAAATAATGTTACCAAGGTCTTTTTTCAGGGCAATCAGAATCTCCGTTAGATGCCGATTATGTTCACAAAAATCAATCCAAAAGAAGATCTCATTCGTGATTTTACTTTCCTTCGGGAATGAAAATCCAAACCGACACCTGCGTCTCAAACAATGGGATTTATTTAGTGTTACATTTCAGATCTAATCAACAGTTTTAAGCTCCGTCAGAGACTCGTCTCACCTGTTGGTATTAACCAATAACACACTGACAAACGAGTACATGTGGATGCATGAGTTCTTGATTTATCCGCCTCACAGCGAATGCAGTTAGGTGAGAGACCGGGAACTGTTTCACGTAGAGGTGAGGCCGAATCCCGAGAGATAGATCAGAGGAATTATGATGAGAAAGAGAGAAAGCTGGTACAATGCTTACTGCATCAACACTTCAAAAGGTTTCCTCTCCACCACCCTGTCTGAATTAACACAGCAAAAAGACATGGAGACAATATATGAACGCATTTGAGCAGAAAAAGATCCTTGTCAGATCAGAGACCTTGACTGATGATGCAATTACCACATTTAAAGCTAATAAGAAGCGTTTTTTTAATTTGAAGCCACATATAAATGGAGAGCAATACGGTTAGAGTCAAGATCAGGTTTTGTGCCTGTATGGGAAACAGAATTGCAAAACAGTATGTTCTCAGCGAAAAGAAAAGCGTAATAAATCCTTAACAAAATGAGTGAACCACGACCGGGAGATGACACATGATTCACTGCCCATCTGAAAAGAATAAAACAAGCGAGAGAGGTTTTAAAACGAAAATCATTTTCTCTAATAAAGGGTGCATTCGTAGGTCACCGTTTCTAGTGGTCTGTTTACAGAGAGAGAAATCCTATTTCTTTCATTTTGTGTGTGGCTCTTACGCACTTAAACCTTTATCTTTAGGGGCGGACGCTTGCGAGCGTGTGCCCGGCTCACCGTGCCTAACAGCTTTGCGACATTTTCATCAGAAGAGCAGCGCTGGAGTGACCTGCTGCTATAGCACTATTACAAACTTTGTGCTAAATACGTCGGCCGTTCAGTGAAGGTCAGACCATTAATCTCACCCTTCAGGAGAGCTACAGTGTACTGCGTTTCGCACGTGAGCACACGCTCCTAATGTATAGCGTGGCCGAGGTCCAGGGGAAAAAAACGGTTTCCCTTTACAGAGCTTTTATGCTTGCGGTTTTATGAGGTAATTTGCAACAATTACAGTTTTCACCAAGTAGAATACGCATTCATTATTCATGGCTGTCTCGTCAGATCTTTAGCGTTCTATGCAACGGTGTAGAAATAATTTGGAAAAATAAAGTGGGCTTGGACAGACACATTAAGGCAGGGGCAGTGATTATCTCCCGAAATGTGAGGGACATTGACAGAAATGTCTAAAGCTCTTTTTTTGTAACTAGTAAGCTGAAATGTCTGCCTCATAACAACGTAAAAATGGACCCTATTTCTTGTATTTGCCACTCTCACAATTGCCATTTCATGTCTCACAACTACAAATTAATTTAGTCTCTTTGTATCTGTGACTTTCTTTCTCACGATTGCACATTTATATCCAGAAATGTGACTTCATACCTCACAATTGCGAAGTCATTATTTCGACTTCATATTAATGTCTTGTAATTGCGACTATTTCTCAAGATTGTTCATTTATACCTGACAATGTGACTTCATATCTCATAAGTGTGAAGTTATTTCAAACAATTTTGACTCATAATTGTAACTTCACACTTTTTTTTTACTTGTAATTATGACTTTTCATCACAATTATGCATTTTTATCTCAAAATTATTACTATTTCTCACAATTTTGACTTCATATCTGATAATTGTGATTCCATTTCTCATTAGTGTAAATTCATACTTTATTTCTTGTAATTGTGACTTCATATCTCACAACTGTGACATTATTTCACACAATTTTGACTCATAATTGCAACTTTACACTTTATTTCTTTTAATTACGACTATTTATTACAATTGCACATTTATATCTCAAAATTGTGACCATTTCTCACAATTTTGACTATATTTGTTAATTGATTTAATTTCACACAATTGCAACTTCACACTTTATTTCTTGTAATTGCAACTATTCATCACAATTACATTTATATCAAACAATTGTGATCATTTATCACAATTTTGACTTTATATCTGATAATTGTGATTCCATTTCTCATAATTGCAACTTTATACTTTATTTCTTGTAATTGTGACTTTATTTCTCACAATTGTTCATTTATATCTCACAATGTGACTTCAATTTTCAACTTCACACTTTATTTCTTGTAATTACAACTATTTATTACAATTGCACATTTAAATCTCACAATTGTGATCATTTATCACAATTTTGACTTCATATTTGATAATTATGATTGCATTTCTCATAATTGCAACTTTAAACTTTAAATTTCTTGTAATTGTGACTTTATTTCTCACAATTGTGCATTTATATCTGACAATACATGACTTCATACCTTACATTTGCGACTTCATTTCTCAAGATCAATTACAAACAATTTTGTCGCACAATGTGACTTTATATCTCACAAAAATGACATGATTTCATACAATTTTGACCCATATTTGCAACTTCATACATTATTTCTTGTAATTGTGACTTCATTTCACAAGATTGTGGATTTATATCTCACAATGTCACTTCATATCTTACATTTGTGACATTATTTCACACAATTTTGACTCATAATTGCAACTTCAAACTTTATTTCTTGTAATTATGACTATATCTCAAGATTGTGCATTTATACCTTTTTTCTTTACTTGCAACTTTATACTTTTTTGTAATAGCAACTTTATTTCTCACTTAATTTCCATATTAATTTTTCGGCATGAAAAGAAATTGAAATAACAACCCAAGTTGGGCTGAAAATGCACAAACTCAGCGATTGGATTATTTTAACCCAGCGGTTGGGTTAAATGTTCGCCCAATGTTAAAATGAACCCAAAATAGGTTGGAAATAAATAAAAAAAATCTGACACATAATTACAAGAAGCAACAATAATATTCAAAAGGTGAACATTTAGTAATAAGAAATATTTATTGTTTAATTATTATTCATTATACTTATTAAATGTTTATTTATTAAACATACTAATTTCCAACATATTCTGGGTTAATTTTAAGCAGTCATTTTTAAGCAATAGTTGAGTTAAATAAAACTACCCAGCAGAATGGGCAAACATTTAACCCAACAGCTGGGTTAAACAACCCAAATGCTGGGTTTGACCATTTTCACCCCAACTTGGGTTGTTTTTAACCCAGCATTTTGTGTACCTTTTAGCACACTACATATGAACAGTTCTGATTCAGTTATACATGAGAAATGTACAACAGAGGTGATGTACATCTGAGAATATGTAAACATGTGTTTGACACACAGCTGAAGTATATATAACGTACACAGCACGCTCACATTCAACAAGTATTGTGTTTTTCAAGCCGAATAGTGTTTAACAATAAACATTATTAAACATTTGAGCAGGGGCAGAGGCAGTACTGAAGAAGTCGGATCTATGAGAGTGCTTTATGATAGACCAGTCCAACGCACAGACACAAATAAGACTCCTCAGCCGGCACGCCTGTGTAAATATTTGAACTCTACCCAGCAGATATCAGGGCCTCTGGAGAGAAAGACACTAGCTCAGGTGAGAAAGGGTTCATTCCCATACTGAACGCCTGCTGCCTCTGATCTCTCATTTATTCACGGCCTGCATACGGATTGGAGGTACAATAAGTGCAGAATGAAATCATCAGGGGTACTGTGCAAAATGTCTCTCGTTGAATCACAGAGATGACTACTGAAGAGAGAGGCTCATTTCTGATGGCTAATTCTTTTTTTTTTTAATTACAACTCTTATATTTCAGTTATCCCAGTATTTTGTGTGTTAAAACTGTTATAAAGGCTTTGTTTTCATTTAAATAAGATCTCTCTCTACACTGGAAAACGTTCAAATAAAATAATACATTTTAGTGGGTTTTGTGCTTAAAGGGTTAGTTATACGGTGGCCGAGAGAGCTCAACATGCTGCAAATAAGAAAATGCATGCAAATAATAAAATAAAACACATGCAAATAAAAACAAAACGGGATCTTCAGTTTGACAACACATGTGCTGCAAATCCTCACAACACAAGCAAACACTAAAACACACTGCATATACACAAACGCGCTACAAATAGCACAAACCACAACGAAAATGTTTCACTTGACAACAGCACAAACTAAAAATATTAAATATATTATGTAGGCATTAACTCAATGTAACACGTTTCACTTACAGAAAAGTGTTTTAATATGTGGCATTGTTGTTAACTCATAAAACTTTAAGAGATGATAATTTAGTGGATGATTTAAAAATATTCGTTAATCATCTGTAGCGTACTAATGTGACGTCATCATAACGACCGCCTGAGGCGCTCGACGACCACGTCATCTGTGAGCGTGAGCTTCTAACAAACTGAAAAACACTTTATTAAAAATAATAAATACATGACATAATGTACACTTGTTTATTTTTGTTTGCAGTTTTTATAGTATTTAATGATTGTGAACACATTGTGCACTCAAATGCCGTACACTATATAGGGATTAGTGAATAAGTGAAGGGTGCTAATAGCTAATAAGCAGGTCCTAGTAGGGTCCGTCACTTTTTGGGGTCCTTCTTGAAACATTTCCGTTGTGGTTTGTGCTATTTGCAGCGCGTTTGTGTATTTGCAGCGCGTTTTTGTGTTTGCTTGTGTTGTGAGGATTTGCAGCACATGTGTTGTCAAACTGATGATCACGTTTTGTTTTTATTTGCATGTTTTTTTTTTTTTTTATTTGCATGCATTTTCTTATTTGCAGCGCGTTGAGCTCTCTCTCAAAAATGAAATTTCTGAAAATGTCATGTCAGTCCACACCTTTCGTTCCTCTTCGGAAAACACAACTTAAGATATTTCTGATGAAATATGAGAGCTTTATATGATGAATAGATTTAGACTTTTATTCACACTTTTTTCATAAAAGGGTGTGATTAATCACGATTAAAAAATATAATCTATTGACAAAACTAGTACAAACTAAAATGTATAAAGGGACATATCATGAAAATCTGACTTCTTTTGTGTTTATGTGCTATGATTGCATCTATCAACCCAGAAAACATGAGAAAGGACAACTAACTTTTCTGAAAAAACGAGCTGTTCAGATTTCGCTCCTCTTGTGACGTAGGAAGGGGATCTTAATATTACCGCCCCTTAATCTGCATGTTTCCACCCACAGTGCCACCATTTTGTTTTCGCAAGCGACAATGTTGTGTACCAGTTCTAATGCCATGGCCAATCAATTCAACGATGGATTTGCACAAACGATGAACATGACGACACATGCTAGTGATGAGTTGATCAACTCCACAGCAACTACATCAATTTATCCACTAACCGTTCAGAAACGTCTAAAAGTTGAACTTCTTCCTGAGTCTCTCCATCAGTGTCGACTCCGGTTTGAACAATGTAAGGATGAACACCGTCTGCGTGAGATTCTCCAGCTTTGTTGTTGTTGAGCTGTTAAAGCTCCGCCCTCTTCTGGAAAGGGGGCGGGAGCAGCAGCTCATTTGAATTTAAAGGGACACACACGTGTTTTTGCGCACACCCAAATAGGGGCAAATTTGACAAGCTATAATAAATGATCTGTGGGGGATTTTGAGCTGAAACTTCAGACACATTCTGGAGACACCAGAGAGTTATATTACATCTTGTGAAAGGGGCATAATAGATCCCATTTGATGCAAAATCTAGCATGGTTGGCTGTGTCAGCCTATTACATTGTGAGGGTTATTCATATTTATAACCCACATTTTTAACAGTTTATTGTGCAAAGTAACAACTGGCAATAACTGAAGAGGAATAAAATAAAGATTAAATACCTAAATATGTTCATATTACAGTAAATATAAACAAGTACGTATAAAATCATCCAAACATGATTTAAAACGTAATAAATAAAATCAAACTGTTTATTTTAAGGTCCTTTGAGGGAATCCCAAAGCTGTAAACTGTGTTGGACGAGGGGGAAACTTAGGCTAGTTTTCATTCCTTTTGGGTTGGAAATGTTTCTGGGATCTGGCAACCCTGGCTTAGATCGGAATGCCTCTGAAAACTATTGTTTTAATGTCACACTTCACTACACTATAAAAATTCTGGATTAAAACAACCCAAGTTGGTTTGAAAATGGACAAACCCAGCGGTTGGGTTAAATATTTGACCAATGTGTTGGGCAGATTTATTTACCTCAACTATTGTTTAAATATGACTATATGTCAGGGTTAAAATGAACCCGAAATTGGTTGGAAATTATAAATCAGGCACATAATTACAAGAGGCAACAATACTAATCAAAAGATGACTATGTATTAATAAGCAATGTAATAAATGTAATTTCCAACTTATTTGGGTTTATTTTAAGCAAATAATACAGTAATTTTTAAACAATAGTTGAGGTAAACTTGAGGTCGGGCAAACATTTAACCCAACCGCTGGGTTAAAACAACCCAATCACTGGGTTTGCCTATTTTCAACTCAACCTGGGTTGTTTTTAACCCAGCATTTTGACAGGTTGTAGGTGAGGTACTAACAATGAAAACGTTGCACTTCACTCAAAAGAGAGACATTCAAAGCAGATTTCACTTTAACATTCTGAAAAGTGCAGAAAGAAGAACAGTGTTCTCACGACTCTTTGTTTTCGTGGGGAAGTGTGACTCTGTGGGGGATGTGTTTATAGGGCAAATAAAGGCCATCCACTTTTACAACCACTAAATAGAACAATTCCTGATAAGAGAATGTCGAGAGAGACAGTTTCTTCCTGTTCCAGCTGACATGCATGTGACTAACCGTACACTGCGTTTAAACAAGAAAACTCTTCCCTTGTCCACTATTCCGTTTGGACAGTATGAACGATTAACATGGGTTTACTCTCCCTGACACGGCTTTAATATCCTTCCTTCCTCGTCACTAAATCTGCCACTGCAAAGCTGAATATGTCGGCATGGAAAGAGAAACTAAGGAGAGTTGTGACGGTGGAGCCGGTGATTTTCTTCTACATGACCAGCACGTTCATTGTAACACCGGCATATCAACAGATGATTATCACAAAGGTAAGAGAGCTGCTACTTTTGTGATTTAAAGCCAGAGAAGTAAAGAGAGAGAGTGAAAGAGAGAGACATTAATCAAGTCAGTCCGGTGAGTCAGTGTTTTGTTCTTTGAACTGAAAAACAGGTCAGCAGGGTCCAGTTCTGGTACACAAAACGGAAATGCCCGAAGCAGAACCGCGGAGCGCTTGGAGAATAGCAGTGGAGCTCGAGATGTACTCAAAACCCAAAACTGCAGCAGGCATTAATCAAGCCGAACCGGCCATGACAGTCCCAGAGCAAAATAACAGGCGCTGCGATCACTCATGCGCCCGATTAAACAATCGCTGACAGTCATTAGTCTGTATTCTGTTGCTGAACTTAAAGGGACGGTTCACCCCAAAAAAGAACATTTTGTCAATCGTTTGCCTTCATGTTGATTCCCTCAAGAAACTTGAATGAGGTTCTTTCTTCTGCTGAGCACAAAAGAAGATGTTTGGAAGAATGACGGTTGACGGTAGCCGTTGACTTCGAAATACTGTGGAAGCCAACAGCAAACATTCTTCAAAATATCTTCTTTTGTGTTCGACAGAGAAAAATAACTTATGCAGGTTTGGAAGAACAGGAGGGCGAGTAAATGGCAAAATGTCCATTTTTGGTTGTATTATGCATTTAAACATTTACTACGCTTGAGAAACTTCAGTATCTTGATTTTATGTATGTGGGGAATTTTAATTTTTTGTAAGTTGACATGTCCAGCGATGTGACATACAACATCTGAATCTTTTTTAAATAGCTTTTGCTATTTTTTTAAAATAATTCAATTAAATTAGAACCTAAAATAATCAAGCGACTACATGGGTATTTGTATTTGAACACGTATTTTCAAAAATTAATTATAAGCGAAGGCAAAAAGATGACTGAAAACAAATCCAATCAGGCTCATGTCCTGATCCCATTTTCCATTTCATTTTAAAAACGTAAAGTACAGTAAAAGTACATGTATTACCTGGTTAAAAATAACCATGTTCAACCAATTTAGTTTAATTTTCTTTTCAAAACCAGCAAGTGTGACAACAGCCCTGTTGTTTTAACAATATAATATACGATATTATATTTTATAATCAGAAAACAGTTTTCTATGATATGTCATTATTACGAGGAACATATATTGTTTTAATGACACATTATCTGGTTATTACAAAAAACATATAGTTTTAATGACAACTTTTCGTTATTACGAGAAATTTTGTTCTTTTAACGAGAAAAATGTTTTAATTACTGACATAACATCTCGTTATTATGGCATAATTGTATGTGACAAATATTAATATATATAAACACACACAAACACATTCTTTAACATCCAGATTAAATTAATGATATTTTCATCACTATATATATATATATATATACACACAAACATACTAATGAATACTGAACAAAGCGAATTTGTGCTTTTAAATACCTTTTTGTATTTTTTTTCTTCCTTGTTTGAAATAAACTAGTTTTTATGCATTAATATGAAGTAATTAATATACATAACTTGTGTCCAAAAATCAAAGTATAATAGTGAGGGGAAAAATGCAGGAAAAATAATACGTGAACTGTGAAGACATTTCTATGAATATAAATAATGCAGTGAATATATGGATTTGCTTAAGGGTGACGCTTTCCAAAACACGCAGCTGTTTTTAGTTCCTGCTCTTGTCACTTTGCATCTTTTTTTTCTGAGCGAGTGTCCTTCCTTTCCTCTCTCCTTTAAATTCTCTTACCCTTGCAATGAACTCTGCGGCTCCGCACATAACAGCTCTCAGAAAAATGTGGATGAATAGATCATATGAATGAGCACAACTCCACGCAGTGAAAACTGTTCAAAGATTAAAGAGGGTCCAATCATTTATTGCAAAGTGCTCATTTACGCCACTCTTAATGGCCTTGATTCTTGCCATTTGCTCCTTCATATCATCATATTTGTGAGGTTGCGGTTCGTAAGATTCCCCGAGGCTTGTTCTTACAATAACTGAGGGCGTCCCCCGGCGCGATGAGTTACTGCTCGGGTTGTGCATCATTCCCATAATGCCTTAGAGCGTCATTACTGACACTGAATGAAAAATTAGAAAAGCGGAAAATCTTCAAAGCCGACCTAAGAAACAATAACTGACTCTCATTTTTAAAACATTTGATCCAGTTAAACAAAGGACTGGTAAATGTCAAGAGCTTGAAGTGGCTAGTGTACAAAATGCAAGTCTTCAAGTTTTGCGTTATTATTTGCAACATACCGATTGTTCAGCTGACAAAACTTTTTTGAGAATAAAACTTTTAGTAAACAAAAAGCATTAAGGGTGCGTTCACACTTGTAGTTCGGTTGGTTTGGTTCATTTGGTCCGGACCAAAAAACAAAAACAAAACATATAGTCCTGGTCCGCTTAGCGTTCACACTGGCATTTTTAACAGCGAACCTAAAGTTACTGAACCAAAGGCATAGAAATACGGTCACGACCTGATTGGCCGGCTTTTATGGCGTATATTTGGCGACGGAGCTCGTTACCGAACATTCAAAACAACGCTGTGTTCTGGATTAAACGCCATCATTTTATGCGTGTACATATGCTTTATTTTTACCAGCTGAGAACTCACGAAGAGCTCATAAAATATTCAAAACAGCAGCAGGATTTCCTCCGTTGTTCACAGAAACAGAAACTTCACCTCCTCGTTGCTCCACGTTTGCCCTCGACTCATTTTGGATACACCGATCTTCCCGCGTCGTCAAATCAGCTGACTTGTAGCGTCGCATCTTGTGACATCACATCCTGTTTTTGGTTCGTTCACATGTCTTTGGTCCGTGTTGCGTTCGTATATCAATCGAACAGCACCAGAGTTCGTTTGGAAGCGGACCGAGATCTTTTTAGCGGTCTCGGTGCACACCAGGGTTCGGACGGCAGCGTTCACATATGAACCGCACTAACTGAGCGATCGCACCAGGGTTCGTTTTAATCGAACCAAACATGACAAGTGTGACATGACATGACAAACGCACCCTTAGATTTTGTTGTTTCAATGCAGTGATGCTTAAATATTAATGTTTTAAATAATTTTGTTGTTTGCAGGTATGTCAAGAATTGCTCAAGAATGACACTATCTGCAGAAACCCTGAGCACCACAAAGCGGATGAGGAGGTTCAGACTAAAGCCTCCTACATCCTGCTTCTGTTCAACGCCACCCTCAGCCTGGTCTCCATCCCGCCCGCGATAATGCTGGGCTCCTGGTCTGACCGCGCTGGCCGTCGGTGGGTAATGGCGCTGCCTTCTCTGTTGTCTCTGCTCAGTGGGGGATTGCTCTTGGCTGTAGCTCTGCTGGAAAACATCAGTGTTTACTGGACCCTGATGGCTGCCGCTCTAACCGGCATGACAGGTGGCCATGTCTCCATTTTCCTCAGTTCCTTCAGCTACCTGGCCGACTTGACCATGGGCTCCAGCTCCAGTCGCACTTTACGTATGGCAGTGGCCGAGTCCATGATCTTCGTTGGAGGCACGATGGGCTTCCTGCTAGGTGGATTTTTGGAGCAAGAATTTGGGCTCAAGGCCGCGTTCGGGGCCTACATTGGCTGCCACGTTCTAGCGTTACTTTATATTCTGTTTTGGCTGAGAGACCCTCCGACGGGAAAAAATACAAGTATATCTGCCTATAAAGAGGGTACAGATGAGCAATGTTCTCCGGCAGACCCGTCTCGGCTGTTTATCCTAAAGTACGCCAAGCTGTCTTTCAAAGCAGTGTTCAAGAGGAGGTCAGGGCAGGAGAGACTGAAATTGCACTTTCTCATTCTCTGCACCTTCATAAACAACCTGGTGGCTGTTGGTCAGTGCAACCTCGCACACACACACACACACACACACACACATACACACACAAACAGCACATAAATTCAGTGTGTCAGACCAGTATGCAGGTTAATCTCAAGAAACCTGTCGAGAAAATGTCAAGATCACATTTAACCCCAAAATCTGAAGAAAGAAAAAAAATATTATTTTGCATTATTTTCATGAAAATCAGCCACATTGTACCCCAAAATACTTTAAAGGTTTCTGTAATATAATAATAATAGAAATAATAGCTATTATGTTTTATTAAATATTTAAATTAAATTAAAAACATTTGTGTATTTATTAAATCAAATAATGTATCATATTTTATTTAATGTTTACTTTATATCAGTTTGAAATATATTATATATGATATTAATATATATCATATATATATTATATATGATCTATGCTTGCCAAATTTATTTTACATATTTACATATTAGTATTTCATGCAAGTAATTAATACAATAATGATATTAATATAATACCACTAAAATTACTGACCTACTCGGAAATTTTAACGTCCATTAAAATACATTTCTTTATTGTAATTTACATTTTTATTTATTTTTTTTATTTTTTTTTTGTAATTAATTGTAATAATTTTTTAAGTGTTATTAAGAAGTCACACTCTCTCTCTCTCTCTCTCTCTGTCTCTCTCTCTCTCTCTCTGTCACACACACACACACACACACACACACACAGGTTTGTTTTGCTATCAAAGTGAGGACATTCCACAGGGTTAATGGTTTTTATACTGTACAAACTGTACATTTTATCCCCCTACACTAACTCTACTCCTAAACCTGTGTCCTCATAAATCACACACACACACACACACACACGTTTTCCATGTTTAATGGGGACATTCCAAAAGTGTACTGGTTTTACTATACAAACTGTATATACTGTCCCCCTTACACTAACCCTACACCTAATCCTACCCATCACACAAAACTTTCTGTTATTTTAAATTAAAAGATCATTCTGTATTATTTCCGTCATGGGGACTAAAAAATATGTCCCCACAAGCTCAAAATTTACTGGTATTGCTATACTTGTGGGGAAATTTGATCCCCATAACGTAGGGAATATCAGGGTCAGGCACGCGCACACACACACACACACACACGCACACACACACACACATTCCTATCATTATGAGGACATTCATAGGCATAATGGTTGTTACACTGTACAACTGGTATATTCTGTCACCTACCCCTAAATCTACCCATCACTTTTCAAAAAACATCACTGGTGTATGATTTATAAGCTATTTTCCTTGTGGGGATCAAATTCCCTACAAGGTCAAAAATGACAGGTATTATCCCCATAACGACGAAGAAGCAGTTCAGATAACAGGAAGTTTAATCCACAAGATGAAGTCCAACGGCAAAAACACAACAAAATGTCGTATAGACGCGAACCAACAAAGACACACAAACAGAGCTGAACTTAAATAGGGGAGATAATGACACTAGCACACCTGAACACAATGACTAAATCAAATCTGTGACCAAAACAACAACAAAGTAGGGAGAAACAGTGAATGAAACCAGAGTCCTTGGTGGTGTGAGTGTGTGACAGAATGGCCCCTGCCGGATGGTGCGTCCTCGTGCCGTGGAGGCGAGGAGATGGCGAAGGACGGTGAACAGGCAGAAGACACCCAAGGAGGTTCTGGAGGTGGATGGCTGACCGGGAGGAGGTGGAACACAGAGGTTCTGGGTGGTGCAGGTGGTGGTGAACACCAGGAAGGAAACAGGAGGGACTGGTGGAGCCGTGGAGGGGGGAGGCCATGGTGGTGGAAGGGCTGACGACACCAGTGCGGTGACTGACTGAGGTGGAGTAGGTGGAAGAGGAGACCAGGGTGTAGCCAACGAGCCAAGGCGACGCTGAGGATCCAGTGGGACACGGCGATGCCGATGGCTCTGGCGACCGAGGCGTAGTCAGGGATCCAGAAGGCTGTGGTGGAGCCGGCGCGACAGAGGACCAAGGTGAAGCTGGAGGGAGTGAGGAAGCCAACGAAGCCAGAGGGACAAAGGTGTCCAACGAAGCTGGTGACGAAGCTGGGCCACAGTGGAGTAAAGGGAGGTTGGAGCCAAGGAGGAGCTAGTGAACCGACGAGCCGAGGTGGAGCCCTGGTCATGGAGACTGGAGGCGGAGACAGGGGATCCACTGAACATGATGGGGCTGGAAGACTCATGGTGAGCCCACATCACAGATGGTTGGCTGAGGGTGAGCTGAGGGGCTGACAGGAAGCAGCGGAGACAAGGAAGATGAATGGGTGATGATGGGAGGAGGTGGGAGAGGGAGGCTTGGTGGGAGTTTGTGTGCCGTGTTTGCTGCCTACCCACACAAAATTGCCACACCCAGCACCGGGAGTGCCACAAACAGGGGAAATACCTCCGTGGCCGTGATAGGACAGATAGATCAATCCGGTCAGACAGAAAGTTCAGATGATGATGGAAGACAGGTTACTTCAGAATAGAAATCAATGAAATCCATTTCCTCAGAGCACAGCCCTTGCTCACCCTCACCTTCCTAAATGCTCTCGCGCTCCACCGTAAGCTCCTTCACGAGTGCTGTAGCCGGCTTACGCACCTGGTCAGTCACGTCATGGAGTTCTGATTCCGTGATGAACCTCAGCACTGTTGCTCCGCTTAGCGATGGCTCGTCAGGATGTTCCATGGCACAGGATGGGTGCTGGTCAGGCTCTGGGTCCGGAGTGGTGCTGGCGAGATCCTCTTCTCCAAGGCAGATGGAGAATGGCGATTTACAACTCGCCAGCACCCACTCCACAAAGGCAGCGAAATATTCTGGCGGACCTTCTCTGGACAACTACGTTCTGCATGTGGCGTTCAAGCTCACCTGATAGAACGTGCAGAGGCAGTTGTCTGGGTAGTGTGTTAAATAGGCAGTTTCTATGAAGGTCCGCTTGTGGTCCTCAAATGTTTGATCCTCCTGCTCCAAACACAGAAGACGAACAGTGGGGATATCCATTACGGGGGAAAAATAAACAAAATACACCAAAAAAAAAAGAAAAGAAGCTGCCAAACTCACACCTAGTAGGTCAGATCTTCTGTCACGCTAGTTGTGTAGAAATACTATGACGAAGAAGAAGCTCAGATAACAGGAAGTTTAATACACAAGATAAAGTCCAACACCGAGAGACAAATTCACAACATAAACTGACGTATAGACAAGACAAAAAGAGCTGAACTTAAATAGGGGAGATAATGACACTAGCACACCTGAACACAATGACTAAATCAAATCAGTGACCATGACGACAAACATGGTGGTGTGAGTGTGTGGCAATAATGAAATAATACAGCATAAGCATTCATTTTTTTTTTAAAAACTTCAAAATAGCTGTTTTTAAGTTGGCAACATGTGTTGGCTGTAATGAATTATCAGAGCAGCTAACACATGCCCCGTGGTCGAGTCGGCTGTTTATGATGATAATACTGCTGAGCCACTGCAGGGAGGCTTTACAACACTCAATCTGAGGACTGTCACTCCTCAGGCCAGAGAGAGACACGGTGGTGTCTGCAGATGTCACTACCAAGTTCCATAAATTCTTAAAATGAGTTATTAGTGGTCTAAAATATTAGCATCTTTAATTTGGTCTAATTTAATTGTCGTTATTTTTATGGGTACATAATTAACATTCGATCATATCATTGAATTACTCACTGTATTGCTTTGAAAAACATTGATCTTTGAAAGTCATGCCAATAAAGAGTTGGAGAGAGCGGGGACATTAATAATAATGTGCATTTGTCTCTGCAGGGGATCAGTCGATCTTGCTGTTGTATTTGATGTACGAGCCTAGAGAGTTCACGACTGCTCTGTTTGGGGTGTTTAACTCTGTGAGGATGCTCTTGTTGGTAAGTGGTCTTGTTTAATGCAGTAATGCTTTCTCTGATGACTCATGTCTCTCAGCTAACTCAGAGTGGAGATCAGCTGATGTCCTTGAAATGCCACTAAATCTTTAGTCTTCAGGCTCAAACAGTAATGGCCCTGCAAAACAGCCATCGACTGGACACAGCTGTGCATCTTTGCTTGCTCTTCATTTGATTCTCTTCTTTGCTAGACCGCACAGCTGAGCACACATCTTCAATAACCAAAGTGCATATTTCTTTAATATTATTTTGATTTTGTCAGAGAGGAAACAATGGGCTGAAGATAAGGGAATTACACAACTCTCGACAGACAGCACACATCCAATATCAGTATCAGTCCATTCAGCTTCATTCCGTGACACGGCAATTCTGCCTCATACGAGCTTTAGTGATATAATGGGACAAACGGACATATACATTCACATGCTTTAAAAACAACAATGTTGCGGATTTAAATCACGCAATTCTGACTCCGTAATTCACAATTGTGAGTTTATATCTAACTCTTCCGAAGAAAAAAAAAAAAAGTATCATAAAAGTAATCCACACGCTCCAGGGGGTTAATAAAGGCCTTCTGAAGCGAAGCGATGGAATTATTAAATCCTCTCCCTCATGTCGTTCTACACCCGTACGATCTTCGTTCATCTTCAGAACACAAATGAAGATATTTTTGATGAAATCTGATGGTTCAGTGAGTCTCTATTGACAGCAACACTTTCAGATAAGTTACTAAAACATATTTAAAACAGTTCATGTGAGTACAGCGGTTCAACCTTAATATTATAAAGCGACGAGAATACTTTTTGAGCGCCAAAACACGAAATAACGACTTTTCAACAATATCTAGTGATGGCCGATTTCAAAAAACTGCTTCGAAGCTTTATGAATCTTTTGTATCGAATCAGTGGTTGACGAACACGGAAACACAAAGGATAGAGCAAAACAAAACACCGGTCATGAATTAGAAGTCTAAAAAAGAATGTTTAAAGAGAAATTATTGGATGATTTCGATATAAGAGAAGAGTTTTTTGCACAGCCATATTTGTTTGAGAGGCGTCTGAGCTTACGATGCTCCTACATTATTCGTCATTCATCGTGTCAGGGGTTACTCATTTGGCGCAAGTCGACTTGCGCAGTATGCGTACGGTCGTCCACAGGAAGCTTATTTAACTTTGTAAAGTTTTAAATATGGACATTTTTTCTTTCAAAAACGCATCGTTTTGCTTCAGAGGCGAACCCCCTGATTTGGGCTTCAAAATCTGGCCCCCCATTTTATAAAGCTTGGAAGAGCCAGGATATTTTTAAATATATCTCCGATTGAGTTCGTCTGAAAGTCATATATAGTTAGGATGGCTTGAGGGTCAGTAAATCATGGGATAATTTTCATTTTTTCGTGAACTATCCCTATAGAGGGATTGTTCGTTCATAAATGAAAATGTTGTCAACATTTACTATATCATTTAAGAAGATATTTTGAAGAATGTGGGTAACCAGACTTCCATAGTATTTTTTTCCTGCTATGGAGGTCGATGGATGTTTTGAACAGTACACGCTAACAAATGCTGGGTTAAAAACAACCCAAGTTCGGTTGAAAATGTACAAACCCAGCAATTGGATTGTTTTAACCCAGCTGTTGGGTTAAATGTTTGCCCAACCTGCTGGGTAGTTTTATTTAACCCAACTATTGTTTAAAAAATGACTGTATTGCTCGTTTAAAATGAACCCAAATATGTTGGAAATGAACATTTATTAACAAGTTCAATGAATAATGACTAAACAATAAAACTGCTCATTAATAAATGTTCACCTTTTGATTATTATTGTTGCCTCTGATTTTTAATTTCCAATCTATTTTGGGTTCATTTTAAGCCAGACATGTAGTCATTTTTAATAGTTGAGTTAAATAAAACTAACCCGAACATTTAACCCAACCGCTGGGTTTGTTTTGTCCATTTTCCACCCGACTTCATATGTTTTAAACCCAGCATTTTTAGAGCATATTGTACATTTCTCATAGACAGCATGAAATGAAGCATATTGAACAAATCATAAGACAATACTGCAGTACGTCAAACTATGTCAAACTATGCGAATTATGAGTTTTACTATTGATTACCCTCACCAAAAAATCATTGTCCTTCACCGTGGCATTAGCTGAAAAAGCTCTGCAGTGTGAGACCGTCTGTACGGCAGTATAATGGGAAGGCCGCTTTGTTTTTGTCGCCTGTCATGGGGAACTCTTCTTCTGAGCAGGTCGATGCTGTGTCTTCGAGTGACACTTAAACAAAGCCTGCCAGTTAAGGAGCACCCTTCCTGATTGTAGAGGTGCTGGCTTCTCCATTTATACCAGGACGCACCAGTGGGGCTCCAATCGCTTGGCTGCCTTTTGTGTGGAAGCCGAAGGCATCGATCCTGATAGAACCTATTATACACTCAGTCTGTAGGGGATGTCAGCTAGTGAGCCGCCACCCAATACGTGAAGAAAAAAGTTTTAATTAACCGCAATTGAAAGAGTCAATCGAGGGGGGAAAAAAGCAGGGAAAAGACAGACAAAGAAACTTTTTTAAATACAAAGGCATCACGGAGGGGAGCTGATCTTGTGCTTCAGATCTGTTGGTAGGTCTGGCTGCGGTGAGCACATGGCTCCACGCTCGCAGTTTTTATAAATGGCTGCAGGGCTGGAATTGACTTGTAATTAGGGTGGCGTGGAGTGGGTGAGGAATTATTAAACACTCCAGGCTCTAATGAGTTGATGAAAGTAAAAACACGGAACGTTGACCTTTTCCGTGGAATGTTTATGCATTCTCATTATGTTTTCTGCTGCGAATCAGAGGCGGTGGCAAAGTCTGTTGACACCAGGCCCTCGCCAGGCAGGAGGGGTAATTAAATCAGGACTGTTTGCATGAGCGGGCAGGGCAAATGAGTCACGCCGCGTCTCACGCGTGTTCGCACGCAAACGCGGATGCAGGTGAGTTCGCTTTCAAGTGCTCTCAGACGTTCAGAGTGAGACAGCCTGACTGTTTTTGACACCGTTTCATCAGGCACAAACCCTGAAGGTTAATTAATGCACTGGTTATGTTTAGACGCATCTGAGAGAATCTAAATATTTATGGGCTTTGTTTTTATACAAGCTGAACCCCAGAACTGTCTAGCGCTCATGTATTCTAGTGCCCTGCTTATGCATTTCAGATATTATCAGCATCATTTTAACCATTTTGAATTATACATAGATCATAGTAGCATGTAAATGGTTGGTGATAAAATACAGGTGAAAAAAAATCCGTAGATTTACACTGAGACAAATCTCTCTAGCAAATATCAAGACCTAGAAATTACTCATTTTGGACAAACTTGGAAAAAAAAAAAACTACATGTGATTAATTTTCTGAATACCTCACGTCATTAGGCACATATTCAACCTCAAATCCTCAAAAAACAAAACAAACTTCAAGGGTGAAATCCAGAATCCATGTGATCAGGAATTTCGCGCGAGGGCTAAATATTTGCCGACACAGATTTCGCAAGTTGATCATACTTGATCTGCTTGACGATGGACCTTTTTATGTATGCTAATTTGACCGTACCTTCACACTTAAAGGGTTAGTTCATGATTCTGTCATTAATTACTCATCCTCATGTTGTTCCACACCTGTAAGCTTCAATCCTTTCATTCTGAGACACAAATTAAGATATTTTTGATGAAATCTGAGGGCTTTCTGCCCCTCCATTGACAGCTACGCAACTACCATTTTCAAGCCCCAGAAAGGTATCAAAGACATCATTAAAGTACTCCATGTGACTGCAGTGGTTTAACTTAAATTTATTAAGTTGTTTGCGTGAAAAACATAATTAACCACTTTACTTACAAAATATTAATCTCCAACATGTGTTCACGTAACAATGTCTGCTCTCTTGTCAACACAAGATGCACGTGTTGTAGTGTTTTCGTGAATGCGCATCAGAGATTAATATTTAGCAAATAAAGTGGTGAATTATGGTTTAACATAATAACAAAATAAATAAAAAAAAACACGTCATGGAGTACTTTAATGATGTCTTTACTACCTTTCTGGAGCTTGAAAATGGTAGTTGCGTAGCTGTCAATGGAGGGACAGAAAGCTCTGCGATTTCATCAAAAAGATCTTCATTTGTGTTTTGTGTTCTGAAGATGATTTTTTAGGCGAAAAGTCGTCTTTTTCATAAATGCATCACCTGTGTGTTTACTTGAATGTGTATTTGCTGAGTCAGACTACTTCCTTTTTTTTTTGATTGTTCAAGCTAAAGATGTGCAATTTATTATTATTTTTTTTAATTTATTATACCAGTCTTTTGGACTGGATCGCCTTACAACCCTAACAAAAATTAACCATGGTTTTATTATAGTAAAAGTGTAATAACTATGTTTTCTTGGCGGATTGACTACAATTTGTAAACAAATTGGTAAAACTATGGTTAGTGTGGCAAAATCATGGTTAATTTGTGATTACCATGGTTTAACTGCGATAACCATGATTAGTTTTCATAAGTGAAGGGAATCTTACATTTATCTTTAGGTTTTGGTGTATGCTACGTATTTTAGATATTATTTAACATTCCCTTTTGAGGGAACTTCAACACTGCGTCTCGTTCCCTCTCTCAGGGAACTAGGGTTACAGTCGTAACCTGAGACGTTCCTTTTCGAGGGAACTTCAACGCTGCGTCAGATGACGCTGTATGTTCCCAAAGCGTCATCTGATGCAGCGTCTCGTTCCCTCTCTCAGGGAACTAGGGTTACAGTCGTAACCTGAGATGATTTTTCTGTAACATTATTAAAAAAAAAAAATAATAATTATACATAGATCTTAAAGTGAAATGAATTTGGGTAAGCTAACAACAACCCCATAGCTGATTAGATAACAATGGATCCCTGAATAGCTTTTGCTCCATTTACACTCTGCTCATTTTCAAGGCATTTAAATACAATAGGGTCCTTTAGTTATAATCGAGTTATCTTCAACCAAATGATGCCAGTTTTTTTTGTTTTTTTAATCTAACCTGCTGGCAGGGTTTTGGTCTGCTGGGTCTATTTCCTGTGATGCTGAGGTGTATTAAGGAGACGACTTTAGCTAAACTCAGCGCTGTGTGCAGAATCGCATCTTACGTCCTACTCGCCCTCTCAAACAACACATGGATGGTCTTCCTTGGTAAGTTCCCATCACTCATTCGACTCATTTAAATGATGTATTGACACAATGAAACTCCTTGCAAAGTTATTGTCCATGAAGAATGATCCATAAAATCATTATGTCAAGTTAATTTTGCAGTAGGGTCAATGATGTGACGCTCATTCATTTTGTCCAGGCCTGTTAATTAATTCAAAAAGACATTAAAAATGCAATTTATACATACAATGACTAGAATACACATCTAGGCATGTTGTTGCCTTCTGAATTTGATTATGATTTCAGTTTTTTAAGTTTATGTTGGTGTTGGTGTTAATAAACAACATCAACAGCAGAAACGACATCTGCAAAGTTATGACGCTCAAAGTTCAATGCAAAGGGAGATATTTTCTTTTACAGAAATCACTTTTTTAAGGACTACAACAAACGACTACAGCGAGCTTCTTCCTGGTTTAGTGACATCACAAACCCCCAAATTTACATAAACCCCGCCCCCAAGAACACTCATCAAAGGGGGCGGGGCCATGTTGGGCTGCTTTAGAGAAGAGGAAGAGTTGTTGTAGTCGAGTGTTGTTGATGCCGTCATTTTACGCCGGACTGCTTCACAAACGAGGGACAGTTCAACAAAAAAAGATGAACATGACGACACATGCTAGTGATGAGTTGATCAACTCTACAACAACTACATCAATTTATCCACTAACCGTTCAGAAACGTCTAAAAGTTGGAACTTCTTCCCGAGTCTCTCCATCAGTGTCGACTCCGGTTTGAACAATGTAAGGATGAACACCGTTACTGACAATCCTCATCCTGCGTGAGATTCTCCAGTTTTGTTGTTGTTGAGCTGTTAAAGCACCACCCTCTTCTGGAAAGGGGGCGGAAGCAGCAGCTCATTTGCATTTAAAGAGACACACACAAAAACGGCGTGTTCGACAAGCTATAATAAATGATCTGTGGGGGATTTTGAGCTGAAACTTCAGACACATTCTAGAGACACCAGAGACTTTTATTACATCTTGTGAAAGGGGCATTATAGGTCTCATTTAAAATTAATTTTGATTTCTTAGAGGTTTAAAGTAAACTATGTCAAGTGATACAACTGTCCTGATATCATTTAATGAAGAAAAAAGTATTTGTTTGGCATAATGTTTTATTTCATATTAAAAACAGTGATATAATACTGTAATTATTTTAAATATTTCATATTCACATATTTCTTTTTTTAAAGAAATTAATACTTTTATTCAGCAAGGATGCATTAAATTGATCAACAGTCATATTGAAGAGATGCATAACGTTACAAAAATATCTATGATTGTTTTCATTTATTTGGTAACGATGTTGCGGTAGTGATTTATCATATGCTTTTACACTGTAAACTTCAAGATGGTTATAAACAGCACAACTGACCCTATTTCAAACCTGTCAGCGAGTGTATCAAAGCACATCTCTCTCCCTTAAAACAATGTCGATTTCTTTTGTCAGTGTGTGACATGCACAAAGCAAAAATTTCCACTCGAGGCTCGACAGTATTCACTTGAGCTGACTGTTTTAACAAGACAGTCAAATGCTCTGCAAAAAAGAAAAAGTCTTCCAGACTTTTTATGGTTCACATCCTCACTGCTGTCTGAACTCCATGCCTTGCTCCACGGGGGTTACACCTCCGAAGAAGACTTCTCAGAGTGGTAAGTAATGATAACATTGTGCCGGCCTTCACAGACGGCCACTCTCAGGGAGAGACAGCCGGATCTGCGTTAATACCGTTAATTAAATAAATGGTAGTGGAAATTGTTATTCTAATCGATGTGGCGGACTAAAGCCATTTAAAGGGAGATGAGTGGCGGCTCTGATGAATAATCAGTGCCAGGGAGGGTGGAATTTGCATGCTGGTCTTTTCTGTTGGCTGCGATAATGAGGGGCACAGCGGCGGCACACTGGAGTCATAACCTCCATTCTACTATAGTACAGCGCACACACACACACACACACACACACGTGTGCACAGATACACCGCATACGCGTCAACGCAAACGCAGAAAATCTTTTGTTCTCTTGGATCTGCTTTTCTTGATCATGCGTGATCGGGCTGCAGAGACGAGCGAGTGACTTTACATTCGGAGCTATTAGGAAAAGCCCATGCTCTGTAATCACAATTACCTCTCAGAATTTCATGCATATAGACTAAGCTCATGAATTATTGAATAATCCATTTAGATTCACTTACACTTCAGAACTGGTTAGCATTCTTCTAGTCTCACCAGATTAGTATTTTGTGGCTTGTGTGTAACTATAAGTAATGTGTAAGCTATGTTTTATACATAATATGTATTGTTTACTTCATTTATTAAAGTGTACCGTTTTGCAGTTGCTGTAGTCGGTGCTCCAGCTGGGATCAGCCAAGCAGTGATTCGCTCTTTGTCTTCCGCCATCGTGGGACCTGATGAACAAGGTACTGTGTTAAACATTCACCTTCACACATAAGAACCATGAGAAAGAGAGAACGCTAAAAGAGGTAAAATAGTAGAGAAAGAGAGAGACGCACCACAAGCATGGTGGTGGACAAACTCCTGATTTTTGGATCGATGCCATGGTAAAATTATGTTTTTTAAAAAGTAATTTTGGAAATTAATGTATGGGGTTTATGGCAAGATCATAATAACCACAAGATTTTCAGATTGATATCTCAGTTATAAAATTTTTGGTAAACATGTTTTTTGGATCGTCCTTATAGAAATAAACTTATATTGCTTATAGTTATACCAATTTACTACAGTAACCGTGTATTAATGCAGTCAAACTTTTGTAATAAATATTATAATAAATCTGCCCCAAAACATAGTTACTACATGTAGGTTTACTATAGAAACACCATGGATAATTTGCTATAGGGCGATACCATTGCAGCATTATTATTTATTTTCTCTAAGATGTGTTATAACATGGTAATACTATGGTTTTAGGATATGGACACAGCACATATTTACATCGTAGCATGGTAAAATCACTTTTTTTTTTGCGATAGTCCGTTTGGAAATACAGTTGTATACTACAGTTGTATTTGTAGCGAGACCACATATTTACCACAGCAACCATATTTTAACTATGATATTTGCTTTATAAACTTTTATAATAAAAATGATAATCCACCCAAAAACATGGTCACTATAAGTTTACTATGGAAACCCCTTGGATAATTTTACCATAGTAAAATATGGAGATATCCTATGGTTTTAGAATATGGACACAGCATATTTTTAGAAGTCAGTAGCATGGTAAAATCATGTTTTTTTATAATTACCATGGTAAAATCGTGGTGTTTTGAACCACTGGGAAAAGAACCAGCGGTATTTGTTGTAAGACCACATATTTACCATTTTTTTTACTACAGTAACCGTAGCTTAACTATGATATTTTAGGTAAATTATAGATAAATGATAAAAAAAGTAAAGAACAAAACAGTCTATTTTGTTAATAAACATGAACTAAAATACTGTAAAGTCATAGTTTCTGGATAGATACCATGGTAATGAATTGTTCTGAATCTTAGAGAAAACACTGTAATTATAGTAATGATTCAGTACCATGGTATTGCCATCTAATTGTACCATTACTGTATTTTTTGTGCGATCCATTGCGTAATGTGCACATGACATCATAGCTTTCTTCTCCCTGTTTGATCCACAAGCCCACAAATGAGCTGGAAACCCCTCAGGAAAGTGTTTTGACCTTCACTACGACAAATAGATTTGAGTCATGCTTTTCTTCAAAATCTTTACTTTCTTTGACATTTGTTTCTGCCTGATAACGTAGCTAAAAGCCCAAGATTTAATCTCCATTGTCCTTTCACAAATCCTTAATGAGAGGCATCGCAGTATGCATAATTAACTGGGAAGCTGAACACCGGCTTTCTCAAAAAATCATAGAATTATCAAACTCGGCTAAGTGGAAAACAATGTAAGAGGAACAGAGCAACAACAAACAACATCTCGATAAGACTTTCATATTCATATTCACCCTGCCTCGTTTCCACTCACTTAAGCCAAACTGAAGGAAATATCCATTTAGTTTGTGGACACAAACATCTTTCTTCCCATTACTTTTATTTATTTTCCTGTTGATGCAAGAGTGATACAACTGTGGAAGGACATTGTGATGACAGTCCATGCCCATCCATAAATTCACAGTTTTCACCGTGCAAGTTGCCTCTTTCCACTTTGACAGCCGTTTCCTCTGCTCGTGTCTTAGATTGCATGTGTCACTGAATCTATTGCAGTTACCAGTCATTCAGGCGCTCTCACACGACTTCTAGCTCCGGCGAAGATCAATAAGTATTGCGTGTTGCAGGCACTTACGGGCTGCCCCGATGCTCCGCGACTCATTCTGCTCCAGTTAGTCAGAGCAGTCACGAAGTTCAGTGTAGCTCAGGCAGATATTTTATCAAAGTGGATCAAACCATTATTCATGACAACAATCTACTGCACAGACCTCAGTTTCCGCGGCCATTATTCTTTTGTTCAGATAAAATCATAGGTTAGGAATTTCAAGTGCATCCATGGCATATTCATGAACCGGTACTGGTTTTATCCACAACGGTTGAGATATCTTCATCAGTTTGTAATAGGGTAGTTAGTGGTGGGGTTAATTGTTGGGCTCCAGTAATATCACCATAATATTATAATCCATCCATCCATCCGTCCATCCATTCGCCCATCCATGCATTCATCCATCCAGCCACCCATTGGTTCATCCATCCATCCATCCATCCAACCATCTGTCCATTCATCTGTACATCCATCCATCCATCTATCCGTCCATTCATCCGTACATCCATTCCTCCATCCATCCATCCATCTGTCCGTCCATCCGTCCGTCCATCCATCCATCCATCCATCCATCCATCCATCCGTCCATCCATCCATCCATCCATCCGTCCATTCATCCGTACATCCATCCATCCATCTATCCAACCATTCATCCGTACATCCATCCATCCATCCGTCCATCCATCCGTCCATTCATCCATCCATCCATCCATCCACCCATCTGCCCGTCCATCCATCCATCCATTCGCCCATCTGTCCATTCTTCCATCCAGCCACCCATTGGTCCATCCATCCATCCATCCCTCCATCCGTACATCCATCCATCCATCCATCCACCCATCTGCCCGTCCATCCATTTGCCCATCCATCCCTCCATCCGTACATCCATCCATCCATCCATCCACCCATCTGCCCGTCCATCCATTTGCCCATCCGTCCATCCATCCATCCATCCATCCATCCATCCACCCACCCATCTGCCCATCCATCCATTAGTCCATCCGTCCATCCATCTATCCGCCCATCTGTCCATTCATCTATCCATCTGTCCACCCATCCAACCAACCAACCAACCATTTCCCACCTCATGCATTAAAGGCTAATTACTATTTTCTATTGGCTGAATGGATTTTACTTAGGGATCCCATTTATTGATTTGGATAAAAGCGTCTGTCAATATTAAATATGCACAATAGGTGTTTGGTCTGAATTTTAGTATAAAGAATACTTTGAGTTCCATTAACTAAATGAATGAGTATAAATGACGACTGCACATATGTAAATTCTCTTTTCTATGCTGAACAAAATTTGGATAAACAACAACAACAAAACCGCACCTTTGTGTGATTTTTTTTTTTATTAGTCACGATGAAATCAAGTTTGACCTTGTTTTTTTGATGGAATATGCATTTACTGTTTGTATAATGTATTCATTATAAATTACTTATAAATGATTCATCCGTGCACATCAATTTATTTAAATATGCGTGTCATCGAAAAAACTTTAATTAAAATAACTTCCTCTCGCTCTTACAGCGACTTCAAGACTATTGCCACTTGTTTCATGCTGACTTTAAAATGGACATGTTTATCTAAGCTTTTTTGTGTTGTGATTTCCCATTTGCATTTCTCAAATGATTAATCTTCTTATTTTAGTATTTTGATGAAATACAAAGTTCTGTCATGAACCTCTAAATGGCACATGCTAATAGATCTTTAACTCAACCTGCATGCAATCTCATCATTATCTATAAGGCACAGCTGATTTGTTCCTGCTGTATCAGTACCCAATGAGCTTTAAGGGGCATGTTTGCTGTAAAAGCTGCAGTGCGCTTTCAGAAACCCTCCACCTTCCCCAGCTCCACCTGTATAGATCTGCTATGGGTACTTTATGTATGCTACAGCTCTGGAAAAAATTAAGAGACCACTGCAAAATTATGAGTTTCTCTGGGTTTACTATTTATAGGTATGTGTTTGGGTAAAATTAACATTTTTGTTTTATTCTATAAACTATTGACATTTTTCCCAAATTCCAAATAAAAATATTGTAATTTAGAGCATTTATTTGCCAAAAGCAACAACTGGTCAAAATAACAAAAAATATGCAGTGGTCTCTTAATTTTTTCCAGAGCTGTATATTGTATGGCAGCAGCATGTCTTATTTGCTCACAGCAGTGTGTTGTGTATGTATTGGCCGTAGCAAGTCACGTACTTGCCCTGAAGCAGCAACGCAGCAGATCTACTCCACCAAGACTATACATATCAACATTGTCATACCCATTATCATGCCAAACACTGAGAGTTGTCATGACAGAACTAATATTTTAATAAGTTAGAGGGACTGAAATATTACTTAATTTCAGGAATTGGACATAAAAAAATGTATGCACATTTTACTCTTTATTTCCCACTAGCCAACTCAGTCTGGTTTAAATGAATTTCTCTAGATGTCTGTTTCAAGTCTTCATTGACCTGAATTTTGATGTCCTCAGGTGCCATGTTCTCCTTCTCTGCCTCAGTGGAAGCGACCTGCATCCTTATTGCTTCTACGATCTTTAACGGGCTGTACCCCCTGACCCTGCCCACATTTCCTGGGATGCCCTTCATCATCATGGCGGTCTTCATGCTCATCGTGCTCATTCTCTTGCAGTAAGCTAATCATTCTTTTATAAATGAATGAATATAGTGGCTATATATTTTATAGTCTATACACCATAAAAAAGAAAGGGGTCGGTAAGACCAAGGCTACATTTATTTAGTCAAATGCATTCAAAACAGATGTTTGTGAAAAATTATTACAGTTTTATACACTGATGAGCAAAAACATTAAGAGGAGTCACAGGTGAAGCATTAATCCTCTTCTAATAAGGCCACATGTTAAGGTCTGGGGTAGATTGGATGGTCAGAAAACAATCAGTTCTCATAATAAATGTGGCAAGTTGAATGGGTCAGAGTGTCTCTAAAACAGAAAGGCTTGTGGGTTTGGTGAGAAATTACCAACAGTGGTTCTAGGAGAGATAAAGCACAAACCGAGAGTTGGGTGCCCAATTCATGAGGGCAGCAAAGGCTATTTCGTCAGGTCTGAGAACAGTAGGTTCTGTTCTACTGTGGCACAAAACACAAACAGTTTACATTCACATTTACATTCAGTCATTCATTTGACAGACACTTTTATCCAAAGCGACTTACAAGGGGAGCAATTAGGGGTTAGGTGTCTTGCTCAAGGGCACCTTAGTCATGGCATCAAAGGTGGAGAGAGTGCTGTTCATTCACAATCCCCACCTTCAATTCCTGCCGGCGTGGGAATCGAACCAGCAACCTTCAGGTTACAAGTCCGATCAGAAAGCCTATGATGACCCCTGTCAGAACTGGACCTTGGAGCAGTGAAAGAAGATCGTCTGATCTGATGAGATGTCTAATCAGCAAATCACATGTCAGCAACTCAATGCATTTAGGCATGTAGACATGGTCAAGACGATCTTCTGAGGCTGGTCTTAGTATTTCAGAATGCATTTAGGCGCTTAGACAGGGACAGTTGTGGCCTAATGGTTAGAGTCGGACTTGTAACCCGAAGGTCGCAGGTTCGAGTCTCAGTACTGGAAGTGAATGAACAGCACTCTCATCAATCGACAGGGACAGTCGTGGCCTAATGGTTAGAGTCGGACTTGTAACCCGAAGGTCGCAGGTTTGAGTCTCAGTACTGGAAGTGAATGAACAGCACTATCATCAATCGACAGGGACAGTCGTGGCCTAATGGTTAGAGTCGGACTTGTAACCCGAAGGTCGCAGGTTCGAGTCTCAGTACTGGAAGTGAATGAACAGCACTCTCATCAATCGACAGGGACAGTCGTGGCCTAATGGTTAGAGTCGGACTTGTAACCCGAAGGTCGCAGGTTCGAGTCTCAGTACTGGAAGTGAATGAACAGCACTCTCATCAATCGACAGGGACAGTCATGGCCTAATGGTTAGAGTCGGACTTGTAACCCGAAGGTCGCAGGTTCGAGTCTCAGTACTGGAAGTGAATGAGCACTCTCATCAATCGCTCACTGGGCGCCACATCAAAAGCCTCACTGGTTTGGGTGTTCAATACTCACTGCTGTGTGTGTGCACTTGGATGGGTGAAATGTAGAGCACATATCCTGAGTATGGGACACAATACTTGGCCTCAAGTTACTTTCACACTAGAAACTGATCTACTGGGATTTTTTATTCAACCGATTTTCACACTCAGAGAGAAAAAAGACAAAATATCCAGTGAGTGGTTGAGTCAGAATTTGGTGTAAACAACATGAAAGCATTCATCCAGTCTTGTGTCAATGGTTCAGGTGGTGTAAGGGTGTAGGAAATATTTTCTTGGCACACGTTGATGCTCTTAACACCACAGCTGACCTGAGTATCGTCGGCCACACTGAACCCACGGTTACTTCCAGCAGGATAATGCGTTATGTCACAAAGATCAAATCATCTAAAGCTGGTTTCTTCAACATGACAGTGAGTTCACTATACTCAAATGGCCTCCACAGTCTCCAGATCTCAACCCAATAGAGCACCTTTGAGACATCATGGATGTGCAGCTGACAAATCTGCAGCAACTGTGTGATTCTGTCATGTCAATATGGACCAAAATCTCTGAGGACTCTATGCTACAAAGAATTAAGGCAGTTCTGAAGGTAAAAGGGGGTCTAACGCGGTACTAGCAAGGTGTGCCTAATAAAGTGGCTGGTGAGTGTATGTTTGTTTGTAAAGACATATAAAAATGTAAGTTGCTATGGTTACTTAAGTACACACCATTCCTCAACGCAGGCAGTAGTGTTGGCTGTTTTCAAACATTCATATTAGCCCATCTATTCAGTATTTGAAAGGAATAAATTAGGACAACAAACTGAGCAGTTCTATTCAAATTATAGAGCTTTTCACAATACTTGTTGTTCAAAAATAAGCTTTACAAAGAATAGTGCCTTAAACCCCCGGTGAGCACGCCAACTCCACAAAGGCAAGGAAAAACACTCCAAGATATTTAAATTGGCATTTGATGAAGCCCTCCTTCTCAGGCTGACACGTATTTACAAGCATACATGGATGTGTATATACTGTACACGAATGCTCATTTGAACAGATCTCATCCAGCAACATCATATTAATTATTAATAATTATAATCATATTATTTATAATATCGGCTAATTTGTTTTTAAATGAAATGTCATGATCAGTGTTCTTTTTTTTGCTTCCACAATTTACAATTGTGCCTCAGATGTACAGTGTGATTGTTGGCATAGCAACTCTTATGGTCAAATGGGATCACAATTACGGTCCAATTTTAATGTTAATTGCTTGCTTAGTGTCTGGGATAATTGTATAAAATATTTGTTTTTAAGGTAGTAACAAAATGGAGCCATAGTTTAATTGGAAATACTGAAAACTAATGATTATTTTAATAGCTGGTTAATAAGATACTCACACAAACAAATGGAACCACATTGTCTTTCAGAAAGATTTGAATTACCTTCATACCGAATTAGGGAACATTGTCCCAGGTCCATTATATATACAGTAGTATATCCCACTGGTATAATTTTCTATTGAAGAATGTTGGTAACCAGACAATTTTGGTTTCCACCGACTTCCTTTGTAAGAGAGGGAACTGAAACTGTTTGGTTACCAACATTCTTCAAAATATGTAATAGCAAAATAATGATGACAATTTTCTTTTTTTGATTGGACTCGCTTTGAAATCAATTGCCACATCAACATGGTAGCAAGCTTGTCTTATTGTACATAAGAATTTACGCTTTCAAAATATGATAAAGGTAACTAATGTGATCTTTTAATGCAAAGTCCTCATTAATACTGAATGAACAACATATGTAGTGGGCTTAAAGGGTTTGTTCAAATCTGTGGGGATGCAGACATACTTCAAGTGTTATTTCACCCAAAAAATGAAAATTCTGTCATTAATTATTCAACCGAGTGTCGTTCCACATCAGTAAGACCTTCGTTCATCTTCGGAACACAAATTAAGATGTTTTTAACAAAATCTGAGCAATTTCTGTCCCTCCATAGTGATCTAGCGCAACTACCACTTCCAAGGCCTAGAAAGGTATAAATATCATTAAAGTACTCAATGTGACTCTAGTGGCTAAACCTCAATTTTATGAACTGCTTTGTTTGTGCAAAAAAATGTCATTTACCACTTTATTAACAAACTAATATTATCCAAAGCGTGTTACGTGGTCACATGGAGTACTTTTCATGATGTCTTTCCTACCTTTCTAGTGGTAGTTGCGTTCAGGGTTGGGGAGTAACGAAATACAAGTAACTTAGTTACGTATTTAAAATACAAAATTTGAGTAACTGTATTTCATTACAGTTACATTTTAAATGGGTGGTAATCAGATTATAGTTACATCTGAAAAGTATTTTAGATTACCAAAGTGATTACTTTGAATTTTAATGTCATTTAAACAGCAATTGGTGATTCTCTGACTCTGACAGTCTGAAAAAGCGGAGTTAAGATTCATCAACATTTTAATACTTTTAAGAGGATCATAAAAATGTTGTTATTTTTATTTAGTTCTGTCCTGAACAAGACAAAATGACTGAATTTATAAAAAAAAATGCCCAACTGTCAACTGAACTGTCCTGTGATGACCTGATGATCCACGACTGTTTTCATGTTTTGTGAGTCATTTTATTATTCACTCGTCACTGCAACTTTTTCTCACAATTTTTTTTTCCCTCACAATTGTGAGTTTGCATTTCACAATTCTGACTTCTTTTTCTCAGAATTGCAAGATTTAAACTCACAATTGCAAGTTATAAAGTCAGAATTGGGAGATAATTCTGACTTTTCTCAATATTGTGAGTTTATATCTCATAATTCTGACTTTTCTCAATATTGCGAGTTTATATCTCATAATTTTGACTTTTCTCAATATTGTGAGTTTATTTCTCATAATTTTGACTTTTCTCACAATTGAAACTTTATATCAAGCAACTCTGAGGGAAAAAGTCAGAATTGTGAGATAAAAACTTGCAATTACCTTTTTTGTGTTTGTTCCACACTTATTAGTATTCCAAAGTATTCTAAAGTATTTAGATTAAGTTACTAAACTTGAGTAATGTAAAGAAATACGTTACAAATTACTTTTTAAAGCATGTATTTTGTAATCTGTAGTGAAATACATTTTAAAAGTAACATACTCAGCCCTGGTTGCGTTGGATCTCTATGGAGAGACAGAAACCTCTCGGATTTCACACAAATATCTTCCTTTGTGTTCCGAAAGATGAACGAAGGGCCTACGGATGTGGAACGACACGAGGTAATTAATGACATGAAATTTCAATTTTTTGGGTGAAATAACTCTTTAATATGTATTTTACTTTGAAGCATGTCTGCATCTCCACTGATTTGATTTTTATTTAGTTGGCGAAGATGAGTATGACATATTGTGCGCTAATAGCATAACATAAGTACTTGCATTTGTCATGAGGAGAAATACAGAGGACGGCAAATTAGATATTGATCCATCTCTTGCGTATTGTTCAGCATTTACAATGAGAGAATGCACTTCACCTCATCTTCTCCACATGTGACCACTACAGGTCTAAACTCAATCTAGAGGTTAAGATCTAGATTTAAATAGTTGCTTAATGTTTTCAAAAGCAATAGGGCAATCATTATACTTCACTTTTAAGGGAGTTGAGTGTGGCTACACTGGAGTTCGCACTGGTTTGAAGGTCTCAGACTGTAGAATTAAATGTCTTGTTTGTTAATCAAACACATTCTTCTATCAGAATAGCACTGTTTTACAATAATGTGATGGCGATGATGGCTCTTGATAAATGCTCTTTATGTAATGGTCTTTCCATTTGCCATTAAATGGACAGATGGGCTACTTTTATCAAAACACATTAATATCTCTGACTCAACCTGATTACATTATTTGAGCACGATGCTTGCAACATCAAGGTCATGAACTCGATTTCCAAGGAAAGCATGAAGTGATATAATGTGTACCTTCAAGGCAAACTTTGAATATACAATAAGCATCTCCAAAATGCATACATTAACAAAATTCATTTTTAATGGACATATCAACTATAAATATCTCCTTATCTCATGTAAAGTACTAGAAAAAAACATTCATAATTTACTTGTTCCAAACACACAAAAAGATATTTTAATAATGTATCAGTTTTTTTATTATTATTAAAAAAATCAGTGGTATGCAATGTAGTTTGGACTTTCAAAATATATTCTATTATGTTTAAAGGGAGTAAGAAATGCATATGCATAGTACTGTCCAAAAGCTTTTTTTTTTAGTAAGATTTTAATGAATTACTAATTAATACTTAATATATTTATCCAGCGAGGTTGGTGATTGTACAATTGTTCAGTGCAAGTGTCTGTAAAGACCTTTATATTGTTCCAAATATTTCTATTTCTTTCTTTTTGTACTTTCTGTTCATCAAAAAATCTGTGTATCATGGTTCCCAGAAAAGTATTAGGCAGCACAACCATTTTCACCACTGATAATGGCACCAAATCATCATATTAGACTGATTTCTGAAGGATCATGTGACCCTCTGGAGTAATGATGCTGAAAATTCAGCTATGCCATCGCTGGAAATAATGTTTCTTAAAATACATTGAAATAGAACAGAGTTACTTTTAATTATAATAAAAAACTGATTTTATTGTATTTTTGATACAAGATCATAAGAGACTTAAAAAAATCCTACAGTCTTTTGAACGGTTATGTAAATGATGACGGATCTTTCATCGTCCATCTTTTAAACATTTAACCCTTGTGTGCTGTTCGGGATGTTTTCATCCACTATGGGGAATTTTTGAGTCTTAATTTGGCCATAACTTTCTCCGTGTTTCAGCAAATGGAATGATTTTTGGTGACAAATCTTATTTTGACACACATTTTGGGAAAATGCTTTGAAAATTTTCAAAAACTCAACAGTACTCTGTGGGCAAATTCACGACCCTTTCGTTATGTTCGTGGCTGAAAACAGCCACGATTTTAACTGCTTTAAAAATGTATCAGATAAATATTTTTTTCTAATTTTTTTGCTTAAATCTATTAATCAACCTCAGTCCTGATCAAAACTACTAAATTTAAAAAAAGAAATTCAGGATTTTAACTCTTTAATTGCCAAATTCATAAATGATGTCACTGATTTGGGAAAAAAACGTGTCAAAGATTAGAAACAGCATTGGCTTTGATGCGTTGTTAGTTTTTGTGCAGCATCAGATTTTAACGTTTTAAAGAGTTAAAATCCTGAATTTCTTTTTTAAATTTAGTAGTTTTGATCAGGACTGAGGTTGATTAATAGATTTAAGCAAAAAAAATTGACACAAATGAATACATTTTTAAAGCAGTTAAAATCATAACGAAAGGGTAGTGAATTTGAACAATGCACAAGGCTTAACAAGAAAAATAAAATAAATAAGTAACATTCATCCATTATTGCAAAACTATTCCAGTGAAAGTTTACGGACTGAATCTGCGTTTTATCTTTAGCTCATTGATCAAAAAAGATAACCTGCTCTGCACAATCACAGTAATATCCCTTTCAAGGGATTCCTCAAATCTTTGATCTACCCGAGCACTTGTCAGGTTGGAAATAAACAGCTCTACCGCTTCCATTATCAGCCTTCAAATTGATTCTGACGTGCATTTGATGTTCTTCCTCAGACTATATAATTAAGTGATTGTCTTTGGTAATGAAGGTATTAAGTAATGTACACCTGCAATAAAGCCTGTGTGTGGTGGGTAGTGAAGTGTAGCGTGGTTATCACACCCAGGCTGTAATTACACCTCTAATGGGCTGTTCCCGGAGGCAGTGCCCGCTCAGGGTCGCGCGTTCTCCCCTGCGTCCCGAGCAGCCCGCTATTAGACCTGTGCAATTCAGAGGAAGACATGCGGTCCTTAATCCATACTTAATCCATTATCCTGCTAGGAAATGATATGTGTCCAATCAGAAATTGCAGGCCATCTTGTGAAAACTCAAATTACACCCTTTGATGCGAGACTTTTTTATTTGCGTCCAGTGAATTCGAGCATGGCACCAATAAATGCAACATCGGCTCATTGGAAAAACATGCCACTATCTATATTTTTGTAAAAATCCTAAAACATACTTGTATAAATCGGCACATATTTGATATTGTTATTTTTTTTTTTCATAAAACATTACTACTGGTCACCCTTTAAAGGGTTAGTTCACCCAAAAATGAATATTCTGTCATTAATTCCTCTCCCTCATGTCGTTCTACACCCTTAAGACCTTCGTTCATCTTCAGAACACAAATGAAGATATTTTTGATTCGGTGAGTCTCTATTGACAGCAAGATAATGAACACTTTCAGATAAGTTACTAAAACATATTTAAAACAGGTCAAAAAAAACTAAATAACAACTTTTCAACAATATCTAGTGATGGACGATTTCAAAACACTGATTCATGAAGCTTTACGAATCTTTTGATTCGAATCAGTGGTTCATATAGTGTATCAAACTGCCAAAATCTCGTGAACAATTGAAATTTCAAATCATTCATGATTTGATTACGTTTACTGAAATCACGTGACTTTGGCGCTCCGAACCACTGATTCAAAACAAAAGATTCAATTGCAAGTTATAAAGTCAGAATTGGGAGATATAAACTTGCAATACTGACTTTTTTTATTGCAATTGTAAATTTAGTGTGAGTTTATATCTCATAATTCTGACTTTTCTCAATATTGTGAGTTTATATCTCATAATTCTGACTTTTCTCAATATTGTGAGTTTATATCTCATAATTCTGACTTTTCTCAATATTGCAAGTTTATATCTCATAATTTTGACTTTTCTCAATATTGTGAGTTTATATCTCATAATTTTGACTTTTCTCAATATTGTCAGTTTATATCTCATAATTCTGACTTTTCTCAATATTGTCAGTTTATATCTCATAATTCTGACTTTTCTCAATATTGTGAGTTTATATCTCATAATTTTGACTTTTCTCAATATTGTGAGTTTATATCTCATAATTCTGACTTTTCTAAATATCGTGAGTTTATATCTCATAATTCTGACTTTTCTCAATATTGCAAGTTTATATCTCATAATTTTGACTTTTCTCAATATTGTGAGTTTATATCTCATAATTCTGACTTTTCTCAATATTGTCAGTTTATATCTCATAATTCTGACTTTTCTCAATATTGCAAGTTTATATCTCATAATTTTGACTTTTCTCAATATTGTGAGTTTATATCTCATAATTTTGACTTTTCTCAATATTGTCAGTTTATATCTCATAATTCTGACTTTTCTCAATATTGTCAGTTTATATCTCATAATTCTGACTTTTCTAAATATCGTGAGTTTATATCTCATAATTTTGACTTTTCTCAATATTGTGAGTTTATATCTCATAATTTTGACTTTTCTCAATATTGTCAGTTTATATCTCATAATTCTGACTTTTCTCAATATTGCGAGTTTATATCTCATAATTTTGACTTTTCTCAATATTGTGAGTTTATATCTCATAATTTTGACTTTTCTCAATATTGCGAGTTTATATCTCATAATTCTGACTTTTCTAAATATCTTGAGTTTATATCTCATAATTTTGACTTTTCTCAATATCGTGAGTTTATATCTCATAATTTTGACTTTTCTCAATATTGCGAGTTTATATCTCATAATTCTGACTTTCCTCAATATTGTGAGTTTATATCTCATAATTCTGACTTTTCTCAATATTGTCAGTTTATATCTCATAATTTTGACTTTTCTCAATATTGTGAGTTTATATCTCATAATTTTGACTTTTCTCAATATTGTGAGTTTATATCTCATAATTTTGACTTTTCTCAATATTGTGAGTTTATATCTCATAATTTTGACTTTTCTCAATATTGCGAGTTCATATCTCATAATTCTGACTTTTCTAAATATCTTGAGTTTATATCTCATAATTTTGACTTTTCTCAATATCGTGAGTTTATATCTCATAATTCTGACTTTCCTCAATATTGTGAGTTTATATCTCATAATTCTGACTTTTCTCAATATTGTGAGTTTATATCTCATAATTCTGACTTTTCTCAATATTATGAGTTTATATCTCATAATTTTGACTTTTCAAATCACTCATGATTTGATTACGTTTACTGAAATCACGTGACTTTGGCGATCCAAACCACTGATTCAAAACAAAAGATTCATAAAGCTTCATGAAGCAGTGTCTTAAAATCGGCCGTCACTAGATATTGTTAAAGTAATAATTAGTTTTTTTTGCCGCACAAAAAGTATTCTCGTCTAATAAACCTGCTGCTAATGTTAATCAAAGAACAAAAGACAGAGAAAATCACTCACTGCTCTTGAATGAATACATTTAATACAAATGAATCTAATAAAAATAATTTATAATTTATGCAGTGAAGACAGTGAGAAGTTTCATACCTTTATTCAATTTCCTACATGTTATATTAAATATTTAAAATATGTTATTTGAAGATTAAATGTGAAATTATTACAATATAAAATATTATAAAAAAAGTACATGTTTAATCTTGATTATTTACAGAAAAATGTGAGATTAATTAGTTGTAATCGATAGACAGCACTATTATATACTGCATATATTCGCCAAAATGTAAAATAATTACACACATGAAATCCAAGCTGTCGTACACAGACACAGATTCATCTTCATGATTCTGATAAGAGAAAAACTGACCACTCTTTCAGTGCCGCTTGCCGGACATTTTACTTTTAAAGTGACGCAATCCATTCGCAAAACATTTTCCAATAGTGCCTGGATTGCATGAACACATAAATGGCTCAACTTCCCTTAACCACAATTCCACTCTTATCGACATGAACACACTTTTCAGAGAAAACAAATGTTAAACGACTAACCACTAGTTATTTTTTCATTGTCAACAGTGCCAAGAGCACAGTTCCATCTCAGCCTTAAGTGACATTTTTATTTCACGTGTGTGTGTGTGTGTGTGTGTGTGCTCGTCTTGGGATGTCAGTCAAACCGAGGAGGAATTGCAGAGTGTATGATACCTGACCCTATGGAATATTGATGAGTCTGAGGAGAGAAAAAAAAAAAGAATATAAAAGAAAAAGTAATGACAGAGTCCGGGTGGGTGAGTAAGCGCAGTCTGCCTCTCTGGTGCCACTGACTCAAATCAGAGTTTACACAGGGACTCTGGAGACTGCAGACTTAAGACCGGTCTTAATCCATCCATCAAAGCCTCTCTCTCATTACGCTCCACAATTACCGGGACTACGAAGGGCTTGTCTGTTAAAATCTAACTTCAAACGGTCTTTTTTGTATTTAAGCGCTTAGGCCCTCTTTCTCTCTCCTTCATCTCTGGCCTCATATTCAGGATTTCGAATGTGATTATATCTGCTCAAACACCGTAACTAGAGCTGTACTGTTTGGAGAGAGAGTGTAACCAGTGGCACATGACTCAACACGGATGCAAAACAAGGTTGGATTTCATAAATCATAAAAACCGCACAATGGCCCTGTCACCCTAAGCCCCCTCTGAGTCCACGTTTTGATAACGTAGTACCACACAGACTGTTCAGGCCAGTGGCGTGTCATCTAAGGCAGGACTAATGTGTTATTTAAAGGCTCCCACACGCTACGAGATAATCGCAAATATTCAACATGTCAGAAATCCTGTTGTGTGTGTGTGTGTGTGGGGGGGGGCGACACGTGTGCAGGCACTCTGTAGATTGTCACGTGGAACGAAACGACACCAAATCGGAAAGTTAAGCTGATGGAAGACGAAAGCATATAACACAAGCCTTAGTCCAAACACTATTATCATGGTTTCTAGGTATGTTCCCATTTGTTTCCATGGTACTCATTTGTTAATTGATTAACCTCACCTGTTCCTTGTTTTCTCCCTTCACTGTGGGGCCGTTAGGGGTGAATTCAGGTTGACTTGGACACTTTTGCCATTGAGGTTACTGGGAAAAAGTATCCCAATCAACCTGAATTGACCCTTCGCAAAGACCCGCCCCCTTTAGTTACTGTTGCTATGTCCGCCAAGCCATGCGCTCTCACGCCACACATCGACTTCAGTTCAACTTTGGCAATCTACTAACTCCCCTGACTGCTTTGTCAGACAAAATGGTGGATTCAGAGTTATGATTGGTCAGATCGCCTGTCAATCAAACTGATTGTGAAGGGTCAATACACTCCCGCAACACCGTTTTCAACTTAAACTTGAAGTTTTGGCCATTCATTTACAAGACAACAGTGTTTTGGGGGCCCGAAAACGCCAACCAAAGTTTTTGAAAACGATACCATCTCTGTGTAAACCACAAAAATATAAATTTATGAAAACGGTGACTAAGTAATACGTGTTCAGTCAATCCACCCTATTTTCCACCCCATGTGTCTTGCTTCCGGTGTCATTCACTTGTAGTTATTTTTAATCGTACAAAACAGCTCATTGTGCTGCTTAATATTGCAGACTGGTATTTCTTACCATATTGTATTAATATATGTTCTTAATAACAAAGAAATACTTTTCATTGATAATCGACACCATGTAATAAACACTGTTAAAATCAATTTGCAGCTTGACTGTATGTACATGGCATTATTTTTAAAAGTGTTGGAGCAGGATCATTGTACTTGTGGCACAATAATGTGCCAAGATGTTTGAGCAGGTTTTCAGTCAACCGTAATGTAGAGTGTGTGGTAAACTCATCAAGAATTCAGAACTCGCTAAAGATGTCTTTCTGCTCATGCATGCAAAAACTGGCAGAAAGCCTTTTTCTCACATTTGCATTATAGAGATAGTTTTTAATACTTCATTTACACATATGCATATGTGTACTGTATACATTACTGATCAAAAGTTGAGTAACATTTTTTTAAATGTCTTTTGAAAGTATCATATGCTCACCGAGGCTTCATTTGAAATACAATGAAAAAACAGTAATATTGTGAAATGATATTTAGAATTTAAACCAATTGTTTTTAGTTGAATATATTTTAAAATGTAATTCATTCCTGTGAATTTTCAGCCACCATTCATAGTAGTGTACATGTATTTGTATTGGTGGCCTATTGGTGAGGGAGTCCGGCTTTTAACCTGAAGGTTGCTGGTTCAATTCCCATGTCGGCAGGAATTGAAAGTGGGGATTGTGAATAAACAGCACTCTCTCCACCTTCGATACCATGACTAATTGCCTCACTTGTAAGTTGCTTTGGATAAAAGCGTCTGCTAAATGAATAAATGTAAATAGATGTACAATAGCCCAGTCTTTCTTAAAGTTGCACTATGTAGTGTTTTCGTCCACTAGACTAGAGGTCGCCTATTCAAAATAAAGGCGTAGTTTGATGTCGCCAAGTTTGAGCGAGGAATCTTGGGACATGCAGTCTTCACCTCACAGCCGGTGGAAAAGAATTGGGACAGGTCTCGGGCAGAAATCATGTTCATGGATGTGATTATTAACATTTTGTTTTGTGTTGTGGAGCTGAACGAGATGCTGGAGCAATTGATAAGAGACGAACGACACACGCCTCGAGAGCAGCGGGACTTTTATTATGACACAGTCGCCGCTTCCAGTTCTCCGGTCATGAGTATGAGGAAACGCAGCTCTGTTTATCACATTAGACTCATTTGAGTGTGTTGAAGATGATGTTATAACGTTACTCTGAGCGTTCGCTCGCAGCTGCTGTGAGACACTCGTTCACTGCAGTAAGAGATCCATATTAATATCATATTAAATGCTGGATGGCTTGTGTTGATAAATGACATGCAATTAATTTTAAAACGTATTGTATGATGGAGAAAATCCTGTATATTATGTATAACTCCATCTGATTATGCTGTTAGCTACTTGACAAAATAGTGTTTTTCTCTGAGACGTGGTAAAACATCGCGAAAAATCAAGAAAATTAGATTGAAACAATAAGACTAAACGTGTTGAGCTATATTACAATAATTAGTTTTCTGTCTATAAATGTATCAAAACAGACGTTCCCTCGTCTAATGTAATATATAAAAGTGTTTGTGTTTCCATGGTTTCCGCAAAATAAAACCGGAAACCGAGGACAACGCGGATATGACGCAATTGATATTCACACGTCCCGGATCCTTGGAGAAAATAGCGATTTTCTCAAGATTTACAAATAGTTGGAAACATTTAGGATATTATAAGAACTCAACTGAACAAAATATATAACACTGGCCTAGTGCTTTTTTTTTGATATTTTACTGAAAAAAAAAAAAGGAAAATATTGCAGCTTTAATGAGCCCATGAGATACACACTGTATACTGATAGCGGCATGATATAGTTTCAGAGACATGACTGACATTTGAAACCATACAGAGTTTTACTAAACCTCCTGTGATCATTTAAACTGGATTTATTCTGTCTTTCAAAGAAAACAAATCCACAAGTTGGACCTTTATTGCAGAGCTCGAAGCTAAAATGTGCGTGGCAGTTGGTCAATACATTCCTCTTGCTTTAATTGTTTATTTATTTATCGGTTCTACTGAAGAAATGTGTATTGGCGTTAGCCTAGAGGGAAGTACAGTGCTGAGACCCTTGGAGTAAATTGTGTGTCTGGTTACCATGGCGGCACCATGAAAATGAGTGTTGCTTTGCGCTTTGAATCTATAATGACGGAGAGTTCCAGTCTGGAGATTATAAAAGAGATTTGTGAGTGCTGTGGCCAAAATACACACTCCTTTGACATCTACACCTCAGGTTTTGTAAGGCAACCATTTTTCATGTCTCCAAATTCAATTCATATTGCAGAACGTTGTTACGATTAATGTTTGATGACTCTTGACTTTATTGAACAGACGCGGGATGAGTATGTGTGATTTTGAATGCAGAGAGGAGGGCTTTGGCACGGCTGCCTTTAAATATGCAAGACCCCTGAGACTTTGTTTGTTGTTTCTTGTTCTATTTTCATCATGAATAATTATGCTCTTTCTCAGCCAAAACAACAGCGTGGAAGTTTTGCAGGTGTAGGTTATGGCCCAGCGCCACGAACCTGTGAACTGAAGCAAAATATGAAACCAAACATGGTACATTTTAAAACTTACATTGAATTACATTCAAAGTGTGCAGAAATGAAATAAAAATTTAATCTAATAATTAAAGTTGCACTATGTAGTTTTTTCGTCCACTTCAAAATAAAGGCGTAGTTTGATGACGCCAAGTTTGAGCGAGGAATCTTGGGACATGCAGTCTTCACCTCACAGCCGGTGGAAAAGAATTGGGACAGGTCTCGGGCAGAAATCATGTTCATGGATGTGATTATTAACGTTTTGTTTTGTGTTGTGGAGCTGAACGAGATGCTGGAGCAATTGATAATGAGAGACGAACGACACACGCCTCGAGAGCAGCGGGACTTTTATTATGACACAGTCGCCGCTTCCGCTTTTCCGGTCATGAATTCGAAGTGTGCAGAAATGAAATAAAATTTTAATCTAATAATCAATTGAAATATAGCGTAAGCCGATTTAATTAATAGTTAATTATTTAAATATACAATTATTAATAAAAGCAGCAACAACAACAACAGTAATAATAATAATAATAATGACAATAAATTATATTATTATTAACTAATTTAAGCCCACTGAAATGCTTTAATGCGGACACAACAGTGTCTACAGATCACGATCTCTGTCAAATCAAATCAAATTTTAAAACTAACTTGGCGCTTCAAACAACGGTTGTGTCGATTACATCATTACGGCACTAGGTGGCGACATGCGACTGTTAAAATGTATTTGACATGATTCATTAAAAAGATTTGTTAAATATTGATTCATCCAGTAATGAAACAAGTGAAGGAGTTATGAGTGAGTCATTGAATCATTCATTCAGCCATTTTTTTAAATAATTCAATTAAATTAAATATATTTTTTAAAAAAGACTGCAGTAAGTAATATTTTGTCCTCTAGCAAATAGTTATAATTAATTTGTTACGTTATCTGATCAGAATCGCGAGAGAATCATGATCTTTATTTGAAACAAAACAAACAAACAAAAAAATCTTGATTCTCATTTTATCCAAAATATTGCAGCTCTAATACAAATCAAAATAACGCAGACGCGTTCATCTTACAATAGGATTACAATAGCAATAAGATTTATATAAAATACATAATATAAAATTAAATTATATAAGTGGCCTATATAAAACCAGAAAATAAACATTCGTCAATCAGTACTTTTTTACTTAAGTGCAATAAAAATCAAGTACTTTTGTACTTTCACTCAAATAAAATGGAAAAGGAGCACTAAACACTTTCACTTGAGCAATATTTTATTATACCTATCTGTACTTTTGCTCAAGTTCTTGATTTGTGTACTTCGTCCACCTTTTCTCCAAAGCTTTTCTAATGTTACGGGAGCTCTTGCCTGACCATAACCCTTCTTTTTCCAGTGATAGTCCTCTGATTTCTTCTCTTTCTACAGTCTTTCTTCAAATCTCACTCTCTCTCCGCCCTCATCATGAGTGAACACGCCCCCTACTGCTGATTGGCTGCAAGTGTATTGTGGTGCTCGGTTCAATCCGCATTTCTCAGAAACTGCCTTTAAACATCATCAAAGGAACAGTCTCCCTCACTCTTTCTCAATGCGACTAATTTCAAATGTGCTGAAATGATGAACACGTCCGATACAATTTTGCAATTAGTGTCCTATTCAGACTCAGCGTGGCTCAGACAGCGAGGTTCAACAAAACTTTGGGACGACGGCAATGCCAGTCACTACTGTTTTCCGGCCGTACTCTCTCATTAAGCATGAAAATAAAGGCCTATCTCACCGTCTGCCAAAAGCCAAATGCATTCGGACTGAGCCGTGTGACACACCTGCACTCTGCCTGACAACAACAATTAGCTGTCCACACCGCAGCGCACTCAAACCCTCCGCAGAATCAGCAGTTTAATTAGTGTCATTCAAGCGCCGTATTGTTAAAAGTCTCTTTTGGAGATTGCGTATGGAGGGAATGGCTTCTGCATATTTATTATTGACCCATCCTGGAATTAAAAACTATACGCTCATGCCTGGAAAGCAAACCTACAATATTTATCAGGATATGGAGATGGACTTAGATTAATGTGTCTGAAAATGGGAGAAAGTGCTTCTCTGATTGCATATTTGTGAACTGCAAGCGAAAGACTAATTCACCCAGCTGTTGTTGTCAAAAGTATTAGTCGGATTTATGGACAGCCCTTATTTACTAGCTTGGCACTAGTTGTCTCCATTAGTAGTTCCTTTTGTGGAAATCGCTTCAGCCTGGTTCCTCTTGGATGTTGTAATCTTTTAGTGTACTTTCAAACAAGAAAAACTATATAGCGTGCACGGTGTAACTATATTGTGTAAAGGAAACAACACATAGGCTGTTGTGGGTGGCTGTTATGCAGTTGCTACGGTGTTCCAAGTGTTTTTGCCAAGGATATTCTGAATCAAAAGAGCCGTCCGTCAAGTCTCTATGATTCATCTATGGCTTTTTCTATATCCAGAGGCAAAAAGAAAACTAATTCAAACCCCTAACCCTTAGTATGACCAAAACGCCATCACTAATAATATTTTTAATATAATTTTTTTTTTATCATAACCACACTCTTTACATGAACAAAGATGAACTAATGCTGTAAATAATCTTGTTTATTGTAATGAATTTCTTATTGACTGAACATTTGTTAATGCATTAGTTAACATGAACTAACATTAATCTTAGTTTGTTCATTTATACATTTATGTTTCTTAAGGCGTTTACTCTGTGTTAACATTATTTGAACTGTAGTTTTAATGAACTAACAATGAACAGCATTTTGACAACAAATGAAGCTTATTGTAAAGTTTCAACATTATTTTATGTGTTATTAGGCTCTTTACTAACATTATTTAACAGGAAAAGTGGTTTTTGTGGTATGGCTGGATCTTGAGAACTGGATAGAGGTGATGTTCATTATTTGTTCATGTTAACTAATGCTGACAAATTCAGCTATTAATAGAGATACATTACCATATGAACTATATGTCATGATTTATACAGATATTGTTCATTATCATGTTAACTAATCCGTTAAGTAATGTTAACAAATACAACCCTATTGTATATGTAATATAAAGTTATTTGATAATGTTGCCTAATAATTTATTAAATTTAAATATTAATAAATTCTTAACCCCAGGTAATACAATTAACACATAAAGCATATAAGTTGTATTTATAATATTATTTAATATTACTAAATTGTATATATATATATATATATATACATATTTATTAAATGTAGTTTTTATTTAATAATGAATTTAAAATTTCTTTAAAAGTGCTATTATTAGTAGTAGTATTTTTATTAAATGATAAAATATATATATATATATATATATATATATATATATATATATATTTTATCATTTAATAAAAATACTACTACTAATAATAACACTTTTAAAGAAATTTTAAATTAAAGTAATTTTAAATTTTAAACCATATATATATATATATATATATATATATATATATATATATATATATATATATATATGGTTACATTCCACACATACAAAGATCTAATTAAGTCAAAATAAAATCTATTAAATGAAAATAAATACTAATAATTTCTTAAACTCAATGCAGGTAGATCTGTGTGGGAATCAGGGTGGAAAAGCAGTGGAAACCATCCCGTATATCACAGTTGCATTTATGCATGTGGCCAACACTTTTATCCAAAGCCACTTATGAATGCAATCAAACTATGCAGAGGAAATGAAACCTGTGACCTCTCTACCCATTGAGCTACAAATAAAGACTTTTGCCGCTTGTGAAAGCCACAGAGGCTGGAAGATTTTAGTTTGTCCTTGACAATGCATAAATCTTCATGTGAATTATGAATGGCCTATTTATGACACCTGGTGGCCTGGTGCCATTTCTAAGCCAACACTGAATTACACATATAACAAGTTATTATTAGGCACCAACCAAGCACTGATTGTATCCATTAGTGTTTTTCTTATTCTATGGCATAGAAACATTTGCAGTAAAATGATGAAAGTTGGCACACAGACGACCAGAGCAGTATTGCAGTCTCTAACTCAATCCCTCTAGTGCCATGGTTATGCTGATATCTATTAAACCATAAGGACTAGAAATTTTTTTCCGTGGATTCCTTAGCTCAAGATGATCCCCATTCCACCATTTTGAATTTTCTGAAAAACGTACTTTTTTTAAACTCCTCCTAGACCGTTGGTCAAATTTCCACCAAAATTGGTTCAGATCATCTTCATACCATACCGGCATAAAGTTATCAAACACTTTTTGATTGACCAAGCCGTTCTCAAATAACACGTCAACAAATTTGATGGCTGTAACTGTAAGCATATTGACACCAAACTTTGTATGTGTCATTGTCACCTCACACTAACCACACCATATCAAATCGGTATCAGCGCCACATAATGATCAAAAGTGATATGCAATTAAATCATATTAACAGTGATTATATTCATGATTTTTCATCCATTTGCATAAATATTCTAAAAATGTCTCAAAATGCTCATTATCGCAGTTGATCTGAAGCTCCCAGTCATGTTTCCAGAACTCATTGTGCCTTTTTTGTACTTGGCCCATGAATTGCTGATTGCAGCTACATATTTTTTGAAAATGAAAATGATAGTGTTTCTTTTCTCAAATGGTTTCGTTTTACTTAACATGCTAAAAAGTTTTTGTAAATCTCTAAAAATCAGTAAATATTGGGTTCAATCTTTTGGTCAACTTGTTATCTTTCAATTAGCACAGGTTTTGTATTTCTTTTTGCAATTGATTGACTGTAGGCCCGAGAAAATACTGTACATATTATTTTTTTGTTTGTTTGTTTGAGGCAAATTAAACTGAGTGAACTTTTTTTCACTTAAAAACTGATGTGCATAAGCTCAGATCATTGAGGCCAGCAATCAGTCAGTTCCCAAAAGAAATACAAAACCTGTGCTAATTGACCCTTCGCAAACAGTTTGATTGACAGGCGATCTGACCAATCATAACCCTGAATCCGCCATTTTGTCTGACAAAGCAGTTAGAGGAGTTAGTGTAGTAGGAGTTAACATTGGTGAACTTGAACTTGAAAAATTGTGTGTATTCACGCCTTTCCACGCTTGAAACAACATTTTTTCCGATGTTCATCCGTGTTTATTTTGAACTAGTATGTTAATACATTATTAATATGAAACTGTGCTTTGTCAGACAAAATGGTGGATTCGGGGTTATGATTGGTCAGATCGCCTGTCAATCAAACTGCCAACGAACGTCAATTGAAATTTGGCAAAAACAGTCGCTAAAACGGATTCCAATATTTGGTAATAACACAGCATAGCGAGAGATTTATAAGCAACTTTTTGTAGACCGGTCTGGGAACATCACAAGTGTAACAGGTTGGGGGGAATACATCACCCAAAATTACAAAAATTATCAAAAAAAAAAAATAATGTTGGCAAGTTATTATACCCTGTGTGAGCAAAGTTAGTAGATTTTAGTCTAATGAGAAAACTTTAACTAGCACTTTTGGGAAAAAAAAAAAAAACCTCTCACACAACGTGAGGGTTAAATCACCGGAGGGAGGGTGGTTTTAAAAAAGAACAGCGGGAATATTGCCAAAGAAGAGCTGAGTTCCTCTGCTTCGTGACAACTTTTATTGTAACATGTCTGTCTTTTTGCTTTTAGGTGGATTAGCGAGATGCCAGTCACTCATCCTCGCCTTGTGCTTTCAGACTGAATCTCCTCCTTCTGGGTTATTTTTCCAGCACAAAGTGGATCCATGATTGGATATTGCACGCTTTTCTGTGACAAACTGATCTTCTCTAAAAGTGATGCTTCTGCTTTTTTGTGAGAAACACAGCACTTAGTGGCGCCTATTCCGATGCAAACAAATGTGTAATGTAACTTTAAACTGATTCATTTGTAATATATGTAAGTACTGTATAATAAATATCAAACTACAGCATTATTTCATGCAGCAAAGATTTTCTTGAGTTCTTCAGGGAGCTGAAATGCAGTAAAGTCTGACTGAGCATGCGGTGAGAAAGCATTAATAACCTCTTAATAAAATTAGAATGGTGAAAGGTCAACTCCAGAACTGGAAGAAGTAAATGAGAATCGCTGGCTGATAAGCCACTCACCACAATTATACAGACGAATTCTGAAATCGTTGGACAATTAAATGTATTTCAAGCCATCATGGAAAGTTGAGATAGTTTAAAAGCATTTCCTCCATTAACTGGGCCACAGACGTCTCTTTGTTGCTCTTCATCTCAGAACTCAGAGTGGCAGAAAACCATATGGGCTCTGCAGTCACCCGCAAAACTTCAATCAAAGGTAGTCTGTTGGGGAAGGAACTAAATATGGAGAGAAAGATTAAATGGGAAGTTTGTTTATGGACTTTTGAAAAGGAATATTTCTTTCCCCAAACTTTACATAAGCATGCCATGAATGAACACAGATGCTGTTTATGGTACATGCAAACTTTTTCAAATCAACATGGAATTGTGTTCACGACCCATTTCACTTCTGAAATCTGACATATTTCCCAGTAAAACTGATGAAAAGAGTGAAAAGTGGTGTTTATTTCACCACATTTAGTGGTGTTTGTGGTCAGGAGTTTTTTTTTTTAATACTTTCTTTCGGACAGGATGCATTCAATTGATCAAAAGTAAAAGTAAAACATTTATATTGTTACAACAGATTTATATTTCAAATAAATGATGTTCTATTTATCAAAGAATCCTGAGGGGAACAAAATGTACCATGGTTTACGCAAAAATACGTTTTCAACACTGATAATGATAATAAACAGCAAATGAGCAGCAAATCAGCAAATTAGAATGATTTCATGAAAATATTAAAAACCTTATCTGACCCGAAACTGTCGAACAGTGTTATTATTTAGGACCATCTATTAAGAAAGTAAATCATTTTTGGTGTTATGTTGACTTTAAATCACACTAATACAATTATCGATCACAGACACGCTGTGAACAGTCATCAAAATGGACTGTGAAACCCTTTTATTATTCCTGTAACGATAATTGATCTGTAACACAGAGTCAGCGGGTTGAAATCCAAGTGTAGCTTTATTTCCAAAACGTAGTCATACAGGCAATGGCCAACTCAACAGCAAACAGTAATAACAGGGAAAAGGCAAGCTCGTAGTAAATAATCCAGGCAAAGGTCAAAAAGGCAGGCAGATAAACAACAGAACGAAAACAGGCAAAACAGGACAAGGATAGCGCTCAGAAATGTTACAGGATTAACAAGACTTAGCAAATGACATGGGTTACGGGGTAAACTTAAATAGTGCACTAGATAGCCTACAGCTGGACTCAACATGAAGGTATGGGACTTATGGGAAATGTAGTGTGGTTGAGAGGGTCCATGAACTGGAAGGGCGACATCTGGTGGCAAGTCGACGGAAGACAACAGACCGGATACATTACATGATCACACTTTACAATAAGGTTCATTACTTGAACATTAGTTAACGTATTAACTAACATGAACTAACCACATTTGTTACTGTTTAACTAATCTTCACTAAAGTTAGTTAATGAAAATACAGTTGTTCATTGTTTGTTTCACAGTGCTTTAACTCATGTTAACAAGATTTTAACACTGTGTTAGTAAATGATGAAATTAACATTAACTTTAATTTACAGTATGTGTACTTACGTGTACTTACAGTGTACTTACATAAGAAAGTGCTGGGTAATATAAGGTAACTTCATTGGTTAGGTTTAGGGGCAGGTTAAGGTTTAGTACATTACACAGTTATAGCAATTATAATAATAAGTACACAGTATTTGGAACAGGACTATAAAATAAAGTACCACCATAAAGATTAATAAATGCAGTAGAAGTGCTAGTTCATATTAACTAATGTTGTTAACTAATGAACCTCATTGTAAAGTGTTACCCAATAATTTGCTCATTAAGCTAGCGATTATACATATGTAGAGCTACACAATACCTTTCTGTGAATGACAACGCTTGCCGCAGCTCATCTCAATCAAATCTGCAGAGTTACGATGTAAAAACAGTATCTTGAGGCTGTTTGATATTGACTGGCTAATTGTGATGGGAATGAGAATAGGAGAGCATCCTTTGGAAGTTTGGACATATGCAAACACATCCAAACATACACGCACAAACATGAGTGTTGAGGGCCAGTGTCTCCCAAAACTACCATCTCCGATAAGGCTGAAGAGAATCTCATTACAACACACACACACACACACACACACCGTAAACGGTTCCCATCAGTTGTAATTATCATTGGTATACCCAGTGCAAGCGCTGGCAAGTTCAATCCAATCACGGCACTGCGGCGTGACTGAAATTGAATTGTATCGTATTTAAATGATCAGACTGATACCAACCGCATCAAGACGGTTGGAGTCAGGCGAAGTAATCCTCACAAAGAGCTTCTGTTTCGTTCCTCCAGAATAGCGGCGGCAGTGCCGTATACGCATGGTAAAGCCGGGGCAGCTCTGTGTTTGTGTTTCAGGAGACTGCACTGCCCTTGAGCCGCTGGTACACATGATGCTGACACCCACTATAATGAGAAATAGAAGTCACCATTAATTGCCTGGCATACATCGTGAAGCGGTCGAAAAAGCCTCTTAGAGCAATATCTATGCATAAGTATAGAAGAGAATCATTATTTTTCAATAGTCTTCTCTAATTGCAACTCTGATCAATACAGTCGCACACGGCCGGATGAACCTGCAGTGGATTTTCCATGGCTTTATTGCATCACTGCCTACATTAGTGCTGACCACAGGGGGTTTCTGTGCCAATATTGTTTGATAAAACATATGATTTGAATTGTATTGAGTGTTGCATTGAGGCTAGTCTAGACGGGAATGGAGATGCGACACTTGAATGATGCTATCATTTTGCGATTCTGAAGATTTATGATCAAGTTTCAAGGGTCTTGCAGGCTCAAATAAATCTGTGGACTTTTTTTCACATTTTCCGTGCTGTTTTTCAGGGGGATATGCAAAATGGATTTGAATATGGGAGTAAACCCTTATGAAAAAGAAGTTTATCCAAGTATACTTCTTTTAAACTAAAAATAAGAAAGTATACTTTCAGTCTACTTATTATGTAGTTCACAGAAATATACTTTATGTACTTCTCAGGAATATACTTAACATTGCACTTAAGTGTACTTGACTTGTACTCACAGAAGTCAAAAGAAGTTTAGGTGGCCTATACTTGTACTCAATCTTTTGATCGAGATATTTTTTTAAAGTATAATTAAGTATTCTAAGTATACTTGGCTTATAGTTGTGTTTAATCTCTTGATTGAGTAGCCTATTAAATACTTTTTTTCCCACATAGTTTTACATACTTATAAATATACTTTTGTTAAAAAATATATTAATTTGTAAAGAAAACAGATATGTTCATAATTCTGAGTATCTGAATTTTTGTGAAGGCTAGTCCACATAAGAATTTACTTCAAATCTACTTTACTCTTTCCCCGTCACTGACTGAATTTCCCTGCTATCCATGTTTACACTGTTTTACGGTAGGGGGCGCTATTTCACTTCTTCTGAAAGAGGACAGAATCCTCAGATCAAAACACAGGTGAAGAAGAAACAGAAACAAGTGCTGGAAGATTGCTCATGCAAATGTAAAATAATGCAATTATCAATATTACACAGAAATCAAAACTGCCTAAAGTTACCAAAAGAAATGTTGAAGCCATGAAGAGGAAACGACTGTGAAGCTTTGAGTGTGTTGATGGACTCGATCTACTCCATCTGTGTTTTGATCATCGTTCTGAACCCCATCCGGACGTAGACTTTGGCAAAAATGTGATTTTCTCCACTTTTTGTTTAAAATGTTGATTTTTTTTTTTTTTTTTTTAATGAAACACCCATATTCAAGTTTTGAAGTTACAATAAAATGTTTTTAAAATGGAAAGAGTTTAAGCAGAGTTAAAGGTATATTTCAAGTATAATACATAGTCTATTTTAATACAAAGTCTAAAAATAATATATAAATAGTAAACTGTAAGTATGATGTTATATTAACTTAAAGAAAACTTACAAGTATACTTGCAGTGTAAAACTACCAAACTAGTAGTTTACTGAGTATATTTCAAAGTATACTTTCAGAAACTAAAAAATGTGCTACAAGTATTAAAGTAGTAAACTACTAGTATACTTATAAATTCACTTGTAGTGCAGATTCCATACAAATGAGAAACGCAGTTGTGAACTAATTAAATACTCAAAGTTTACTACTGTTACACTTATAGTACACTTAAATGTATACTTTTTATATACTAAAAGTGGGCCAATTTAGTCCCAAGCAATAATACACTTACAAATATACAACAAGTACATTGACATTAGTATACTTATCTCATAAAGTACATTTAATAATATACTTGAACATTACTTGAGTATACTTAATAAAGTGAACTTGAAGTATACTTCTTTTTCGTAAGGGTATGCAAAACACACACAAAAAAAATGAATTAGGCAAATTTAATATGTTAGTGTTCCACTGTACCGCCCATGGCAAACGTACCTATCAAAAGAGACCAAAACCATGCATATACTCCAAATGGTTCAAGAACAGCATGCAATTTACATTGGGAATACCTTTTTTAGCCGTTTTCAGGCAAATTTTACAGGAATGCTAATGAAACAAAATATATAATAAACACACATGCCAAGGAATGTGTAGAAATCTGTGGATGAGAGACTTTAAAATTCTGTTCAAATAGGCAGAGATTCTTTATATAAGAGTCATTGACATATCATTCGTTTTATATGTATATTACGTTATCCCGATAACAAAATTAAAACTTTGATGCAGTACATGCCTAAAAAATACCATTACTGAATCAATTCCACTGCAAAAAACTAAAACAGTCAAAGTAATTGAACAATAAAACTGTTTTATAAATTACTTTTTAAAAAAACAACTAAAAACTCACTGTCACAAGCAGGGCGAGGCCGAGAGCCGCGGGAATGGAGTGATGAATGCTAACGGCCTTGAGTTTCTCACGGGGGAGAAAGAGTAGAAAGAGTAAATTATGTTTTTACAATAACACATTCAAATGTTTCCAGAGATTTTCCATATTTAACCTAAAGTTTGAAGATATAGCATGTCCTGTATCGTGTGTGTTTAACTTTTTATATTTCCGCCAAGCCTCCAATGGCTTTCAGCCATAGCAACAGACAGTTCATGCATCAAGTGAAGCAGGTGAGCTGCTGTTTTCCAACAGTTTCCTCAAGACCTGCTCTGTTGTCCGTAACAGCATCGCTGCATTTGACAGATGGTAAGAAATCCAGTGAAATGTTATTAACAGATACTCTTCTCTCCAAGGAAGGCGTTCTTATGGTCAATACGGACATTGTCTCCCCAATGCCAAACACATAAAGAGACTCTTCAAACTGTGGCCCTGAATTAAACCAGCTACTTGGGTGAGGTATTTACCATCACCACTTTAAATTTAGAGTGCGAAAGAGAGGGAAAGAAAGAGACGCAGACGTCTCAGAGAGAGGAATGGAAGAGGAAGCTCAACACCTTGACACCCACAAACTCAAGACAATCACACGTGATACACAATTCATCACTTGTCATAAGCATGTTTTATTAACATGCTTCAGATGCATTTGCGGCAACGAAGACGCAAGGCTTGTAATTTTAAAGCGTTTCTCATGCATCTTTGAGGCAGAAACACAAACAGAGAGGTAAATACTTCAGTGGACACACTGGTAATAAGTATGCTTAAGCATTTGGGTTATGAAACAACAAAGAATATGAACAAATATTGAATTACGTGTGCATCTTATTACGTGCTATTTCAGTGTTCCTTTGTGATCAGCAAAGCAAACAGCCAAAGATTTTGCCGATCCAGGTTATTTTATTTGCCCGTGTCGGTCCGTGTTTTGGGTGACTGCAAACACAATCAGTCAGGGAATTGCTTTCAAGCACGGCTGCAGGAAACAGCAGTGCAAATGGTGCATTGCTTTACATCAATCAACTTCAGATAAATATATCTTTGTAAATGGCAGATTTCATGATGTTTATGTCTAAAATTAATTTTAAGATGTAGGTAATTGTTGCTGATGAGCGGAAAATGTTATATTTGCTAAGAACTGATTTACATTAAAGCCTAACGTGACCACATTTGTTTCAAAAGAGTGCATTCCTTTGGCAATTTATTCACTTTTATTTTAGCTTAGAAACATTATCATCCACAATGTGGAAAATTGTGTCTTTGAACAAGTGTTTTGTATGTTTAAAAGGTTATTAAAAATACAAAAACAACAACAAACAAACAAAAAAACATAATACAAGATGAAATAGTTAGTTATGCATTTAATATTTAATATTTATCTATTATTTTAAAATAAACATTTAATATAATATAACATAATATAATATAATATGGTTAGTTCAATAGTTTTATTCACGATGACGGTTATGTAACTTCTGTACAGAATAATGTAACTTCTGTTGCTATTTACGGTCAGGGACTATTTTTTCCGGCGGAAGGAAGGCATTTACGGATTTTACTTTATGAAAGTGGTATTGACACATATTTTTGTCTTCAATATTTATATTGTGTGCTAACAATAAGGTACGAGAGGCTGTGCTGTATCGTGAATAAGTCATGGCAGGCACTCCGCTTCGTGTCAAGCTTAACAACGGCCTTAGCCGTGACTTATTCACGATACAGCACAGCTTCTCGTACCTTATTGCTTATATATAATATAATATAATAATTATGAATCACCCCAAAGGGGCCATGAATTGGATTTATTATTATTATTATTATTATTTCAGTATGGTCCTTGTGATTCACTTGTAATGTTAATAAAGTTTTGGGGGTTTTTTGCACTATAAATATCTATCCTAAAAATGTGCAGCATTGGTAAATGAGGGGGCTTCACAGCACCTTTTATTTACATCAGTTTGCAGCTGTTTCAACGCCAAGCACAGAATCACTTTCAAACTCACGATGCCATCTTGCATATTCAGTCAGAGCAGATGCTCTCTAATTGAATCACATTAGACTTCCTAATGCGACCTTAAATAGTGAATGACGTTTAGATCAGATCCTCTGCTATAAACACTCACTTATTCAGATCTGTTAGAGACTTTTCTGTAGCGTAAAGGGCACGGCTGACCTCCACTCCCCCCACCACTCTCATTCAATCTTTCAGACAGTCATTGCCTCCAGGTGTGTAAAAACTAAAGTTGTCCTACATGATTCATTCACCCTTACCATCCACCTGCCTCAGTCAGGACATCGGGCTCAGCAGATAAACTTTGACAATCTTATACATTTATAAGAATAGTAACTCAAAAATGAAAATTTTCATCACTTACTCTTTGGATTCAGATGGGATTCGCATCTCTGTAAGGTCCGTACTAAGGTGGGAATGTCAATTGTCTAGATGTGGTCATTATGATGGTCATGTGAGGGAGAAATTAAGTCGCAGTTACTAGATTCAAAGTCATGAATTTGCAATCATAATGAAAGCTGCAATTGTCCTAAATAGTCCTAATTATGTGATTTAAAGTCCAATTGTGACCTAATGTAAAGTCAAAATTAAGTTGCAGTCACGAGAAATAAGGTCACATTGCGAAATATGAAGTCACACAGTGATGTGAGGTATTTAATGTCACAATTGCAATTACAAGAAACAGTTGCATTGTGAGATCACTTTGGGAGATGTAGAAATAAAGTTGCATTTTTTTTAAAACAAGTTTGCAACAGAGATATTGTCACGATCGTCAGTTGTAGTGCGCACCAGAAACTCTAGAGGGCACTCCACCATGGACTCACTCACTCACTCACTCTCTCACTCTCTCACTCTCTCTCTCACTCTCTCTCTCACTCTCTCTCTCACTCACTCACTCACTCACTCACCTCACTCAGCAAAGCAGACTACATTTCCCAGAAGCCCCGCACCCATCATTGATCACTCCACCAGCTGCAACACATTACCCAGTCACTGATTACATCACCCAGCCCAACTATTTAAGCTCAGCACCTCAGCACTAAGCTTGTTTTCCTGTTTTCTGATTGTTTCGCCACCTGCCTTCGGATTATTGCCTGTTTCCCGGATTATGAATGATATCTGCCTGACCTGAACTTCTGTCTGCCCATTGACCACGATTCTGCCATTCCTCCTACATTGCTGTTTTGCTGTTGTTTGACCATTGCCTGTGTGACTACTCTTGCTAAAATAAAGCCTGCACATGGATCTCATCCACTGACTAGCCCAATCAATACAGATATAAAGTAGTGATTATCTCTTTTTTTCCATTTAGAGTGGAAATGGTAATTCATTTACTTTGACAAAGGTCAAAATGAATATCCACTATCACAAACATTCCTATCCAGATGGGATTACATGTCTAAAGGCCTGTTCACACCAAGGATGATAGCTATAATGACAACGATAAAGATGTAGTTCTAAATATAAAGACTATAAAGAGTCCACACAACTATAAAGATAACGGCACAATATCGTTGAAATCATTTTCAGAATGTTTTTTTTTTTTCAGCTGATGGACAGTAAAAACAATCCACCAGACTTTAACGAGCTCAAGCATATAAAATGGCAGACGACAAAACAGTTGCGTGCGCTTAGAATAAACAGAACTGCTGATGTGGACGCTAATGTGGTTATTGCTATATCATCTTTATAAGGGTGGGCTATATTTCAAAAACAGTGTTTGGAAGTTAGTCGGGCCGACACCAACAATGTGTAACCAATCAGCATTAGGGAGCGTATGACGGTCGAGGAGACAGAAGGAGCAAGAGGGAGATTTGAAGAAAGACTGCAGAAAGAGAGATGAAAACAGCATCTCTGGAATGAAAGTGCTTTAGGACCCACGTTAATATTAGAAAAGCTTTCTAGTGCTGGAGAGAGGCTGGAAAACAGACGGGGAGGCTGCTTTGATTCCTCTTCACATTACTCGTTTTCACAGTAATATACCAACAGTTCCCTAGTGTAGAATCTGAATACAGTATGTTACTGTACATTTTGTCTTTTTTTACAACATTACTACTGCATTCTTAACAGCTTCAAACTGTATAAGCTGTGTACAGTATGTTACTGTAGATTTTCAATGCATTCTGGGAAAAAATTTGTCAACTGTAATACAATACTAAATGATTGCAAAAAACAACCACACAGCTCCTCACGCGACGGCTCTGTGACAGACTCATGAAGATTAAAGCCCGCTATGGTAGGTTAATGTGACGAGCAGGGCGGGCGAGAGCCGTGAGGGAACGGCGCGAGGCCGGTGACACGAGTGATAATGAGCGTCAGCTGCGCGCTACACCGGTCTCGTATCTCTCACTGAGGAGCTGGGGAAGCATAACAGAAGAGCGACGGCAGTGAAGGACGAGAGAGGACCAGGCCTGGATTTTATTTTGTGTTTTTATTATGTTTGTGTGGGCGGCAGTCTCCGTAAGGAACTGCCGCCACTTTACTTTCGTTTTATTGTTTATTTATTTATTTGATTAAAGTTACGTTGAATGTTCGCCGGTTCCCCCTTCTTCCCGTTCTTAAGAACTCCGTTTCAGTTAACTTTACATTTTTTTGCATTATATGCTTGATTCTGATGTTATTTGCAAGATATAAAGCTACGTTTTAGTTAATACGTTTCCGTAAAATCTGAGCAAGCGTTCATTTTCTGGCCTTTTCCTCCTGCAGCGTCGTGAAGATGAAAGTCATAGAAGGACATTAAATCGGTAGGTCAGCTATAAAACACATGCAGTCGCCTTATTTGTTTTATACAAATGTTATTTGCAATGTATAAATACGATTACGTTAACGCTAACTAGCATTTACCTCCTGCAGCGGTGCGGCTAAACCATCGCGACACAGTCGGGACGAGTCGTGAAGACAAAAAGCCTAAGTGAATTTGGTAGGTCAGCTTTAAAACACATGTAATTATTTTGTATCAATGTTATTTGCAAGGTATTAATATTTTTGAGTTAATAAATGTCCGTAAGAACACCAGAGCAGGTGCTCATTTCCCATTTAAGCCGTGCTAACTAGCATTTTACTAGCAGCAGCGGATGGGCTGGGTGGTGTCACTGGCACAAAGAGTACATTACATCACGGTGAAAAATGCCTTGTCTTGTATTATAAGTGAGCGTCGACACGCTACGGCATGCAAATTACATACAAAGCTGACAGAAGCCTTTATGTTGATCAGATAGAATACAAAACAGCTGATTGACCGACTCAGACTGCTGCACAGAGAACAAGTCATCTGGATCGCCAACCAGATCTCACGAGTTGGAAACGGAACCTCATAGTGTTCCAATGTATCGGCATCTTTTATGAGCAAATTTAAAAACAGAAATGTTTACAAATCTGTTGGTTCATAAAACATTGAATTCATAGGTGTGATTTTATTGGATTAATGTAATTGATCATTAAATATGAAGTGGCCTAAATATTCTTTGACCTTTCTACAATGCTTGCTTGACAGTGGTTTCATTCTGATTTCTAGGGAGCAGTTGGGGTCATTGTGTCACACACACACACACTCACGCACACGTTGTGTTTTCATGTTTTATGGGGACATTCCATAGGCGTAATGGTTTTTATACTGTACAAACTGCACATTCTCTACCCCTACACTACATCTACTCCTAAACCCATCACAGAAAACATTTGAAATATGAGGATGCATGAAATGTCCTCATATTTCACGTTTAAGTTGTAATACCAGTGTAATACCCATGTCATTATACAAATGTGTGTCCTCATAAACCACAAAAACGCACACACATACACACACACACACACACATCTTTTGATAAATGAGCGTCTCACTGTGGGATTGTGTTGAATTCACTCACCAGCAGAGCAGTTTCTTTTCCAAACTTAGAATTCTTCAGAGGATTCCTAAAGATTTGTACATCTCTAAAGCTCTAGTCTTGGAGTAATTTCAAACTGCAGCTCAAGTATTTTAAAGACAGTTTGAAATAAACATTGCATTGACACTTGGCCACAAGAATGTCTGAAAAATGAATGTAAATCCGAGCCACTATTCCCACGCCGTGTATGCAAACAAAGCTCACGTCTGTGAAGATGCTAATCTGAAATTTTCGCTACTTACGCCTCAAATGGCAATTAGCGCTTGAATTTTTCAGTCGCTCGAATGCGAATGAATCACCCCGGTATTATGAATGCAAAACTGGTCACGATTTGGTGCCGATGACATTTAGAAAATTCTCCACCGCAGTGAACGTTCTGCGATATCAGATAAATCTAAATAGCTATATGCTAATCCTATGCTCTTATTGGCGTAAGACTGAATGAACAAAGTTTTGAAAAGTGGTACACAAAGGCCACAATTTGTGGCGGCTGACCTTTTCAGAGCGTACAAACTCCCTCACAGCCTCAGACCAAGCATTAGATTGGAGTGAAACTAGAAATGGAGGCGTAGCCAATGAGGCGAGATTTCCTCATTTCTCAACTTAGCTCATCAGGCCTGGAAACTTAATGCGATCTACAGCATCACCTCGCACTTCCATTTCGAGGCTGCGTTTTCACATTAGCGCCACATGGACAGCTAGCCTGCACAGACCAGTGCTCTGCGCCATTCCCTACACATCAGCTCTGAAGAATTAAGTCACACAGAGCATCTTATAAAGGTTTTATGGCTTTCACGAGGATATCGGGATCCATTTTGTTTATACATCATGTGTCTTGGTGCATGAAATTGCTTTTTTCCCCCATGTTTCCTGTTACAATAAAACATTGAGGTATAGACACCGCAAGAATATTTGAGCAGGAAGAAATGCCGAGACTCTTGATTATGACTGCAGCTACGAGTGACGAAGGGTTCACCTCAGGCCGCTGACCACATATGTACTGCGATTTGTTTTGTATACATTACGCTGGGGATATCAAATATATCTACGCCACTTAAACTGCTTCAAGCATTTCCCTTTTCAGTCTTTCTTAATAACACCGTTTAGACCCGAAACACGTTCTCCTCAAGTACATGAACACTAATGTGTACTATGCAACACATTTCTTCATCATAAAGTCTAAAAAATGCTGGGTTCAAAAATAACCCAAGTTGGGTTGAAAACGGACAAACCCAGCTGTTGGGTTAAATGTTTGCAGTTTTATTTAACCCAGATATTGTTTAAAAATTACTATATGGCTGGATTAAAGCTGCAGTATGTACATTTTTGCAGTAAAATTATAATAAAAAAATAAATCCACTGGGTCAGTGTTATACTGTATATTTTGTTCAGTTGAGTACTTATAATATCCCAAATGTTTCCAACTATTTGTAAATCGTGAGAAAATCGCAATTTTATCCAAGGATCCGGGACGTGTGAGGGAGTCGCCTGTAAATGACGTCATATCCGCGTTATCCTCGGTTTCCGGTACGCTCACAGTAACGTTATAACATCATCTTCAACACACTCAAATGTATCTAATATGATAAACAGAGCTGCGTTTCCTCACACTCATGACAGGAAAAGCGGAAGCGGCGACTGTGTCATAATAAAAGTCCCGCTGCTCTCGAGGCGTGTGTCGTTCGTCTCTCGTTCAGCTCCACAACACTCGCTCCTGCTCCGCTTCAAACTACAGTAACGTTAATAATCGCATCCATGAACATGATTTCTGCCCGAGTCCCGTCCCGATTCTTGGTGAAGACCGCATGTCCCAAGATTCCTCGCTCAAACTCGGCGTCATCGAGCTACGCATTTGTTTTGAATAGATAAAATACTTATTAATAAGCAATTTAATAAATGTTTATTACTTAATTATTATTTATTAAACATATTAATACATTTTCATTTATTAAACATAATAATAAATGTTAATTTCCAAAATATTTTGGGTTCATTTTAATACAGTAATTTTGATTTCATGATTTTTACACATTGTTACATAATTTCACTACTTTAATCCTGGTTTTATTCTGTTAATCCAAGTATTAATTATGTCACATAAAAATACAAAAATCGAATTAATGGCATCGTATATGTATAATAAATATGATAGAATAATAATGATAATCACATTAAGATAACAGAATAATAATGGAATGAACATATAAACAATTTCATTTATTTAATACAGTAAACAGTTTTAAAGTTTTTTTTACTACTTTTATTTATTCATTTTGTCTGGCTTCCGTAGTTTATTTCCCTGAAAAGAGTGACTGTATGTATTAAACCGAGAAAAAAACCCACTATTTAAAGGCACATTTCACCCATTAAAAAAAATAAAAATAAAAAAATATAAATAAAAAATTAAAATTGTTATTGGTACCTTTAATATGTCATCAGATATGAATCCAGAATAACACATATGCACTGATGCCAATACTAAAATGTCGAGCAGGTACCGGCCATTCATAAGAGATGAATTAAAAAAATTACTAAAGCATTATTGCTGGCCCACTTCGAGCGTTGCTGTCTTGTAAACAGTTTGAAGAAATCTTGCTGAGAAAGTTAGTTAAAGTTAACATGTTTATAGCTAGTTACTCATTTAATTGCACAGATATAGGTAACTCTATTGCCCCCTTGAGTGTCTGTTCACACGAGTAACAGCTAAAAAGATCATCTGGAATCCGCAGACAGTGCAGGTGAAAGGCAATCAAACACGAGGGCAGAGAGATTAATGAAAGTGTGTTCGTGGCTTTCTCACATTTAAACAATAGCAGAAAGGCAACGGTGTCGCTGCCACGCGGTGATGCATTGTTTGACATTAAGGCTAATTACACTATACGTATACGTTTGTAAACATTGCTTTATCCTCCTTTTCAATGTTCCTGCGTAACCACAGCATCATTTTCTCAAACAGACAGACACAAATTGAAATCCAAAGCTCATTTCAGCTTTTATGTGGCCCATTATGTTGCATAGCGCATGTTTATGCATGATACCTGGAGAAGCTGCCTGGTGTTGTACCGGCGGAGCTCGCAAAACAGTGCACTCATCTCTGAATTATTTAAAACAGCGCCTCAATGAAGAAAACATACAGCTCCAATTCATGTTCCACATCCACCTCACCACGCATCAGGGAATATCTGCTTCTGAAGCTCCGTGTTCCCTTTATTTGATTTGGATAAAATAAGATCCTCCGTTCTGATCGCAGATGTTTAAATGAACCCGAAAAATGAAATAATTCTTCACTCGGACAAGTAAAACACCTTATAAATGCTTTTTATAGTAATCTTATGTAATTATAATCATGCGATTTACTACAAGACGATTATATAATTCAATAATGTATCAAATGTTTACACATGATTTTAAATATTTCTATATATTTATGTAAAATTAAATATAATGCGTTGGCAAAATGAATATAAAATATAAACAATACGTATTTAATATCATATTATAATTTGTTTTACTTTAATAATTATATAATAAAATAATAATAATAATATATAATAAAATATATATATATATATATATATATATATATATATATATATATATATATATTATATAAAATAATAATACAAATAAATAATAAACATTTTACATTTCTAGTCATTAAATAATAAATGCAATGTATTAATATAATGAATATAAAAATATTATAAAAAACAATGTAGTACTGATAATATAATATTATAATTTATTTTAATTTAATTTAAATATTTATATAATTAAATAGTTCATTATCATATTTAATATTTATACATTATTTGACATTTTAAAAAATAAAATAAATATAATGTGTTCACAAAATGAATATAAAATATAAACAATACGTATTTAATATAATATTATAATTTGTTTTACTTTAATAATTATATAATAAAATAATAATAATAATATATAATAAAATATATATATATATATATTATATATTATATAAAATAATAATAATAATAATAATAATAAATAATAATAAAATATAATAAATGACATTTTACATATCTAGTCGTTAAATAATAAATGCAATGTATTAATATAATGAATATAAAAATATTATAAAAAACAATGTAGTACTGATAATATAATATTATAATTTATTTTAATTTAATTTAATTTAATTTAATTTAGATATTTCTATAATTAAATAGTTCATTATCTTATTTAATATATTATTTGACATTTTAAAAATTAAATAAATATAATTTGTTGATATAATGAATATAAAATATTTTATATTATAAAACATAAAAAAAATATTATTATCAGTAAAATTTATTTTAGAATAAAGATGATGTTTAAATAAATAATTTTTCATTATAAAACACCAGTCCAAAGACAGACTGAGAATAATATATCTTCATTCTTGTTCAAAACCGTCCAGCGATCAAATTCTGGCAGACATCTTCGAAATGTTATTTCTTCTTTATTCGTAAATGACTAGTAATTTGCATCTTCTTGATTTATTTATGCTTTGAAAGAATTAAGGCCTGATTAATCGGACTGCTTTGAAGTCTTGGAGTGCTCCCTCCCATATTAACTCGTGTTTACTTCTAAATGCTCACAAATGGCAAAAATCAGTTGAAGACGCACACGCAGGCCAGGAATATCCACTTAAATGCGTGCATCTACATGCATCGGTGTAAACGATATCAAAGAGAACACCTTCCCTGGGAAATGTTAGATATTACGACTGCTGCTAATTTCCATGGGACAGGATGAGTTACAGAAAGACAATATACAGCGGTGGGCGGGCAGAACACATCTTCAGAGGAGGCAGGATTAAAGTGATGTAGATGAACATCAAAACGTGCTGAGAGACTTGTGTTTTGTGTGGGAACATGAAAAAGAACTTCCTGATCGCGAGGCCTCTCGGCCCATTATGGCATCCCTCTCATAGAATTTTAACGAGCTCTCCAGCAGCGGTGGTTTTTTGTCTTAGCACTCTTAGGGATGACTTTAATGTGCTCCCGAGAAAGGAGACAGCCTCTCTGCTCGAGTTTAACAAACTCGGCTTTACAGAGTCCTCGTGTCCGTATGCAGCCTCTTTTCTAAGGTTACAGCGCTTTCCTCGCCGTCAAAAACTCTCAGCTGCAAATCCAAGTGATAGGCTGTCCCAGAATATTTTGCATCGGTACTTCTCGACTCATTTGATGCAGGACCAGGATTTTACACTGGACGTCTTGGCGCCTCAACACGGTGCCAAAATTGTTTATTGTGCAAAAGTAAACAAAAAAATGTCAAACTGTGCAAAAAAAACTTACTTATGCATTACAATATTGCATTGCTCCCTAAAAAAGAAACTAATTGTGTTATTTGGATACTTTTTATGGAAAGTAATGTGTTACGTTAACTTTTTCTGATACGTATAATAATAAAATATTGCTCAAGTGAAAGTGTTTAGTGCTCACTTGACTGAAAATACAAAAGTATTTGAATTTTAATGTACTTAAGTAAAAAAGTACTGATTTATGAATGTAATTTTATATAGGCCACTTATATAATTTAATTTTATATTATATATTTTATATAGTCAGTATGGATGGAAGATTAGTGGATGCAGATACATAATGCGTAATGTGTTGACAAACAATCAAAACAGACGAAACATAAAAATGTGAAAAGTACATAAAATTAAGAAATTTTACAGCAGTGGAGAAGATGAACGTAGAGTTGCACGATTTTGGATAAAATGAGAAAAAAAATTTTTTTTCAAATAGAGATCATGATTCTCCCACGATTCTGAACAAACAACTAAACAAAATAATTATTTACTAGAGGACAAAATATTAATTGCTGCAGTCTATTTAAAAATATTTAATTTAATTATTTAAAAAATGGTTGAATGAATGATTCAATGACTCACTCATAACTTCTTCACTTGATCATTACTGGATGAATCAATATTTAACAAATCTTTTGAATGAATCATGTCAAATACATTTTAACAGTCACTTGTCGCCACCTAGCGCCGTAACGATGTATTGATACATCCATTATTTAAAGCGCCAATTTAATTTTAAAATTTGATTTGATCCGTTTGAATCGAGATGGCGATCTGTAGACACTGATGTGTCCGCATTAAAGCATTTCAGTGGACTTAAACAAATTTAGCTCACAAACAGCTGACTAAATATGATTTTCAGTTATAATAATTAACCCTAAAATTAAACATTAGTAGTCTAACGTACTTTTCGCACACTCAGAGGCTAATTTTCAGTCAAATTTGTAAATTCAGTTCACCGCCGACTCGCTCTGAACGAATCATTGAATCAGTGAGTCGTTGAATCGAGAACATCTGCAATACGATCAGTCCTCGAATTGTTTGATTGTGAACCGATTTAACAGGATGATTGAAAAGAATCGGTTCGTACACGAATCGGACACCGCTTTTGCGTCTATGAGCATGTGGCGATTTCTTCATTTTAAAATAATGAGTAACGATACGTTTTATGAAATATAGTGGAGTAAAAAGTACGATCTTATGCTTTAGAGTGTAATGAAGTAAAAGTTGCTCAAAATAGTAAAGTACAGATACTTAAGTACATTTACATTTACATTTAGTCATTTAGCAGACGCTTTTATCCAAAGCGACTTACAAGTGAGGAAAACAAACAAGCGATTCTTCATGAATTGGCAAATAGACACAGGAAGTGCTCACAATACAAGTTTCATACATTGCTCAGTAACATAAGCTAGAGTAGGAAGGGAAAAACGGAAGGATAGGGTTTTTTTTTTTTTTTTTATGAGGGGATCAAGTGTTCACGGAAGAGATGAGTTTTCAGCTGTCTTTTGAATATTGCCAGGGATTCTGCGTTCCTGATGAAAGTAGGGAGATCATTCCACCAGCAGGGAGCAGTGAAGGAGAATGTTCTGGAGAGTGACAATTACAATAAAAATACTTCGTTACAGTCCACCACTGAGAATGAGTAGCACCAAATGCTCATCTGTGTAGGACAAGAAACACAAGAGGCTTAATTGACTAACAAGACACACCTTGGAATAATCACAGAACTAATCAACTAGAAAAACTACAAAAGACTACAAAAATGGCACACAGGAACAGGGTAAAATGCAAACTAAAAGTCCAATGAACAAAACACACGAAACCCAAAGTCAGGAAATACCAACGAAAAAACACAAAAGACAAAAACAATTAAATAAATGGGAACTAGTTCATTGTTGATGCATTTAGAAACAACGTCTACAGTATGTTAACACAAAGTAAAAGTAGTTTTTTCACATGTATTTGCAGGACACAAAAGCCTCTCTCACTCTTGAGATGTTTTCAGTGTTTCCAAAGTGGCCATATAACTTATCCACATTAGAACTGCATAAATCCATTAGCTTCGACAGAAACCGTGCCAACACAAGTTTGACTGGACAAACACCCGTCAACTAAAATGTTGACATGCCAATTTATTTTGTTCTGTATACAGCTTTTTATTATTTGCACTGAGCATTGCGTCCACAGCCAAATCTCTACAGTCCTGCAGCCACTTTTTTTGGTTGTGATCCATCAGAAAAAAACTGTTTTATATGAAAAAAACCTTTTTGGGAAGCAAGTAAAATAACTGCGATAAATACAAATGAAGACATTGTCCGTTCCCTCTGGCTGTGGTGACAGTTCTGGACCAACGTTTGTATATTTTAAGGTTCCTTTTTGTTACAAAACAGGTTATCAATCATGTCTGGGAATGCGCCTTAGAAAATGTTGAATTACACAAGGTTCTTTATCTCTATGTAAATATTATGCTAATAGAGCTGAGCTAGTAATCTTAGATGCTGTGATGCTTTTCATAGTCGACAATAGAATGAAAAGGCAAAACGCGTTGGCTGCCTCGCGCTACATGGAGACGGATGGAACTGTGGCGGCACATGATTGATGAGGTAATCCATCTATAGGGTTATCAGTCGAGAGCAGTTGTGTTGCGTCTTTTCATACAAGCAAACCCACCTCATAGCTCTTTTTTCCGCTTCCTCTCTTTCATTTTCTGTTTTTTTTTTTTTCCTTCAGTTTCCTAGGGCAAATAAACACGACTATCCAGATGCCATTGTGTTTATGAAGCATTGAAATGCCGTTATCTAAAAAAAAAAAAGACTCGGTTTATTGATTCCGCCACCCAGTGTGCTGTTCTTGGGTCAGTGCTTATTCTGAGTTTATGTATATGAGGGCATCTTTTATGGAAATATTGGAATATGATACACTTCATAAGAACTTTTCATTCAATGAAATTGTCTCATTTTTGGTAGGATATAAACATAATAAAATATGTGGAAATATTTGATCTGTTCTAATGACTTTAATTGTAAAACAATCCAAACTATTCTATTTAACCTATTTTAAGACGGTATCCTAGAGAATAACTAGGGATTCACCTCAATGAGGTGCACAGACGACTCTAAGAGGAAAAAGATGGATTAGTTCACCCAGAAAATGAAAATTCGGTCTTTAATTCCTCTCTCTCATGTCGTTCTACACCCGTAAGACCTTCGTTCATCTTCAGAACACAAATGAAGATATTTTTGATTCAGTGAGTCTCTATCAACAGCAAGATAATGAACACTTTCAGATAAGTTACTAAAACATATTTAAAACAGGTCATGTGAGTACAGTGGTTCAACCTTAATATTATAAAGCGACGAGAATACTTTTTGTGTGGCAAAAAAACAAAATAACGACTTTTCAACAATATCTAGTGATGGACGATTTCAAAACACTGATTCATGAAGCTTTACGAATCTTTTGATTCGAATCAGTCGTTCGGAGCGCCAAAGTCACGTGATTTCAGTAAACGAATGGGGTAGTCGTGGCCTAATGGTTAGGGAATTGGGCTTGTAACCTGAAGGTTGCTGGTTCGATTCCCACGCCAGCAGGAATTGAAGGTGGGGATTGTGAATGAACAGCACTCTCCCCACCTTCGATACCATGACTAAGCTGCCCTTGAGCAAGACACCTAACCCCTAATTACTCCCCTTGTAAGTCGCTTTGGATAAAAGTGTCTAATAAATGTAAATTTTGTATTTATTGTCAGTACTGGGCTCACTTCACATGGGTACATGTGTACTGTGTGTGTGTGGATGACTGTGTTCGTCCAGCACCAATGACCATTTCGGGACCCAGGAAAAACCCTCACATAACTAGATGTCCTCTAGTGAGTAAAACAAGGTGATGAAAAATACATATGTTTGAGCTGTGCCACGTGACGATGCTCAGAATAGAAGTCCTGATCTCACTCTCCTCTCTCACTCTTCTCGCTTACTGTCTTATATATATATATATATAAAAAAAACATTTTACTAAAAACTTCCAGCGCAAAAGCCTCAGAAACCCACCCCTGGTGCCGCACATGCTGCTAACCCAAAGAGAGCGGCTCACATCTTTAAATAAAATGCAAACAAACTGGTAGTATTCCAGGCAAAAACACAGAGCAAGAAATTCCAAGCTGTGTCGTTGCCGTCAGGCGAGCGTGAGGGTGGATTCAGCGGTTTGGATGCCGGATGCCCTGTGGAGTCTAGTAATGTGTTTTCTTCATTCACGGGCACCTCAGGAAAACCGTGACGAGATTACGCTGCTGCAGCGGCTTCCGAAGGATATAAAGTGGCCCGGTTATGGTGATGTCACCAAGTAATGGCATGCGTGATGGAGGTTTGATGTTTAAGCTCCTGTTAGCGTGGAGCGGGAGGGTGCTATCGCAGCTTCTTAGCAGGAGCCCGAGGCAGCACCATGGGCTAGAATTCACTTAGAAAGGAGAGTAAACTACTCTGATGTTGTTTGCAACCAAATGCACGCTGAAACTCAATAAATGATGCGCCCTCCTCAGGCTCGTTCGCTTGATAAATAGAGGCGAATAGACAATGGCTACGTTTCGTGCTGGCGTTTGGCGCAGAAAAAAAATTGAGTTTTTTGTGATTACTTTAGCAGAATGTCAGAGAGTAAGTTTCCCTGGTGTAAACAGTGCTGGAGGGGGGTTACCTGGAAGTGTCCTGAACGCTTGAAGCATTTTAGCTAGCAATCTTACCACGACTGTTTGATGTTTGGATGCGCAGCTCTGCATTAGCTTGGGCTACTGCTCCACATGTTTCTGCTTTATGTTATTTACAGTATGTGTGAGTGAGGGAGAAACGGTGTTGACACCTCAAGATCAGATAGGAAATGCTAAGGATTTTGTGTTTGAAATTACATAATTAATATGGACAATGCCTTTGAATTTAATGAGTTTAAAATACAAAAAAAATGCTTATTTGGATGCACTTTTTTTTTTTTTTTTTTACTTTTTTTTTTTGAGATTTTAATTTTGACAAGAAAAATAAAAGAAAAGAAAAACAGACAGACCAGGGAATATCGGGCAAACTCGTCGTAGACTAACAGAAGTGCTCAACATCATGTGAAACAGAAAAGGGAAAGAATAAATAAATAAAAGACAATGAGCAAGTACAGACATCTACATCTCAATATGTATTCATATAAGATATCCATTTTTCCCAGTATGCATCACATTTCTTTCGGGCATATCTCAGAGAGAAAGTCAACTTTTCCATAACATAAATTTCCTTGATTATCTCTATCCATTCAGCAATTGTCGGGGAATCTTTACTTAACCACTTCCTAGTTATAGCTTTCTTGCTGCCAGCTAAAAGTATTTGTAACAAATATCTATCTTTCTTTCTCAACCCTGTTGGTAGGTTTCCTAAATATATAACACTGAAATTAAACTCGAGGTCTGAGCCAAGTACTAACCCGACTACCCTCACCAACTCAATCCAATACGAAGAGATATTGGGGCATTCCCAAAAGATATGAAAGTGACCAGCAGACACATTACCACACATTCTCCAACACTGACCATGTTCAGGGTTGTTACTCTGTGTCTTTTTTATATTGGGGGTTGTAAAGAATCTTAAAATGTTTTTCCAAGTGAATTCCCTCCACAAACCTGAGCTAGAAGTGGTAGATTGTGTCCTACATATATTCGACCAGTCTTCCTCACTTATCTTTATGTTGCCTTCTTTCTCCCACCTCTTTTTTTACATATGTTGTTGAAAGCCCCCTGTCTAACTGTAGACATGAGTATTGGATGCACTTTTTTAAAGGTGTAATTATACAATTAAGTGCTGAGCAACATTAACAGCATGCAATTACTTTATTAAGTAAGAACTGTAATAATGTTGTAATATAAAAATTATTATACTACTATATTAATATATATTTTGTTTTTTGGGTTACACTTTATTTTTAGGTACTCGGTAATAATAATTAACCACATGTACTAACTATAGGGTTAGAATGAGGGTTTGGTTTAGGGTTAATTGACCGTTCGCAAAGACTCGCCCCCTTTAGTTACTGTTGCTATGTCCGCTCTCACGCCACACATCATGTTCTCACGCTGTGAAAAATACATCGTGGAGCAAAGAGGACACTGACAACACGTGAAACAGTTTCATATTTAATATATTGTAATTTTTTTAAAGAAGTTTAATCAATAAATAGCGTCTAGTGTGTGTTTAATGTGTGGTGACAGATCGCTGTAGCTCCTCGTGAACCGATCATCTCTTCATACTAGTTCATTTATAGCATCAAATAAACATGAATGAACATCAGAAGGAATGTTGTTTCAAGCGCGGAAAGACGTGAGGACACACAATTTATCAAGTTCATGTCATCTTCCCTGAATGCTTTGTCAGACAAAATGGCGGATTCGGGGTTATGATTGGTCAGATCGCCTGTCAATCAAACTGTCAATCAAACAAAATCATGTCTAATTATACATAATTCCTAGTTATTACAACAGCAAACACATGTAACGTGTAACAGTCACACTGTAAAATTAGTGTTACCGTTTTTTGTTTACAACTCTGTTTATAAATTTTTTAATCATTTTTAAAATAGCGTGATGCTGCTTTTACAGTGACTGATGACTTTTATAAACATAAAAAATGCTGATTTGCATTCTTCATCCATCATGGAGAAAATAAGGATTTTATTTTTGTTTGTAAACAATAACACAATCTTGTTATTATTACTTTATTATTATTAATATTATTATCACCATCATTATTGATGAGGTTCTTCAAACTTTCAAAGCAAGTGTGATAATAATAATTATAATAATAATGCTTAATAATGCTTAAAATAAGAATTTTAAATTGCAGCAGTTTTTTTTAATTCATTTATTTACTTTTTGCATTTGGTTGGAAAAAAAGATCTCGACTAGCCGATTGCTGGCTTTGAAACAGCTTCTCGATTCATGAAAGAGCGGAGACCTTGCAGGAACCTCTGAATAAACTGATGGAATACACACTGTATTGTTCCATCAGCTGGTATTTGAAGTGGAAGGAGCTAAAAGACATACTTTTTTAAACAGAAATTTTCAAAGTTACTACTATAGCATCAAACCCCCCCCCCCCCCCCCCCCCCTCAGCCCAACACATTTACTATCAAAACTCCAGAGGCCATTTTCAACATGTATTAAACATTTTGTCCTTTGAAAAAACCTCCACATCATTATGTTTTTAATACGACACACACTAACAACAAACTATATAGACCTTATTGTGAAAAGGCAGAGATACGCTATTATTATTATGACCATTTACTAACAAAATGAGAGTTATGGGGGGTTTGGGGGAGCAGTTTCACAATAAAACCATAGGCATCATGTCAATGTGATTATTTAAACTATAGATTTCACATCACAGATATATCATGAAACTCCATTTCCTCTTTATTCTCTATGGCAGCACAAATAAAAGTCGTGATAAATTACATTGATAAAAGAATCAATTACTCACATAAGGCACATCCTTTGCTCTTCATTTTGTTGCATTAACCTTAAAAAACATCCTGTCTTTGTCAGTAAGTGAAAATATATATTTATATATATATAAAATACATCAACTGAACATCTTAATCATGACTTCAGAAGTGGGTAGTAACTTTCAGGCAAGATTTAAAGGCAACATTACAAGGGTTAGTTCACCCAAAAATGAAATTTCAGTCATTAATTCCTCTCCCTCATGTGGTTCTACACCCATAAGACCTTCGTTCATCTTCAGAACACAAATGAAGATATTTTTGATCGTTTTTCTTTGTTTGTTTTTTTACCTCCCATAGAAAGCAACGTAATGACCACATTCAAGGTCCACAGAAGTAGTAAAGACATGGTCAAAATGGTCAATGTGAGTACAGTGGTTCAACCTCAGTGCTCTGAAGCGACGAAAATACTTTTTGTGCACCCAAAAAAAAAATAACAACAACTTTTTTCAACATTATCTTCTCTTCCCGGTCATTCTCCAACACTTTTTACTTTGTCTAGAGCAGCACTTCCATGTTCTACATCAGAACGACGACTCAAACCAGATAAAATTAGACCCGAGTTCGACCCGACAGACATTTTTCCTAACCCGAGTGAACCGAAAGTAAAGTGGCGAGCGGGGACTTTTTCAACCGGGGATGACAGACCAAATTCAGAGACGACAATTAAGAAACACCACGGCAGGTGTGGATTTAAGTCCCATCTTCCTACCTCATTTGTAGGCTAGATGAAATTCATTCTCTAAGCTACGTTGGATGTTGCCAGATAATGTAGCCTCCTTATAGTAGAATAAAACTTAATTTTAAGGACTTTTAACTAGTTGCTTATTAGCATGCATATTACTAGAATATTGTCTGTTTATTAATACTTATGAAGCACATATTAATGCCTTATTCTGCATCACCATATTAATCTTACCCAGTACCTAAACTTTACAACTACCTTCTAACTTTTAATAAGCAGTAAATTATGGGTTTGTTGAGGGAAATAGTTAATAGTTTATATGAGTTCCCTATACTAAAGTGTTACAGAGAATATGTTTTCCATAGATTTTCACTAGTTTTGTTTTAGGAAAAACATGAAAATATACAATTATGGATTAAGTTTTGTTAATTTGATTTAGTTGATTAGTTTGGCCTCAACTGCATTTAGAGGGTTTTCTGTAATCAATCTGGCAACAGAACGACGTGTTTTCTCCAGTACAGTTTTGTTTTTGAAGGAAGTATTTTATGCTCATCAAGCCTGTATTTATTTGATCAAAAATACAGAAAATACAGTAATATTGTGAAATGTTATTACAATTTAAAATAATGGTTTTCTATTTTTAATATACTTTAACCCCTTAAACCCGAAATGTTCCGCCGGCCCACGGGCGCCCCCTACTATGAAAATATTAATAGTCATATTTTTCAAAACTCAAGCCTTCTTCATCACAAAATAGGTGTCATTTGAAAGCTTATAGTGTGAACTTTACAATGAATGTAAGCACTTTGAATAAATCCTAAGTACTGCAGAGTTATTTACTGAAAAGTAAAAAATATATATTTTCATAATTTATGATTTTTTTATTATTATTATGTACGCCAATGTGTCAAAAGCATCATATAGCTCAGATAATCATGTGTTATATGTCATTTGAAAGGTTTCATGGAGTAGAATTCAACGAGCATAATTGTTTTGGGCTTTGACTAAACTTGGGTGATTTTTTGTACGTGAAACCCCAAAAGACCCAAATGTAAAAAATAAACTGATGCAGCATTTATGTCACGTTTTGGCTCCTAACGTCATGAAACAAGCACAGATTGTGGAAAATTGGGCATTATTTAGAGCAGATTCTCATGATTAAAATGAGCCCAACATAATCGTAATCCAATGAAGTGATCACGAGATATCGATCACGCAATTACGACACATAAAACCCTACAGGCGCACATCTGCTATGGCTAAAACTAAAATGTAGCTATCAAGTGGCATTTCAGCATATAACTTCATGAAACAGGCATAGATTGTGGAAAATGGCACATCATTACTTACAGTGGATGCTCCCGATTGAAATGAGTCCAAGATTAACAAAATCCCATGCGTCGATCACGAGTTACTCCACGTGAAAGTACGACTTTAAAAATACCCACTAGGGGGCGACGAGGGCTAAACAAAAAAGGCCACCTTGATTCCAAATGCTCCAACTTTTGAAAACTTTATCCGATCACCACACAATTTGAGCCAGATACAGCTCACATATAGAGGATAATATAGAGGATCACAAAAAAAGAATGAACTCGCTACCGTATTTCCTTAATTTTAAATTCCTTTTTAAATTAGAAATATATGAATTTTTAAAAAATTTTCCAATTTTTTTTTTGCTGTTTATTTGCAGTTTCTGAGCATGAGAATGTCCAAATTTAATTTAAAAAGTTTCCTTTCCAAAGATACCCACCTTTTGACTCTCCTCGCTAGTTTTGGAGTTACGCGTCTTTACTTTTTTGTGCGTCACTCAGAAAAAAGACCTCTGAAAATACCCTCAGGGTTAAAAGGGTTAAAATGTCACTTATCCTGTGATCAAACCTGAATGACTCCAGTGTCACATGATCCTTCAGAAATCATTCTGATATGATGATTTATTATCAGTGTTGATAACAGTTGTGCTGCTTTATATTTTTTATAGCCTGATATACTTTTCTCCAGGATTCTTTGATAACTAAAAAAAAATAATAAAAAGAACAGTATTTAACAAGACACTTCCGCTCAAATTTTTTTTTTTTAAGAAATAAATACTTTTTTTTCCAGCAAGAATGTATTAAATTGATAAAAAGTGATACTAAAGATTTATATTGTTAGAAAATATTTCCATTTTGACTGTTTAAATGCTTTTTAATCATAAAAAAGTATCCCAGATTATATATAAGAATATTAAGGATCATGTGACACTGAAAACTGAAGTAATGATGCTGAAAATTCATCTTTGGAATAAAATTTTGAAATTGTAATATTCTTTAACAATATTACTGATACCCCTACAGACCTCTAGTGTGAAGTAAAGTTGATTATTTGGAAAGCAGGTACTGAAAAATTTCTTGGCAGGCTGAAAAAGTTCAATTTTCTGAGAATAAAGAAAATATGAGTCAGTGGCCCGCCGCCGCTCCCTGGTTTGAGATGGCGGTTTCATAGGCCATTAGCCAGTCATGGGGAGAAAGGCAGGCGGTGTCCTCCCGCTGCGTGTCATTTTCCTCCACGCGCCGACGACGGCCCGCGCCGCAGTACCGCGGCGACACGACCTCCAACATCCATTTTCACATGCAGAGGAGTAGTTTAACTGCCACGGCCTCGCGCGGCACGCATTAGAGACGCACCGGCATACTTATGAGGGCAGCAGTGGCTCGGATTCACTCGAGCTCAAAGAAAACTTTTAATGATGGCAGTAAGTAAAAGGGTGCAATTCCCGGAGGGAGAGCGCATTACTTTGTGAAAATTTTGTAGGAGAGACAAAGATGCCGGCGGCAAGCAACGTTGCTGTGATGTTGGTGCCGCACATTTGGTGGCATCGAGTGTGTGACGAATACAATTTATTTTGTGGCGACGCAGCTTAAGGGAAGCTCTCACGCTGAGGTCCAAAATCACAATCTAACCCAGAGCGATGCTGACAAATGCAGTCCTGTGGCAAGAAGATGTGCAGAGCTCTGGGATCATGTAGTGTTATTAGAACTAGTTAACAGGGAACTACAAATAGACAGAAAATCGAGAAAGTTTCCGACAGTCACAACTAAAGGCTACGATTTGCTGTTTTTTTTAACCTCGGGATTTTTAAAATCTGCATACGTTTGTCTGAAATCTTGTGTTTGAAATGAAAAGTAACTTAAGAAGAGTGTTAGAAAAATCAACATGATGCATTTTTGATTTTTAAATAGCCATGCTGTTTTGTTTTGCCAATTTTATCGCTAAATGCCAAATGTCTCAAAGCAACTTCATATTATATATAATATCAGATTCAGTAAAATACATGTTTTTTAATGTTACTAGATCATTCGTACATATATACTTAAGCTAGTTTGCCTCCAGCAAATCTAAGACATTACATACAATAGTTATGGAAGACCATTTTTGTCATATAACAAAAAAAAATCTTTTGGTTCATAATAATTGGAAAAAAAAAAATTATATATATGTAACGGGGTTGTTTCTGCGTTGTGTTTTGAATTCATGATGGACACCAATTCGCGCTTGAAGATTTTATTCTGTCAACAAATTAACAGCAGTGATCAGGCTCACGTTCACCCTCCTGCATATACTGTATGACGAACAAACTTAAATGTTACCACAACGTAATGTAACCTAACACAAATCATGAAATATACATACAGACACATATAAACATTATTCCATGAGATGGTTACACAACCCATAAAATACATTTTTCTCACGGAGCGCTCACTCACCGCAGCCATTCACTCTCTCGGCTGACGCGAATCTAAATTACCCTACCAGAACCAGTTCAATATCCGGGTGGAGTGTAATTAAAGGGGCCATACATGAAAATGTGTAGCAAGTGGACATACCTTTTTAACCCTGTTACATACATATATACAGCTCTGGAAAAAATTAAGAGACCACTGCATATTTTTTGTTATTTTGACCAGTTGTTGCTTTTGGCAAATAAATGCTCTAAATTACAATATTTTTATTTGGAATTTGGGAAAAATGTCAGTAGTTTATAGAATAAAACAAAAATGTTAATTTTACCCAAACACATACCTATAAATAGTAAACCCAGAGAAACTGATAATTTTGCAGTGGTCTCTTAATTTTTTCCAGAGCTGTATATATATATATATATTGTTTCAATGGTGACGCGTCATTGTTTGTCACATGACACACCACAGCCACAATAGCGCTGTATGACTGATGATCTGCTTTTCATTTTTTCTTTTTTCAAAATACTCTCAAATTTGTTAACTATAGCATGAAATATATGATATTCCGATTGTCAAATATGTGCAAGTGGATGTGTTTTGCTGTTTAAACACGCTTATAATGATCGCGTTATTTGAGCTCGATGGGCGCCGCCATGTTAGTTTGCACCGCAGTAGAGAAAATTGGATCTGTTGGATTTACATCACGTGAATTCATCCGCTTCTCCCGAAATACATGAAGATGAGTGAGCCGGTGAACTGAGAGGAGAATAGAGTCAAATTTAAAGTTACTTACACAACGTGCATCTGATACGAATAAAACGTGTCATCTGATTATTATGGAAAGATTGTTATAGATCAGTGTGTCTTTTACAAACTCTAAATGTATTTTTTTTGTTAGTATTTATGTGCATTTAAATGTCTGAAACACTGTCACTGCCTCACGTGATGCACTGAACGTTCTCATGTGATCATCGAAGGGTTAAAAATGTGAAATTTTGAAACCAGTTCAAAATTATGAGATAAAAATCGTAATTATCAAATAATTATTACCAAAAAAAAAAAAATCAACTTCCTATCTTGCGATACCCTTTTATATATTGATATATATGAATGTAATAATGTGACACTGACTTACTTTAAAGTTTTAGTTCACTTTCAAATGAAAATGATCCCAAGCTTTCCTCACCCTCAAGCCGTCCGAGGTGTACATGACTTTCTTGAACACAAGCGGAGATTTATTAATAAATATCCTAACGCATCCGAGGATAATGGCATGAGCTGAAGAAAGAGTCTCCGTCCATCATAAACGTGCTCCACACGGCTCTGGGGGTTAATAAAGTTCTTCTGACGCGAATCGATGCATTTGTGTAAAAAAAAAAAATCCATATTTAACAAGTTATGAAGTAAAATATCTAGCTTCCGCCAGACCTCCTTCCACATTCAATCTAGGAAGAAAGTGTAAACTGGCGTCACGTCAGTTAAGCTTCTTCCGTAAGATGAATAGAGAAGGCGTAGGACGTCGCTTCGCTTCCGGAGATGTGTGGAGCACGTTTATGATGGACGGAGACTCTTTCTTCAGCTCTTGCCATTATCCTCGGATGCGTTAGGATATTTATTAATATATCTCCGCTTGTGTTCAAGAAAGTCATGTACACCTCGGACGGCTTGAGGGTGAGGAAAGCTTGGGATCATTTTCATTTGAAAGTGAACTGAAACTTTATGAACTAACCCTTTACTAATCCTTTAATCGTGTGTTCTTTTTCCCTTATGTGGCAGAAATGGACTTTCATATCATTTACAGTAGATGCACTTCAAAACTTAATACTCAGTAAGCCTCATTAAGTAAAAAGATGCGCTTTAACATCACCACATAAAACAAATATCTAAAAGCAACAACAACATACTGAAAGTCAGCAGAAACGACCTGTAACACTTACTGCATCAATTATTCATGTTACAATGCATGCTGGGAGCTTCAAATCAGCAACATTGTTCAATATGAAATATTGAATAAATTTGCTCAGACAACTCTGTAGGCATTTGGGAGAATATTGCTGGTCTAACTTGTGTTTTTAGAGTAGTGGATCCAAAGAAATGTAATTTTTGTCTCAAAATATAATTGCATGTTTTACACTTTGAATAATTCATTTGCTTAAATTAAATATTTTAAATATTTAAACTCTAAGTTTAAATGCATTGATGCAATCTTTCTCAACAAATCTGGAAATTTACATAATTGGCAGATTGACTTCATGCTCTCGGCTTAGAGATTCATATTACATTTTTGTATTACTTGTTTTCAAACATCTGAAATGTGACCTTTAAAACGTGGTAATAAAAATGCTACAGCTTACTGGAGATTATACTGTTAGTACTGTTAAGACCCACACCAATAACAGCATCTTAAGCAGCAGGAACAGGAGGATGGAATGCAATGCAAACATCGACACATATCAACAAATCAGAGAAGCTCACACTTTACAAACAATAACTGCCTCCATAATGGAGGACATCATAAAGAATGACTCTCTCAGTCTGACGCATTTTATTAAAGATGTACGAATTTTTTTCTTTTTTTAATGTAAGTATCTGTCGGGTCAGGGTTCAGCAACCTGGCTATACAGCAATACATTTCATCAGTAAACTCTTATCATGTAACAGTTCTCCAGACGTGTATATATATATTTAAAGGAATAGTTCACCCAGAAATGTAAATTCTGTCATCATTTACTCAGTATCACGTCATTTCAAACCTTTTCCACAAAAACGAATTCTACTCCTTGTCAATTTCCATGCAGTCCCCATGGAGTCTGAGGTTTGAAAGCTTGCTAAAGTGAACGCAATCTTAAAAGTAGTCCATGAAAGCTGCGCACAATACTGTATATATGAATTTTCTTACTTCATATGAGGAACAAACTGAATTTTAAGGCGTTATCCAAAAGATAATCTTCCCATCCAGTGAGCTGTTAACTTACTGAATCACTGTGAATGAATCATCGAGTCGAGTGAGTTGAACTCAAGAACCAAATCCGTGAACAGTCTGTATTCATTTACAGATGCATTTCAAAAGAACAACTCTTTCAAATCAGACATCTCTAGTTTTCTTGTGAACTCTCCTGACTCTCAAACAGGTCCAGAAGAATGACTTCAGAGTCATTTTGATCAATTTTAAAGGGACAGCTCACCCCAAAATGTATCATGTACTCACTCTTATGTTGTTCCAAACATGAAAGACTTTTTTTCCCCAAGGAAACAAGAATTTTACTCCTTGCCAATTTCCATACAGTCGTCATGGGATCTTACAAGCGTATAAAAGAGGACACAAATGTAAAAGTAGTCGATTTTAATTATGTGCAATATACACTATAAAAATAATGCTGGGTTAAAAACAACTCAAGTTGGGTTGAGCATGGACAAACCCTGGGATTAGTTTGTTTTAAACCCAGCGATTGGGTTAAATGTTTGCCCAACGATGTTTTATTTAACATTGGGGGAAGTTTTAATTTTCTGATTGGTCAGTTTGAGTGTCTCACTTTTGATTTCAGTTGGGTTTTGATAAAAAAAAAAAAAAAAAAGATTGCAACTGTTGCTTTGTCTCTTTCCCTCAACACTTTCTCTCTTTCTATCCCTCAGGTAACATTTTACATATACGCTGGGTTCGATTTATGGTATTTTAAGTTTTTATCATCTCATACAACTATTTTAAGTGTAACCATAACCATATATTGTCATTAAACCCTTTCAATTACAAATGAAGTGTTAACTATTTCACTATTTTAACTTTGATGTGCTACCTATTGCAGTACCAAGTAGCAGTGGGTGGTGATAAACAAGGCTGGGTAGGTTACTTTTAAAATGTATTTCACTACAGATTACAAAATACATGCTTTAAAAAGTAATTTGTAACGTATATCGTTACATTACTCAAGTTTAGTAACTTAATCTAAATACTTTAGAATACTTTGGAATACTAATAAGTGTGGAACAAACACAAAAAAGGTAATTGCAAGTTTTTATCTCACAATTCTGACTTTTTCCCTCAGAATTGTGTGATATAAAGTTGCAATTGTGAGTTATAAAGTCAGAATTATGAGATATAAACTCGCAATATTGAGAAAAGCCAAAATATGATAAAATCACAGTATTGAGAAAAGACAAAATTATGAGATATAAACTGAAAATATTAAGAAAAGTCATAATTATTAGATATAAACTCACAATATTGAGAAAAGTCAAAAATATGAGATAAGTTTATATCTCCTAATTCTGACTTTATAACTTGCAATTGTGAGTTTAAATCTCGCAATTCTGAGAAAAAGAAGTCAGAATTGTGAGGGGAAAAAACAAATTGTGAGAAAAAGTTGCAGTGACGAGTGAATAATAAAATGACTCACAAAACATGAAAACAGTCGTGGATCATCAGGTCATGACAGGACAGTTCGGCAATTTTTTTTTTTTATAAATTCAGTCATTTTGTCTTGTTCAGGACAGAACTAAATAAAAATAATAACATTTTTATGATCCTCTTAAAAGTATTAAAATGTTGATGAAACTTAACTCCGCTTTTTCAGACTGTCAGAGTCAGAGAATCACCAATTGCTGTTTAAATGACATTAAAACTCAAAGTAATTACTTTGGTAATCTAAAACACTTTTCAGATGTAACTATAATCTGATTACCACCCATTTAAAATGTAACTGTAATGAAATACAGTCACTCAAATTTTGTATTTTAAATACGTAACTAAGTTACTTGTGTTTCGTTACTCCCCAACCCTGGTAATAAAAATTCAATACACAAACAAATCAGACATCTTGAGTTTTCTCATGAACCCTCATGACTCTCAAATCGCTCCAGAACAATCTTCAGAATTGTATTGGTCACTTTTATGATATTTTGTTAAACTTACATGGATAGTTCACCCTAAACTTACATCATTTCCTCATTGTACCAAACCACGTTTGTATAAAATCCTTTATTGTTCTTGACTTTAATTGGACAAAAACAGTTCTTCAAGAACACCTTCTTTTGTGTTTCGTGGAAGACGTAAAGTCATACGGGTTTGGAACGACCAGAGGGTGAGCAAATGATGACAGAACGCTCATTTTCGGTCAACTAATCCTTCAAGGGCCACAGCGAATGCTCGTCTCAAACGGATGAACAGACGCCAATGATGAGCCAGCAGAACTGTCCTGGCATCATAAAGGCCTATGCAGCATAATTTACCTCCATCATCCAGCAGCTCATTAAAATGTGCTTATAGCACGAAGCCGAAATGATCCATTAATACGAGGCAAAGACTTCATAGTGAATTGTAGTTTTGTGGCTTTTGCAACAGTTCACGTGCTCTCCCGGACAGCAGCACCCTGCATTTCATCGGTTCATCACTATTCCGGCATGTTTGCAGCAGCTTAGGTGACCTTTAATTAACTGTGACTTTCAACATTGTAACAATTATGCCTTGCGCACGCCTGGCTGGCTTCCATTTACTACAGAGAAGCTTTGTTATGACTGTTTATAATTGAGAATGTGGAGGCTGTTGAGATATCGTGGTTATCATTAATTGGGAGAGCGTGTGTACGAGGAGTATGTAATTGCCGAAGGTTGGCTTGCTCTGTATGGTGCGCTCGAGCATCCGTGCTGTTGTGATTGTGCCATTTCGTGTTCTTTTCGACGTGGAACGTTTCGTGTGCTATCGCCATACTCGAAGCTCCTCCAGCTGAGTGTGTGAGAGATCGTTCTGCGGAGGAATGTGTTTTTAAGAAAGAGGAGCGAAAGCACAGGCGACTCTAGTAGTTTCCACAGCAAAAAAAAATAAAGAAACAAGAACAAGTTGGACAGCTGGGTTAGTGGATAATGCTAGATTTAAAAAGGGTCATGGTTTGTTATGATTGTGGACATGTTCACCATGAAAAATAATGTGACACTAGCTGTTTCCATGCATTTTGGGATATCGCATTAAAAACAAAAACACCAAGATGTGCATGCATTCAAAAAACGCAGATAAACTTATGCACTCAATTGTGTAATGACGAGGAGTCAGCGAGTAAAATCCAAATGCAGCTTTTATTTGAAAACGTGGTCAGACAGGCATAGGTAGGGATGGCTGACGTGCAACTAACGTTTCGACACAGTGTCGAGATCCCGAAGCATAGATGTTTCGAAACACTGCTCCGAACTGTGATTCAAAACACCCATGTCACGTGACTATGGCTAAATGAAGCTTCTGCGCGTTTCGACAGGAGGCGTGCTTGCCGAGTCTGCGTTTGATTGACAGGGGCGGGAACAAATCACACAATCGCACATCTGTCTCAACTCCCACAAAGTTTAAAAGAGGAGTTAATGCACCTTCACCTCGTGGGTTTTTGTGAGCGGAGAAAGATTTTGAGATAGCGTTTACGATATAGTGACATTTATAAAAAAAAATCTGTAAAAAACTAACAAAAATGAGACCATTGTGGATTGATGTGTTTTATTAATTTTCATTTTTCATGACCAAAATAACCTACTTATTATTATTATATATTATAGTTATATAGTGAGGATGTTAAAAACTCACCACATTAACAAAAACACAACATTTTTATTTTTTTAAATGGCTTGTTGTCAAAGTTTTTTCAGATAACTTGGGCAATTGACCACTAGGTGTCACCGTGGAGACGGGTGTCGGTATAGTTTCGAAGCCTCGACACAATACGGCACATTTGCTTCAACTGTTTCAGTGTTTCATGAAGCCTCGCTCTGCCCACCACTAGGCATAGGTCAACAACAGCAAACAGGAATAGCAAAGGGCAGACAGGCTCGTGGTAATATCCAGGCGGGAGGTCAGAGGCAGGCAGATAATCATCGAACAAAACAAGGAATGGACAGGATCGGAAACCCGCAAACAAACAGGGAAATAACGCTCAGAAATTGTGACAAGGGAATCAACAATACTTCGCAGTGAGGAAGAGCGTGAGTGATGTATTTATAGCGGAGTGATGAGACTAATGAGTGACGATGATGTGGAACAGCTGGCGAATGAGCAGTGACTGGGTGAGGGATTCTGGGAAGTGTGTGTGACCTCTAGTGGTGAATGGAAGTGGGATGAATAACCGAATTCATTACAAATTGAGGCTGATACATTTTTTTATTTGATGAGAAGATGTGCGCGTAATCTACCATGGAGTATCGTTTGTTCCCTATCCACTTTATTCCTGAAGAGCCTAACGCGTTTTGAATTATGAACTTCCATTCAAAAAGACTGAAAAGAATAATTTCGAATCATAAAATTGCCCTACAAATAAAGCTTATCTGTCACTTTGACTGAATGAGCTGTCAGTTTTCCTTTATCTTTTATTTTCAGACATCATGAGATTAATGTAACACTTGGTATTTTAACGTGCTTTGAGAGCAGCGGGACTTTTATTATGTGTGACGGAAACACATTTGCCAAATAAACCCTTTTTCTTTTTTTTTTAAATCACATCTTTACCTCAATAGAGGATGTGATTGGATAACTGTTCAAACCACCTGGTCAATTTCATCACACAGAATCTCAAATATTGTTTTAATGATTCTGATTCTTTAATGCCCGAGTCTGTCACCAAAATGAGTCTCACATGATTGTGTTCTGAAGCATCCGAATGCAAGATAACATTCATGACAACATGACAAAAGAGATGGTGCTTTATTCGCAAATGTCTTGTGTGATATTCCAATTTTGCGCAAAGTTGAAATGAGCAACTTTGGAAGAAAACATAGCTAATGTTATAACAATGTAATAACATGTAATTGAACTAACCAGATCCGTTTTTATAAAAAAAACATACTAATTAATACTTGTATATGTGAACAGGATCATGCAAAAAAAAAAAAAAGAAAAAGAAAAAAAAAAACATAAAAGCACCAAAATGTTATGGTTACTAATAACAAAAATAAAAAGTATTTACACAAAATTTACACAAAATATAATCATGTGATGTGTTTCTAGAAATGTCCTGTTTTCCACCATGAAATATATGCTAATTCATACTTTTTTACCTTCCACAAACAAATTTGATAGTAATACAGTACAATTACATATAATGAGGTGTTAAACCATTTACAGTTTACATCGTATGCGGTAAAACAGCCAATTAACAGTTTTTTTCCTGTAACAATATTTAAACTTTATTATGGTGTAACAAACATGTATTTGTGTCCTCTGCTTGAAAAATGTGCTTAAAATAAATATCACTCGCTTTAAATCTAATGCAATGACATTCATGCAGTTTTTCCACTGTTGTTAAAGTTTTTTAGGACATTTTTGTCAAAAAGATGGACAGATTCAATCTCAAAATAGAAGAAGAAATGCACATCCTTCCTATTCTCTTTCAATACCGACCTCACATTACTAACTTCCTCCTTTCCCGTTTCACCCATTAAAATCTTTAATCATCACCATATATTTTTCATCTTCACACATTTTTCATATCTCCATAATAAAGTCTCTTAAAATTTTCAACCAAACCATATCCTCTATGACTCTATATTAGTGTCTGCTATGTTAATATATTCCTAGTCTGTACCAATATTTTCAAATTTAGCTTGTTAGAAGTTATTTTTACTCGTATGCAAGACAGTACTATCAATATTACATTCATTCCCTTCGAACAGCTACTTCCAGCAGGAATCATTACTGGGAAAAAAAGTCTCCTACACTTTGTTTGCTCATTCATACACTTATTAACTTTCCCCCCCGGTTAGATTTACACATTTTTTTTAGCTAGTGAACGAAAATGAATGAGTGAATTTTGGACAGTGCTGTTAATACATCGTTCTGGAGCCGTCATGGAATCATATCAAAAGTTTGGGATTGGTACATTTTTTTTAATGAAGAAGACTCTTATGCTCACCAAGGCTACATTTATTATCAAAATTACAGTGAAAACAGTTTCTACTTCAATATATTTTAAAATCATTCATTCTCGTGATGGCAATGCTAGATTTTCAGCATCATTACTTCAGTCCTCACATGATCCTCGAGAAATCATTCCGATATGATGATTTGGAGCCAGTGGCGGGACCGGGATTTGTTTTCTTGGGGAAGCAGAGAGCGGGTGCGAAGCATGACATCTGATCTTGGGGTCACCAAGTCACCATTTTTAGAAATTTTTGGCTTTTTTACCTTCATATTCACACTCCATATCGAAGTGATTTCACTATGACTAGCAGCAATTACTTATAAAGGCTGCGCTGAGTCAGTTTTGCTGCTCTAAACTTGTGCAAACTTTTGAAAAACGATGCTGTTATCTCCATGTAAACAACAAAAACTGATTTGTGAAAATGGTGACATCATGTGCATGCGTATAGACACTTATATCACACTTCCTACTTCCGGTCCCATCGCAGCGAATTCAACAGGAATGGCTGAATTCTCTCGCCAGTGTTTCTGCTGTGATCCGGCAAGCTCAGTTTTCACGATTTCACAACAAGAATAGAGGAAAGCATGATACAGCTGTCACATGATCACCACCAGGGCTGGGTAGGTTACTTTTAAAATGTATTTCACTACAGATTACAAAATACATGCTTTAAAAAGTAATTTGTAACGTATTTCGTTACATTACTCAAGTTTAGTAACTTAATCTAAATACTTTGGAATACTAATAAGTGTGGAACAAACACAAAAAAGGTCATTGCAAGTTTTTATCTCACAATTCTGACTTTTTCCCTCAGAATTGTGTGATATAAAGTTGCAATTGTGAGTTATAAAATCAGAATTATGAGATATAAACTTGTAATATTGAGAAAAGTCAGAATTATGAGATATAAACTCACATACTAAATTCACAAATGCAAGCAAAAAAGTCAGTATTGCAAGTTTATATCTCCCAATTCTGACTTTATAACTTGCAATTGTGAGTTTAAATCTCGCAATTCTGAGAAAAAGAAGTCAGAATTGTGAAATGCAAACTCACAATTGTGAGGGAAAATACAAATAGTGAGAAAAAGTTGCAGTGACGAGTGAATAATAAAATGACTCACAAAACATGAAAACAGTCGTGGATCATCAGGTCATGACAGGACAGTTCAGTTGACAGTTGGGCATTTTTTTTTTAATAAATTCAGTCATTTTGTCTTGTTCAGGACAGAACTAAATAAAACTAACAACATTTTTATGATCCTCTTAAAAGTATTAAAATGTTGATGAAACTTAACTCCGCTTTTTCAGACGGTCAGAGTCAGAGAATCACCAATTGCTGTATAAATGGCATTAAAACTCAAAGTAATCACTTTGGTAATCTAAAACACTTTTCAGATGTAACTGTAATCTGATTACCACCCATTTAAAATGTAACTGTAATGAAATACAGTTACTCAAATTTTGTATTTTAAATACGTAACCAAGTTACTTGTATTTCGTTACTCCCCAACCCTGATCACCACATGGACTTTCAGTCTGTTTGTTTTCGTCAGTCACATGCTTCCTTTGTTTGTATTTCCCGCCACAATCTGTCACCATGGAAACCTCACTAATCCCCACAGCTGTATGTCATCATTAGTCTCGTTCTCCTGTAAGTTCAGTTCAGTTGGTTTGTCCTTGTCTGGTCCCGGATCTATTTTGGTCGTGTTGCTTTGTCTCTGTCTGCATTATTAAAGTTTACCTGTTATAGCCAACATTCATCTTCGTGTGCGATTACAACCAGGGCGTAACATGATGAAGATCTTTCTTTTAAAATAAATCACGGCATACGTTCTCGTGTAGAAGACCGATGCATATCCGAACTGAAGATGTTTACATCTCATACCTGCTGAAACGTATTAACCTTAAATGTGCCTTCTGAATAATAAATAAATGTATTTCTTTATTTACTTTATTATTATTATTATTATTAGTAACAGCTTTTATCTCCTACTTATCGTATTTCATACCTATTGAATTTACATTTTTAAATGAATTTGACTGATGAGCTCCTCTACGAAAACTCCATATTGGTGATAGTTTTGAACACTTATATCTTCTAAATATGAATGTTGTCATTGTTTTGAAGTTAGCTTATAGGTAACAGTAAGGCTAACATATTCATAATGGAAGCCAAAAAAACTTCCATTTTGATTTCATGGTGACTTGAAGCAAATGAGGGAGTGGAAAATGACTTTAACCCTCTGCGGTCTGAGGTGTTTTAACAGGCCTTTGTGCTTATTTCTGTTACTTGTTACACGGCTCAAGTGTGATTGCACTGCATTCAGCCTGAAATATTATGTTAGCAGCATGAATGTAAAAGTTTGTATTTTTGAGAGAATTGAATACATTTAATGTGTTGCTAGTGAAAAGATATATTTTTAAGTCACTGAAATAAGGCCATAAAACAGACATCTGTTGTTGGCAGTGTTGCCGACGCGTTTCCCCCCGCAGAATTGGGCTACTTTTATACCGTTGCCGCAGGTTGTTTTTTTTTTTAGCTCGCAGGTTGAAGCGACCCCCAGTAATGTGATTTTTACCCCCCTTTCCTCAATAAAAAAATAATTAAAAAAAAAAGTGTACTTGCCCAGACTTTTGGATGCTAGCGTACGATGCACAATGCAGGAAATAGGGGTTGATTCCAGGACACCGCTTTCTAAATTAAATTGAGAATTGGGATTTCCACATCGATGTGGGACAACAACAACAAAAAGTGTACTGGCGCACTTTGGACTCTTATTGCGAATATCTCATTTGTAAATCCAAATGAGTTCAAAAGTAGGATCCATCTGGTTCAAGCTGTTTCACAGATAGTGTTTCCATCAAAGCAGAAAAAAAGTATTTTACAAATTTTATGTTTGTCTGCCCAGGGCAGTGTCCCAGCTGAGGGCCTGCCCGATCCTGCAGAGTGTATGTGTGTTTGTGCCTCATCTCATCTGTCCTAATGCCATCCAAACCGTCTGCTTCTCATCAAGTCTGGCAGAGCTGCCATCTTCAATTCAAGCTTAGCGCCTCAGCGTGTCTCTCCGGCTCTCGTGGGCTCGAGTCTCCTCTCTGTACTGGCAGAGTATGAAAACACTGCAATTCAGGAGGTCTCACTCAATCTTGGTATAATAGCAACACCTGCTTTGAATGAAGAAAACGTTCAGAGAACTCGCACAGTTTCGGCTCGATGAAATCCAATTCCAGTATCATTTGATGCATGTGTGATGTTTTGAGCAGAGACGTTCAAATGTCAAAGCTCTGGGACAACGTGAAAATTGTCCATGCAAATGTATGCATGCGGTTCTTACAAATTAACTCATGGTGGTGGATTTTTTACAATGCATTTTTGATGGGGTCAAATGTCATTACAGTGGATAGCAAAAGATAAGGGCAACTTTAATCATATCTGCCTGCTGCTACAGCAAAGACTTTAGATGCAAAGATGGTGCACTCGTGTTAATTATGAAGGTGCAACCGTTGAATAAGTCACGCCATCTAAATAAAAGAGCCAATCGCAGTCATTGTGTCACTGCAGCTGCAGTCGGTGTTTAAAGGCACACGCTTACGATTGTACACGTGCATTAGTTGGTCTAGCCTGAAAAATAAGCTTTTTTATGCTTTATTCAAGTAATAAACCGCATTTATGGGACAGTTCATGTCAGATATTGTTGCGGATTTCACTCAGAGAAAAGATTCAAAATGCATCGCTCTGACAAAAAAAGATTTAAAAGTTACATTTTTAGGCTGATCTGCGCTCATCACTGTCAGAATGAGCAAGCTGACAAATCAAATCAAAGAAGGCGGGGCTTACTGTTCACAGAAGTGCAAATTCAGATGCGACACTTTCGTATTAGCAGTGAGAGAGTACATTGCGAGTAAGTAGCCAAACATTGACGTTTTATGATTGAAATATTAAGCGACTGACAGTAACAAAGACGCAAACTAAACATTTTTATGAAATTTCGTATGCTATTCTTTGTTTAATTCATGATTAATGTAATTCATAACTGAATGTGACGAGACAAGAAACATTTTGCGATTTTGACATATCAGACATACAAATAAGAGTAAATATATATTGTTTTTTTTTTGTTTTTTTTTAAATGAATTTATTCAATTGATTACTTAACTACAATAGACCTGGAACTTGTACTGTTCTTATTTCTTTTTCATAATCCCCTTAAATCCCTTTTAATTAATTAATTCCTTTTAATAAAAAAAATACCCCCAAACACCCAATGTTCAAGACATGCTTTTAGGTGCTTATATGCACCTTTGAGGTACTAATATGGATCCTTAAGGGATATATAAGATACAAAAATATACTTTTTGAGAAGGTACTGCCCCAGTGACACCTTTTGTACCTTTTTTTCCTGATAGTGTTGCAATTTGTTATTTAAATGCGAGTTCACCAAGCAGTTTTTGAGATTTTAAGTTTAAAATTACAGTTGTAAAACTTAGTGTATTTTGTATTAAAAAGTCTAGTTTTGCTTTTAAACTTTTCCATATCTTTCATAAAGCTGCTAAATGAAAGAGTTTGAGATTTAAGCACACATCAATCAGTGAAGACCGTATTTAAATATGCTAATCGAGGATGATAAAACACAAGGGCCTAATTCAGATTGTAAGGGTGTCACTTAATCGAACTTTAAAAAATAAGCACTAATTATTTCAAAACACTGCTTCATGAAGCTTTACGAATCTTTTGTTTCGAATCAGTGATTCAGTTCGCATATCAAACTGCCAAAGTCACGTGAAGCATTGAAATTGCGAATCACTTACGATGTAACGAAGCCTCGTTTACTGAAATCATGTGACTTTTGTGCTCAAACCACGGATTCGAAACAAAAGATTCGTAAAGCTTCATGAATCAGTGTTTTGAAATCGTCCATCACTAGATATTGTTGAAAACTCGTTATTTTGTTTTTTAGGCGCACAAAAAGTATTCTCGTCACTTTATAATATTAAAGTTGGAACCGCTGTACTCACACGGACTGTTTTAAATATGTTTTAGTATCTTTCTGGACATCTTGCTGTCAATAGAGACTCACTGAACCATCAGATCTCATCAAAAATATCTTAATTTGTGTTCTGAAGATGAACAAAGATCGTACAGGTGTAGAACGACATGAGGGAGAGGAATTAATGACTGAATTTTCATTTTTGGGTGAACTTTAAGAGTTCCCCAAAACACCCAATGTTCAAGACATGCTTTTAGGTGCTTATAATGCACCTTTGAGGTACTAATATGCATCCTTAAGGAATATATAAGATACAAAAGTATACTTTTTGAAAAGGTACTGCCCCAGTGACACCTTTTGTACCTTTTTTTCCTGATAGTGTTGCAATTTGTTATTTAAATGCGAGTTCACCAAGCAGTTTTTGAGATTTCAAGATTCCCCCCATTCAAATAGATCTTGGTATGTCTGATATAGCTCGCCGAGGCATTGCAAATATGGCCACAGAGTGAACAGACTTTCCTTGAAAGGGACTTTTTAGTGCAGCTAGAACAGTTAGCAAGAAATAAGAAGAATGTACAGTGTTAAAAAACGGGAACGGATAATAGGTTAATTTTGAAATTACTATAATTATTTTTTCAAGTTACTCATTAGGGTCTCTGGGAGTCAATCTCAAAAGAACATGAGGGTTAATGACGTTCATAAACGCTTACAGAATGGTAATTTCTCAGTGGTGCTCTCAAATAATAAGTAGATTTAGAAGTTTAAAATTACAGTTGTAAAACTTAGTGTATTTTGTATTAAAAAGTCTAGTTTTGCTTTTAAACTTTTCCATATCTTTCATAAAGCTGCTAAATGAAAGAGTTTGAGATTTAAGCACACATCAATCAGCGAAGACCGTATTTAAATATGCTAATCGAGGATGATAAAACACAAGGGCCTAATTCAGATTGTAAGGGTGTCACTTAATCGAACTTTAAAAACTAAGCACTAATTATGAGGAAACTAATATTTCATGAGTATAGCTAGACCTATCTACCAATTAAATGTAATTTAAATATTATTTTACATCCCGTTTGCTCTGCAAGAAAGCGTCACAGGCCAACAACACTATAACAATCCTAACAATTATAATCAACAAGGCCACCCATTATCATCAACACCATCACCGCTTTGTTTATTTCACACAATGTAATGGGTCACTGATACTTTTGAAGGGATAGTTGACTCAAAATTAAAAATCATGTCATTTTATGTCATTCCAAGCCTGTAAGCAGTTGTTCCTCAAACAAGGCAATTGACGAACCTCAGATAACGTTGACTGTAATGTATAGACAACTGTTTGGAGTGGGAAAATAACAGTATGGAACAACATGATTTTAATTTTTGGTTGAACTATCCCTTTAAGGGACTGATAAATAGAGCTCCTAGAGTTTTGTGGACGAATGACTCAGAGTTCCTTGTTCCGGAAGTCCAGAGAAGAGAAACTGGTTGATATCGTTTTTCTTTGGGAAAGAGAGTAAAGTGAGGCGCTGATTAGCCATGCCCTTCCGGTAGTCTAGTGGTTAGCTCTGGGTTGTAAAAGAAGTTGTGTGAGGGTCCGTTCACACCAAGAACGATAACTATAACGGTAACTATTAGGGGTGTGACGAGATCTCGTAAAACTATGCCGTACACCTCGGCCAAGGTTGTACAGACTCTTAGGGGCCGTTCACATATCGCGCGCATTTTCATCAAGCACGAGCTCCCGAACGCTTGCAAAAGAAGGAGGAAGCGATGCGGCCGCGCTTTACACGCTTTTTTAGGCGCGATATGTGAACGGCCCTTAAAGAGGCAGAAAGCATCGCTATTACTGCTAACGGTTGGACTTCTCGGTGTGCATACTAACTATGTAACAGTTACAGCCACACAATCAATAGTGACTGGGAAATGGTCAACTTTGTACTGCAGTTAAAGTGACACTTAAAGTGTTATTTGAATTTTTTATTTATGTTTATTTTATTTATACTGTTTAATTTATGTTCAATCTGTAGAAAGAAGTTCAGTGAGATTTCTCATGTGAAATTATACAGGGCAGAAAACAATTGGTTGATTTTGTGGCAAAACATTTAGCAGTGTTTGCATGTTGTTTTACTGCAAATAATTCATTAAAATAGAAGTAAAATGACATGCATTGCAAGTTGATTTCAAAATGCACCAACATTTTTGCATTTTATGATTTTCAGTTGAATAAAAGACTATTTTCCCTTCATACGTTTCATTATTGAGGATTTCTTAAAAAATACTATAAAAATCTCGTCTCGTGAACCCAATCTCGTGTCTCGTCTCATCTCGTGGGATAGGGGTCTCGTCACACCCCTAGTAACTATAACTGCATCCACATCAACGAACAAAAACGGTCCGTTTATTCTAAGCTCAAAGTGTGTCCAACACGTTTTTGCTGTTCTCGTTGCATTTACACGGCTTTAACCAGCAGATGTCCTCAGCATGCTCTGTTTGAGTGAATATCGAGTGTAATCGATCTAATCTAACTGTGAATTTAGCCGACAAAGTCAATATAATGGAATAAAAACGACGCCTGGTTTTTTTCACTCCAACTTTGAAGGAACCAAAACAACGTTGTCGAAACTAGCGCTGGACATCTGAGGCGAGTTTATGTTACACCGTTTGCTAGCCTGATATGATCTCATCGTTAATGCTTCTCATCATTTATTCCAAGGGAATAAATCCGATTGCTTTCCATATATCCATTTTCTTTAAAGTATCTTTGGAAAGGGGGTTTGACTTGTCAAAAGTGGTGGCTTTTTCTGGACCTCAGCGATTAACTTCTCCACAATGTCATCTGCCATTTTTGATGGATTCTGATTGGCTGTCATTGGCGTTCAACAGCTATGGGGAAAAAAGCGCTCTGAAAGTGATCCCAATGACAGCTGTGGTGTAGACAATGCTATTATTTTATATTTAAAACGATTTTTACAGCTATATCTTTATAACGATTTTAACAACATCTAGTGATGGGCGATTTCAAAACACTGCTTCGAAGCTTTACAAATCTTTTGTTTCGAATCAGTGATTCGGTTCGCATATCAAACTGCCAAAGTCACGTGAAGCATTGAAATTGCGAATCACTTACGATGTAACGAAGCCTCGTTTACTGAAATCATGTGACTTCTGTGCTCAAACCACTGATTCGAATCAAAAGATTCGTAAAGCTTCATGAATCAGTGTTTTGAAATCGACCATCACTAGATATTGTTGAAAACTCGTTATTTTGTTTTTTTGGCGCACATAAAGTATTCTCGTCACTTTATAATATTAAAGTTGGAACCGCTGTACTCACACGGACTGTTTTAAATATGTTTTAGTATCTTTCTGGACATCTTGCTGTCAATAGAGACTCACTGAACCAATCGAATTTCATCAAAAATATCTTAATTTGTGTTCTGAAGATGAACGAAGATCTTACGGGTGTAGAACGACATGAGGGAGAGGAATTAATGACCGAATTTTCATTTTTGGGTGAACTTTAAGAGTCATCGGGGCCAAATTACCACATGGCCATATTCCAAGGGCCCCCAGACTCCCACAGAACCCTTCCAACACATATAGGGCCCAAATAACAAAACTCTCATGTAAAAATGCCCATCACCAACAATATGAGAACCAGTCAAGCCACATTTATTTACATACCAATTTACACAGCACAAACTGTTTCAAAGCAACTTTACAGCGACAAACAGGAAAATAATGATCAATGATGCAAACAGAATTCAATTCTGCTATAAAGCAGCTTTAAAAAGTCTGTCATGTCATCGTTCGGCTGAAGTCAGTCCAGCGTTCATATGCATCAGAGGTCTTTGAACAGGTTGTCAATGTAGGTGCCATAGACTACTAAAACCAAATCCATCCAGAAATGAAAATTCGGTCATCATTTACTCAAGTTTCATGTCGTTCCTCTGTGAAACATAAAAGATGTTGGAATGTTTGGTCACCAACATTCTTCAAAACATCTTAATGTTTCGCAGTTTGGATTGACATGAGGGCGAGTAAATGATGACCGAATTGCAATTTTTGGATGAACTACACATTTAAAACCTTGAAAAACTTGATTAAACTCGGTTTTATTCTGTTAAACTGCTCGTAACTTGGCCAGGTATTAATTGATTAAATAATCCGATTCTCGTAATCTCTACCATTCAGGACATGATCTAACCTGAAGGAGATCTGCCGTTACAATTCTGAAGCCCAACTGATAGTTCAGTGTCCAAAGCCTCTTTCCCATATTTAATCATCCTCTTCACTCCATTCGTCTGCTAATGCTTTAGTTATCTTGGTGGGTCAGATTTGTAATTATTTTCAAATTAGCTCAAGATAAACAATTAACTGCTGCTGCGGCCTGATATAGTAGCTAAACTGCACTGGAGGTTTTATCGTTTTGGTCACGGTTCGAGGAGAGCGTGTCTAGCCATGAAGGCCTCCTTTTGTGACTGAGGCCATTTGTCATTCAATATGACTCCATTCTATTCGGAACACAGCAGGCTAGAAATTGGTGCAACAATGAGGCCTGAATCGCCAACCTACAAGAATAACCAGCAGACTCTTGAACCTACACGTTTGTATTCAAATATTGCAACGCTTTTCTATCACAAATCCCAAATAATGCAGACTACTTGCACAGCTGAAACACAATTATTTTAGGATGGAATTTTGTGATAGGATGCCCGGCTCCTTACAAATATGTAGTGGCTTGGAAAAATGAATTTATTTGAATAACCAAGGACAATTCACGGAGGTCTGTGGATGTTTAGTTTGTCAATTCACTGTATGAGGACAAAACATGTTTGGGAGTAGAGGTGTTGCAGACATAGAAAAAACAATATTCCACAGAAAGGAGAATTAATTATGAATTTTTGCAGGTGAACCTCAAGAAAACATGTTATTTTGGATTTGATGCCTATTACAGGATCATTAAGAAGTTTTGCATTGTAACATTATTTTCATGACAGATAAGCACATCATTATTATAATTCATCATTATTATTCAAATTAGTATTATTTTCCACAGCAATGAGAATGTTTTTTTTTTTTTTTGTTTGTTTTTTTTGCATTATGATAATGAAAATGTGTACTTAATTCAAAGTTTTGAGTTACGTGTTTGGTGCGGAGATCTGGAAACAACTGCATTACAGGCCTGTCAATCTCAAAAGAAGAAAAACAAAAATATGTGAATAAAAAGTTTTTGGCTCATGTGATCCATACACACCACTGCTGCAAAATTTCAATCAATTAAAACAACATTCGAAAACACTTAAAGACGCTTTGCTCACGGTTCCCCCGTGTGGTTGATAAGCGCAATTGACCCTTCACCGGCTGTTTGATTGACAGGCGATCTGACCAGTCATAACCCTGAATCCGCTATTTTGTCCGACAAAGCAGTCAGGGGAGTTAGAAGATTAAGTTAGTCCTTCTGATGTTCATTCATGTTTATTTGATGCTATAAATGAATTAGTAAGAAGAGATGATCGGTTCACGAGGAGCTACAGCGATCTGTCACCACACATTAAAGACACACTAGACGCTATTTATTGATTAAACTTCAGTATACACCTTATTGATGATGCATTCTATATACAGCTGAGCAGATGAACCAAGAATATATATGTGTAACCCCTCTCCCCGGGTCCTACTCGACCCGCTCCGAGCGGGCCTCAAACCCAGGTCTTCCGGCATGGGAGTCGGACGCTCCAACCTCTAGCATCTGTCGCTAGAATGTCTTTTTGAGATCAGAGGAGTGAGGTTTACTCGCACAGCAACTACTAGCTGGCTTCCGTTACACTCACCCCCCCTAAACCTCACTCCCATCCGGGTCACGGCACCAATGTAACCCCTCCACCTGGGTCCTACTCGACCAGCTCTGAGCAGGCTTCGAAACCGGGTCTTCCGGCATGGAAGTCGGACGCTCCAACAAGGAGGCTAAAGGCTGCAACGTCTAGCATCTGTCGCTAGAGCGTCTCTTGAGATCAGAGGAGTGAGGTTTACTCGCACAGCAACTACTAGCTGGCCTCCGTTACACTCACCCCCCTAAAGCTCACTCCCATCCGGGTCACGGCACCAACGTAACCCCTCTACCCAGGTCCTACTCAACCCGCTCCGAGCGGGCCTCAAACCCGGGTCTTCCGGCATGGGAGTTGGATGCTCCAACAAGGAGGCTAAAGGCTGCAACCTCTAGCATCTGTCGCTAGAGCGTCTTTTTGATATCAGAGGAGTGAGGTTTACTCGCACAGCAACTACTAGCTGGCCTCCGTTACACATGCAATGGAGGAATTGCTTGTTTTGCCCACCATCTGGACATTCCTATAATACCCAAGCAACATCGCTAGGTAACATTGCCTTTAGACCTACCTAAACTTAAGTGCAAATATTATTCAATTTAAACATCATTGGTTCTAGCATGTCAAACATAAGCTGGAGCTTTCGTGTTATGTAACCAATATGATCAGTGTTAAAAGAAAAAAAATGTCTAAATTAGATCGTTTGAATGATGCACTCACCAGTCGATCTCTTAGTGATGATACATGGTGTCAGCTTTTTGTGCAATGTTACTGGAAAATACCGCAGAGCGATGTTGCTTGGGAACTTTCCCATTGAGAATGGGCAACAAATTTCAATCTAAAGTCTCCAGATAGAAATTTGTTGCCCATTCTCAATGGGAAAGTGCCCAAGCAAAATAGCACTGCCCGGCAACACTGCTCAAAAAGTTGCCCCGTGCATCATCATGTGAAAACTATGAATTAGCATTTACTTTATCTACGCTTGTTTGAGGTGAAACATGACCTGGATGTCACTCACTGTTGTATAAGATGAAAAAGCTCTAAATCATGTTCAATTCATATTCACAAGTCATTCTGGCAGAAATAACAATGCAGCAAAAAGAAGTGGTGCATCAAAATAGCCTGTAACCAAATGCAAATCACACTCTCTATCTTTCTATGTTTCACCTCTCAGAGACTACTTAAATCTGAACTCAGATCACCTTACTCCCCTAATATTCCCTTTTTCATCGTTAACCCCTCTCATATCCCTCCATTTGTGCTGTTACTTCGCTATTTGGAAGAGGTCTCGTTCTTTTCGGCCCACTCGAAACCACGCAGAGAGGTGTTGAATATCTTCTTTTCATGTAGAAATCCACAATCCTGATAATTGACGCAGCAAATGCGCTCTCATCTGAAGCCAGATGGGTAAACTGGCATTGATGCGACCAACGCGTTGATAGGACGTGGGAGAAAATGGCCTAAAAAATTCAAAGCTAAATTAATTCACACAGACTTGCATTCATTGTAGACGGACACGCTTCAGATAAGACATGATTTTTAAGAAAGTCACTGTGTTGATTGCGATATTAATGGCACTTACGATCTTTCATATTCCACAACTCGTTCGACAAATTAAAACGATTTTTCTGGGCTCAGCCAAAAACATCGTTGCCATATACACATAAATATGTGAAAAGGCTTTTTGTTTTGTGTATTGCTTCATATTACAGAAGAAGCCCGCTGATACCGGCAGGCAGTAGATGAGAGGCCAGTTATATTTGAATTATCAGTCCGTACGATTTGAGAGCCCCACAGTGACAGTAATATGAAGTAAAAATCAGCTTATTTTTCTCACTATTTCCTGCAGCAAATAACTTCAAGTTAAATTGTGATTGCACTGTAAATTGCCCTGTTTTAATTAACATTTTTCTCTGCATTAGACCTCATAGGACCTGCCATTATGCTGCCAACAGATGTTCACCAATGTTGCTGTTAGTCACAAGTCGGAGGGATTTAGAGGTTGCGTTGCGCACTCACAAATGAGCCAATTTAGCATTAGTATGCCTCTGAAGAGAATCATCCAACTAGAAGCCCACAACCGGGATCCATATTTGTATTGATCACAGCTGTGGGCTTCTAGTTGGATGATTCCAACTTCTAGTTATTGATTCTTTGTTTTATTAGCTGTGATGGCTCTAAACATAATCTTCATCAGATTTTCTGAAGCATGAGATGTTATTCCCAGAGCCGATCCTCCCTGTACGCGAACTACGCAAGTTGCCAATGAACCCCTGGGCTCTCTTGCTCCTCATTATATAAAATAAACATTACGGTAATTTACCGTAATGTGAATATTTCTTTATAACATTTATAACATATGTGCGTTGTCTACTAATCATTTGCGGAGTCATGTGGAAATATTTTTAATGATTTGTATTTATTCAATAACCGTTTCATGCAGTGCGGCGGATAATAGCATGCGTCTTGATGTGGCTGTGGCTGCAAAACTAAACTATCCATCTGGAACTGAAAAAAAAGAGCCAAGAACGAATAAACAGGGCTGGGTAGATTACTTTTAAAACGTATTTCACTACAGATTACAAAATACATGCTTTAAGTGTGGAACAAACACAAAAAAGGTAATTGCGAGTTTTTATCTCACAATTCTGACTTTTTCCCTCAGAATTGTGTGATATAAAGTTGCAATTGCGAGTTATAAAGTCAGAATTATGAGATATAAACTCACAATATTGAGAAAAATCAGAATTATGAGATATAAACTCACAATATTGAGAAAAATCAGAATTATGAGATATAAACTCACAATATTAAGAAAAGTCAGAATTATGAGATATAAACTCACAATATTGAGAAAAGTCAGAATTATGAGATATAAACTTGCAATATTGAGAAAAGTCAGAATTATGAGATATAAACTCGCAATATTGAGAAAAGTCAGAATTATGAGATATAAACTCGCAATATTGAGAAAAGTCAGAATTATGAGATATAAACTCGCAATATTGAGAAAAGTCAGAATTATGAGATATAAACTCGCAATATTGAGAAAAGTCAGAATTATGAGATATAAACTCACAATATTGAGAAAAGTCAGAATTATGAGATATAAACTCACATACTAAATTCACGATTGCAAGAAAAAAAATAGTATTGCAAGTTTATATCTCCCAATTCTGACTTTTTAACTTGCAATTGTGAGTTTAAATCTGGCAATTCTGAGAAGAAGAAGTCAGAATTGTGAAATGCAAACTCATAATTGTGAGGGGAAAAAAGCAAATTGTGAGAAAAAGTTGCAGTGACGAGTGAATAATAAAATGACTCACAAACAACTATCACAAAACATGAAAACAGTCGAAAACATGAAACTTAACTCCGCTTTTTCAGACGGTCAGAGTCAGAGAATCACCAATCGCTGTTTAAATGACATTAAAACTCAAAGTAATCACTTTGGTAATCTAAAACACTTTTCAGATGTAACTGTAATCTGATTACCACCCATTTAAAATGAAATGCAGTTACTCAAATTTTGTATTTTAAATACGTAACTAAGTTACTTGTATTTCGTTACTCCCCAACCCTGCAAATAAAGTATGTATTTTTGTAACATTTGAATTTCTTATTTAGTCTTGACGAAGCAAATTCATGATCAAGTCGTAAACCAATAACTCCAGTCCTGGTGTTTCGTAAGAAACGCTCAGTGATAAAATGTCATTTTTGGTTTGTGTTGGTGCATCAATAAACAAATCGTTCTTATGTGTGGCTTAATGTATGTAAGAAATAAACATTGTTGTTCAGTATTACTTGTCGTGTGGTAAAAACAATACCCATTAGTCTAAAATTAGCCCTAAAAAAATGCTGGGTTGTTTCAACCCAGATTTGGGTTAAAATGGACAAACCCAACCATTGGGTTAAATATTTAATTAAAAAAATGTAACCCAACAATTCTGTTTATCCATATTTGATCCAAATTTGGGTTGAAACAACCATGCCATTTTTTTTTTTAACCATACTGTAATTTCATTGCGCATTTAGAACTATTTAAAAAGAATTTATTTCGCTGTCAACAAAAATTTGGTTTTAATTTTACTTAATAGCCAATTTAACATGCTTTAATGATTTTCCATTCACATATTTACATACGTTTTTCATAACTTGCATGATGTTTTAATACCATTAGTATTGAATACCGGCAGTGCAACTTGCACACTGAAAACCATTACAATTATTACTCACGTTTATGGACATTTGGGGGTTTTAAGAACACACTGAGAGGGACCCCTTCACAAAGTGCTGGATGGATACTGGTTATTCCGCGCAAATAATTCCACAAAGGTAATAGAATTTTGTGTCTGGGAAAACCTAAAGTGAGCTGCTACATCCTTCAGTCCAGCGTAAGTGAAAGACAAACAACGTCCTCATGAAATCAAAACACATCCTACAGCATATAGAGAGTAAGCGCTCTGCGAGTAACCTTTAACAAGCTGGCGTAGTGTCTGTGTGATTTCATGAAATGTGTACCTCCTGAGAGATTAAAGGAGTTGCTTTTTTTCCCAATACCTTTCTACTGTGAAATGTGTTTTACCACAGTTTGAATGTCATCTCGGAATATTTTTAAGTGCTCTAAAGGCCGCATTCCCTCAAAAAGGGGTCCACACAATGGAGCACAGGTAGACAGAGGTGGGCAACAAGACGGCGGGAAGCTCACAGAAACATTCTGCCGTAACGCATGGTGTAGTTTTCACAATGAACCCTACTGTGCGCAGCCATTCCGCCACATTGATTCATTTCAACCACGGGTTCATTCAGAGCGCAGTTTTGCATAATCTGCTTTGTGTTTTTTTATATTTTTCACTCCAGGAGATTCCTCTGTGTCAATGATGTACTTTGATTTCAATTAGTCACTCATTGTTCTTGTACGACGTCTGCTTCCAGAGCTTCTGGGCTGAATTGCAGTTATTCCACTTGAGCTGTACTTTCTGAGGAAATCTGTGCCCGCTGTGCTCAAGTGCGCTCTGGGAGGAGGTACTTCAGGACCTGTAATGTGATGCTAACGTTGTAGGTCTGACTAAAGCCTTTGTCTCCTTCCTTACCGGTGCAATGTGATGGAACGCCATCGAGCATACAAATGCCCGGCTTTGAGAAAACTTCCCAGATTTTTTAGGCCAAAGATAAGGAGCGAAAAAAAGGAGGGACCAAAGAAAACGGCAAGTTGGGTTTAAACAAGAACTAATCGGTGGATTAGCCAGTGTGCACGTTTTATTTTTTATTCTAAAAAACTGTTCAGAGAGATGGCTGTGCTTTTATTTGAATGCATTTTTCTACACTGTACTTTTATTGAGGTATTATCGATTTAGGATTTATCCACAGATGTCATTTACTGTTATGACGGTGGGGACTAGTCACAAGACTCATTTCCATGAATTAGTATCGAACAGAGGAAGAGTTGTTGTAGTAGAGCGTTGTTGATGCCGTCATTTTACGCCGGACTGCTTCACAAACGAGGGTCGATTCAACACTGGATTTGAACAAAAGATCAACATGACATCACATGCTAGTGATGAGCTGAATCAAGAATAAAGGAGAAGTTGGAACTTCTTCCTGAGTCTCTCCATCAGTGTCGACTCCGGTTTGAACAATGTAAGGATGAATGTGACGAGCAGGGCGGGCGAGAGCCGTGAGGGAACGGCGCGAGGCCGGTGACGCGAGAGATAACGAGCTTCAGCTGCTCGGCGCACCGGTCTCGTATCTCTCACGGAGGAGCTCGTGAGGAACTGCCGCCCTTTTACTTTCGTTTTATTCCAATGTAACGGGGTTAAATGGAAGGAAGGAGGCAGGAACCGGCGAACGTTCACAAAGTTTAATCAACTCAAAAACAAACAATAAAACGAAAGTAAAAGGGCGGCAGTTCCTCACGGCGACTGCCGCCCACACAAACAAAATAAAACACAACATAACTTCCAGGCCTGGTCCTCTCTCGTCCTTCACGGTTGTCGCTCCTCTTTTATGCTTCCGGAGCTCCTCCGTGAGAGATACGAGACCGGTGTAGCACGCAGCTTACGCTCATTATCACTCGCGTCACCGGCCTCGCGCCGTTCCCTCACGGCTCTCGCCCGCCCTGCTCGTCACAATAAACACCGTCTGCGTGAGATTCTCCAGCTTTGTTGTTGTTGAGCTGTTAAAGCTCCGCCCTCTTCTGGAGCAGCAGCTCATTTGCATTTAAAGGGACACACACAAATAGACGCAAATTTGACAAGCTATAATAAATGATCTGTAGGGGATTTTGAGCTGAAACTTCAGACACATTCTGGGAACACCAGAGACTTATGTTACATCTTGTGAAAAGGGACATAATAGGTCCCCTTTAAGACATTAAACAAGCTATTTCTAACAGGCACAGATTGTCTTAACCAATGAATCTCTTTGGGGTCCAAGGGGGACAATATCTAAATCCCAAGCTGTTTTAGTCCCAGTCAGTTCCTGCACTAGTCACAAGTCCTGCAAGGCTATTCAGTATGAAGACTAGTTGATTGGCATATCCATAATTACCTTCTTCTGTGCAACCAAAGGCATGATGTCCTGTCCTTACAGTACATGCAAGACATGTTCCAATGATGGACAGACAGAAGAAAAGAAAGTGAGAAGGATGTCAGCAGAGCAGTGGCAGTGTTCATGCTTTCCTGGAGCTCGGAGCCAATTAATTGCAGAACTGAGTGCGAGTTGACTAGTGTGGGTGTTGTGACCCTCTGACGTCTGTCTGTACTGCGCTCAAATTTACAAAGACTGAAGCGCCATCATCTTTCACCCAGACCCTCCCTGTTGACACTGTCCCCTCGATTAGATAGAATGAAGGTCATTATTCAGTCTACATGTTTACTAGAAGAGCTGATAATGAGGAGACAAACTGCTGTCATTCATTCAGTCAGGGACCCTAATGTTGTCCAGGATGCATCAGAACACATTAGTATGCAATGCAAATGTATATAAAAAATATGTATACTCACACTGTAAAAAGCGCTTCAAGGGTGTTGTCTGTAGGAATTTATTTCTTCCAATAAATTGATTCCCTTTTCTTTTTGTATTCATTTAAGTTTTACACAAGTAAAAAGTGTGAATGTTTTTGTAACTTATTATTACCTATCAAAAAATGATTTTACTGAACTTCACAGTAAATTGCTTCTACAAAACTCTATTTAAGTGTTTATATCCAAAGCAAAACGCCACGACCCGCCCAGATGCTGGCATGACAACGTGATCATTAACGGTCGTTGTCACCTGTACTGGACCAGTTTCGGATTTCTGTGGAGTTTTTGAGGGATTTATACAACGTGATTGCACTTTGAAGGTGTTCGATGCTGCACTTAAAGATGGTCAGAAGTTTCTGTAATTTTTAATGTTAAAATGTTTACATTACCATTGTTGTGTTACATTAACATCAATGTAGAAGCGTTGGAAACGAATACCTCTCTTTCCTTATTTATTAAAGTTATGGCAATGCTAACTAATTATTTCAAGTAGTGAGTAACTTAATTAATTAAAATCAAAAAGTTTAATTTTTTATTTTAAATGTTACTTATTTTAACTATGTATGATTTTGTCACAATGGTTAAACTTGAATGTTTTGCTTTATCTTGTAGACTCTACTTCATTTTTCAGCATACAGTAAAATACATAACACTGATTTTTACGAACTCAAAACACCAAGAAGTTCACTAAACTTACGAAAATGTCGCCTTAATTTTTTTTGAGTTGAATTTAAGTAACAGTTTTTACAGTGCACCCTCAAGCCATCCTAGGTGAATATGACTTTCTTGTTTCTGACAAAGACAATCTGAGAAATATTAATAAATATCCTGAGCTTTATAATTATGAGTATGAGCTGAAGAAAGTGTCTCTATCCAAATCCATCCATCATAAACATATTCCACGCGGCTCCGGAAGGTTAATAAAGGCCTTCTGAAGCAATGCATTTGTATATATAAAAATATATACATCCATATTTTACAAGTTATGAAGTAAAATATCCAGCTTCCGTATTCAGAAGGCCTTTATTAACCCTCCGGAGCCGCGTGGAATGTGTTACGAATAAGTGAATAAAGTATTTTTCTCTGCTGTCACTGACTGGCTGAAGTCGTGGCATTTCGTTAATAGTTACAAAATGACATCGGCTTCAATGACACTGGCTCAGGAAATATTCTCAGAGTATTAAAAGAGCTAAAACAATAAAAGAAAAACTGAGATTTCCCCCCTCATGATGCTCCTAATGCTATCTGACATTGCAACACATCTTTAAAGATTTCACAAAATGAATCCCTCTTCGACTGTGCCTGACAAGGTCAAATTGATTCACTGAAACTTAGCGCAAAAAAAATAAATAAATAAAACAGGCCGAAGCGTCATTGCTTTACTGCTGGCTAAGTCTAATGCAAAAGATGATAAGGAACACTCGGCTCCAGTGCTCTCTGACAAAGTCATTTGATGAAGACAGATGGTGAATTGGCTGCCAGCTTGGTTGCTGAAATCGCATTAAAACCTTTTCTTTCTTTTTTTTTTTTTTTTTTTTCCAAGGAATGGATTATGATATATGGATGCCCAGCCTTGAGACAGTCACCCACTGGACCGACCTTGAACCTCCACATATGGGCCGGAGCTCATTCTCTCTAGCATCAGATCCTCCGAGATCCGCTGAGAATTACTGTGCTTGTCATCGGTGCTCCACACTATTGTCCTCTCCTTGACACAAAAATGAGGAATGAATGTTAAAGCAATAGTTTTCCCAAAAATGAAAGAAAAAAAAAAAAACGGTCATTTACTCAGTCATGTCATTCTATACCACGTGTATGCTGTTGTTTTTTTTCAGCATGGAACATAAAAAACATTTTTAGGAAGAACTTTTTACCTTGGTAATGGATTCTGATGTGCAGAAGACAAAAACAAAAAAAAAAAAGAAACAATGTGAGGTCCACCACAACATGGGAAAAGAGTAAATAAGAATAAAGAAATCTATTGCATGAAGACACAAAGTTACAATTGACCCTTTGCTGGGAGTTTGATTGACAGGCGATCTGACCAATCATAACCCCGAATCCGCCATTTTGTCCGACAAAGCAGTCAGGGGAGTTAGTAGATTAACGTTGGTGAAATTGAAAAATTGTCTTTCTGCGCTTGAAACAACATTCCTTCTGATGTTCATTCATGTTTATTTGATGCTATAAATGAACTAGTATGAAGAGATGATCGCTTCACGAGGAGCTACAGCGATCTGTCACCACACATTAAACACACACTAGACGCTATTTATTGATTAAACTTCTTTAAAAAATTATGATATGTTAAATATGAAACTGATTCATACGTTTTCAGTGTCCTCTTTGCTCCAGGATGTATTTTTCATGTGTGGCGTGAGAGCACGTGGCACGTTGGCGACAGTAACTAAAGTGGATTGCAAGATTGAAAGTGACATTGTCTTATATAATGTTACACTGTGAGCTATAAAGTAGCAGTAGGAGAAACAATCTTTCACCTGTGTCATCAGTCACATTGTGAGTTATACATGCAATTATGAGAAAGTTGCAATTTATGGAGTTTAAAGCAATAGTTACACAGAGTTCTAAAATTAACAAATATGCCAAAAAAGCAGCTGCACGATTCTGGATTTTTTGGTTTCAAATAGAGATCACGATTCTCCCACGATTCTGAATATACAACTAAAGAAAATAACATGTAATTTACTAGAGGTTCTGACAAATTGCTATAAAATGTTAGAATAAATGATGTTTTGAATGAATTCAACGACTCATTTATAAATGCTTGTTTCATTATGAATCAGTGTTTTTGATCAAATACAAATTTAAATCACACTGACTGAGTGATAAAGTTGCTGATTTAGCACTGCAATAAATAGTGAGATAAAAATCAATAAAATAAAGCCACAACTGACCATATTCACGGAACGTTTAAGAACTTCCGCAACGATATTGAAGACAGCTGGAATACTTTCGGTGAAATATTGGTGTGTCGGTGTCTACAATGTCCTGAGGTACTGTCTCTTTAACAGCTTCTATAGTGTAATAGTTTATAATCAGAATATAGTCACATCAGTAGTCAGGCCTGGCGTTATTGTAGTCGTATAAAGACATGTCTCAGTGTTTTTCCTCTGCAAAATTCAGTTCGACCATCTGTTTCGTTCAGAACATACTGAAAATGAAAAATTTAATGTACACTTTAGTTATATTTATTGAATAAAATGTGTTTTTTTTTTTTTTTTACAAGCGTGCCAAAATCATTGATCTTGCGCTGCACTGACGGACAGCTTCAGCGATTATAAAAGGAGAGCGCTGCGTAATTCATTCACAAGAAAAGTTATTGTTTTCCATGAGACTTTGTGAGTACTTCATACTTCACCTCGACCAAGTGTGTTTTTAAACCTATTGATTTTACGAGGTGTAATTTTTATTCAGAAGCGAAATGCTAAACTAAACTAAATGCTCCTCTGCTGCCACCCGCTGGTTATAGTGGTGATTAATGTCTTTTTTTAAAATTAAAGTGTATCAAATTTTGGATTTTCGCTCGGGTTTACAAATCTCAGAAAGATGAATAATATTTTTGGTCAACGTCTTATTAAAAATAACATGACGCGCTGGAAAAATGTTGCGTGTGCTTGTCTAATTACAGACACTGTTTCTTATTCAAACGATCCCCATTAGGTTCCTCTTTATTTCTTAATGTAAAGCAGGAAGTAACCGTGTATATAGTCAATTACTTTAACTGCTCTTGGTAAGAATTGTGGTTTGATATTGGACAGGTGTAAATATTAGAGAATTGGAAAACTGCATTTCCTAAGATATAAATCATGTAGCAGAGTTTATATATTATACAAAAGTCGAGTGAAAAGTGTAGGCTGTCAAAAATGTATGAATGTACAGTTATGGATTGTGTATATCTGTATTGGTATACTTTCTATAACATCCCTGCACAAACATGTCTCGTGTGGCACTGCAATGTTTCCCCCCATGTTATAATAAACATGCATAATTCAGTACAAGCGGTTTCTCGAGGATACAGTGGACACTGCATATTGTTTCTTTAGGTATCGGAAAAGAAGAAAAAAAATAAATAAATCAGCCTTCGAACAACATTACAGCACTGTTTTATTATTGATGTTTGCAGCCGCATTGTATTCCAGTCAATAGCTGGCTCCTCTACGAACAGCTCCCACATAGAGCTCCCACACATCGGGTTATTATTCATTTACATGAATAATAACAGTGTGATAGGAGGATAGTCTGGCTTGTCTGAAGTGATTAGAGAAAAAGCATAAGGAGGGTTTCATTAGACGCCAATGATTTTTTCATGGTGTGTATATATAACCTTCACATTAATATTTCACCTGTTTCACCCTGCGCTGGAGGCATTTCAATGTTCGTTTTTCCAAGCCTTTTAATAAAGAGAGGCAGTTCTAGTTCAGGATAATTCATGAAACAAAGTAGAAACATCACGGTGCACTGCTGTGCCATGCTAGAAGAATGCATTATTGAAGCTCTTAGAAGCTGCCCCGCTATTGATGAATTATGGAGCGCGACTAAAACTAGAATTTTGTAACTTTTCAAATTTATGATATGTGAAGTTTCAAATGAAATGACTCTCTGTGTATCATCCGGTGTGGCTTCCTCTTCAAAGAAGTGACATTCATTAATGACATTTTGAACGGTTTTTCTCGCGCGCGGTGCATATGAAGTTACGCAACCGAGCCAAGTTCACACTGCAAAACAAAGTTTTTTTCTTTCATGCTTTAAGACTAATCTGCGACAACAACTTTCAGACGGAAGTCAACTCACAACTGCAGGTGCTGGACTAGACTGAAATCTGATCAGTCTTCAGGTCTGTGCATCCATATATATGTATATATTCACATACACACACACATCCACACACACCTATATGCATATATAAATGCTACAGCGATCTGTCACCACACATTACCCACGTAGGAGGCGACATTCTCGTGACCTTGCACAACGTAGGGCTGGGTAGGTTACTTTTAAAATGTATTTCACTACAGATTACAAAATACATGCTTTAAAAAGTAATTTGTAACTTATTTCGTTACATTACTCAAGTTTAGTAACTTAATCTAAATACTTTAGAATACTTTGGAATACTAATAAGTGTGGAACAAACACAAAAAAGGTAATTGCAAGTTTTTATCTCACAATTCTGACTTTTTTCCTCAGAATTGCGTGATGTAAAGTTGCAATTGCGAGTTATAAAGTCAGAATTATGGGATATAAACTCGCAATATTGAGAAAAGTCAGAATTATGAGATATAAACTCGCAATATTGAGAAAAGTCAGAATTATGGGATATAAACTCGCAATATTGAGAAAAGTCAGAATTATGGGATATAAACTCACAATATTGAGAAAAGTCAGAATTATGAGATATAAACTCACATACTAAATTCACAATTGCAAGAAAAGTCAATCTCCCAATTCTGACTTTATAACTTGCAATTGTGAGTTTAAATCTTGTAATTCTGAGAAAAAGAAGTCAGAATTGTGAAATGCAAACTCACAATTGTGAGGGAAAAACAAATTGTGAGAAAAAGTTGCAGTGACAAGTGAATAATAAAATGACTCACAAAACATGAAAACAGTGGAAAACATGAAACTTAACTCTTTTTCAGACGGTCAGAGTCAGAGAATCACCAATTGCTGTTTAAATGACATTAAAATTCAAAGTAATCACTTTGGTAATCTAAAACACTTTTCAGATGTAACTGTAATCTGATTACCACCCATTTAAAATGTAACTGTAATGAAATACAGTTACTCAAATTTTGTATTTTAAATACGTAACTAAGTTACTTGTATTTTGTTACTCCCCAACCCTGTATGTATATATATATATATATATATATATATATATATATATGACAGAATTTAATTTTGGGTGAACCAAAAGAATGAAAAATACTTCTAAAACATTTATTAATCTTAATTTACTAAAAACGGATCTGAGCTAACATGAACAATGCATTTTTATTAACTAACATTAACAAAGATTAATACCGTAAGAAATGTACAGAACGAATGCATTTACAAATGACAGAAGTCTTTAAATGTGACGTATACCTCAAGCTCGGCTTACGGCTGGAACCGACTATGCCTGCAGAAATGTTGTACAGATAAAAAATATGAGCAGAAATATAGTTGATGCATTGGCGTGTTGAATCCGAGGTGCGTTTTGTACTTGGCATTGCAAGTATTTATGGTACATAGATTTATTCAGATGTCTTTAAGCCTGGAGCTGTATTCATGAAACATCTCAAAGGATCAGGTTCCTGTTTGAAGCGGCCTCACACTGAATCACAATATCTATACCGCTCTAGCAGTTGATATTCTTCCAGAATGTGCCTTGTGAGGTTTCCTCTTTAAACAGTTGTGTACAGCTGCTATTTGTTCAAGCAGAACAAGCAAGAAAATGGAGGAGAGGTGCTCTCGGTGACACGTCGAAGGGGGGAGAAGAAAGATGCCCCCTGTTGTTTTTCTCTGTAATTAAAATGTTTATTTCATTATTTCTTTTTTTTCACCAACCAAACAAACACCTCTGTTCTGCATATGTTTAGAGCTAATAATCTCAAAGCTGAATAATAGATGATGTTTTCTCCCTTGAAATTCTGTGTGTGTCAGAAATAACAAAGATAGAATGTTTCTGTGGATAATTGAGATGGATTGCTGATCTATGGACCAATAAGCGTCATACTTAATTAGATAGGATTATGATTTCTGTTGGAGCATAGAGCGTGCTCTCGTTAGAGCGGGTGCGCTAATAGGGGTGCAGGTTTGAATCCGGCTCGCTTCATGCTCTCATCCTGTCATCGTTCTACGTTCACGTCTGCTGTTCACGGTACGTTATACAGTGGCAGGGAAGAGGATGTAGGTTAAAATTATTGAGAAAAAAAAAACAGACGGGGAGTCAGGAACAGAAATTAACAACACAATTGTTACAACTTTTATGTTTCTTATAGACGTCGGTGTCTGAGCGCAACAGTGCCAGTTTTTCAGAGGCACTGGCATTTTTACCACAGGTATTTAAAGCAATGCAAAATAAAAGTCTCTGTAAAAGCATTGTGAACCAAGCCAATGAGCAACTAGGAGAATCACAACTCTACAAACTTTGATTTGAAGCATTTGAAAATCGGACAAAAATACAAACGGCTTTAGTGAGGGAAAGAACTACAATTCCCTTGAAGCATTGTGAAAAAATATTTCTTTTTCGAGTCGTCTGATTAAAACGTCAATAATCAAAACACAAAAATACAGACACCAGTTTAGTTTCATGTTTAAAAGTATCACCCCCCCCCCCCAACATTCTTATTTGTATTTTCAAAAATATTTAAAATAATCTCATAACATTAATGCAGTTTTTACTTTTTTAAAGTAAATTTTCTAATTTGAGAGAGCTATAGTATTTTATTCTAATTGAATTTATTGATCAAATTTAAGAATTTTAAATTCTTAAAGCATTTAATAAGATTGGGGGAAAAACACCCTTTATAAAGGTTAAAAAAAAAAAGTCCTTGGAATAAATATCACAAATATGCATATTTAAATATGTAAATCTGATGAAAATATTGATATTTACACCACAATTTTTTTTTTCCCCCAGACAAGTTTATTGCCAATTATGCACACATATGTAAATATTTTTTGAGAGCGATTACAGAGATCGACTCGATTATGTCTTTCACCGTGCTTCATGAGAGTGGGCGGAGCTAAAGAGCTATTTTATTGCGTTTCCGTTTCAATTGTGGTGGAATTCTTTGCATAGCATCATGGGTAACGTAGTTTTTCACCATAAATTCTGTCGTTAACCCTTGTGTTATGTTGCGGGTTAATTTGACCCGGTTAGATTTTCTAGTTGTCTAGTCTGTTTTTTTTTTTTTTGATATTTCGTGACTTTTTCTCATTTATCACCATGAACATGCATGCAAAGTTTCGACATGCTGGTGTTTTTTGACATATACAAACAAAATGTTTCGTTCGTGATTATATTTTAACGCTCTAAGGCAACTGTACTGACCCAAAATAATAACATTTCTTGGTTATATTTTGTCATTTTATTTTTTATTACCTTATGAAGCTAAAAAAAAATAAGATTTTCCACACTTATTTCAAAACAGAAAAATGTTTTAACCAGCAGCATGTGTGTGAAGCTCATATGCAGAAAACACACACTTGCTCATCATGTCAGAAGAAACTTCTTGACTTTATGAAATGAGTTTACAAAACAGCCAACTTAGGAAAAGTAAATATTTTCATTATAGAGCTACATTTAATTGTTCAGTTATGATATTCTAAGATAAAAAAACATGTTTATTTTCAAATTTTGTCAAAACAAAACAGTTTTAAAAAACATTTTCATTAAATCATATCTTCAGATATTTTTTTGGAATATTTGACGAATGTTGATATTAAAAGTTTGCAGTTTGTACCTGAATCTTTGTTATTTTTCATTGTCTGATTTTTGAGGAATTGTATTGAATCCAATTAGGGTCAATTTGACCCGCTCCATAACGAGCGTCCACAGAAATCAGCGCATAAGAGTTAAACAATTTTAAAAATAAGTTGAAATAATGCGGGCTGTCGGCTTCAGCAGAAGCAAACACCATGTGCTAACAACTGGTCTGACTCTAAGGGTTTATAAGTAGGGCTATTTTTTACCATAACTAATTAATCTAATTAACACATTAAATCAACAGCTCTACTAATTTTAAAGCAATTAACGCACTTGCCCCGCCTCTCAATTATGTAGTTCATCCGACAGTTGATTGATGATGAATATGATGAATATGATGCAGGGCAACAACTCACTGCGCGACGAAGCCTATGCAGTCAGAAAGTCCCTAAATTTAAGGATATGGGAGCAAAAATCCCCCGTTTGAGTTTTTGTCTCATATTTAGATTATACGAGTTAAGCAATGTCACACGATAACGGTTTTTGTTCTGTTTTTGTCCCATGAGTGCAAATGCAATACTGAATTTATACAACAGTTCAGTAAATATGAAGTTAATATTGTGTTATTTTGTCAAAATATTGTCTGTTTTGTTCAATTTTCAACACGGTTCGTCTACGCGCAATGCACAGCAGCGCTTCATTTCTGAACCCATGTTTTGAACAAACAGAGGGAAATCAATGATTCAGCGGACCTTTCATAAGAGACTTGTTGAGTCCAGCCGTTTGAACGAATCGAATGAATGAAACAACGACTTATTCATCAAGATATTTACCGTCACCTACTGGCAGTTTTAGTTTCTTATTTAGAGTCAAATTTCAAATTTCACATATTAATTTAAAAAATAAAGGTACAGTTCACCCAAAAATGAAAATTCAGTCATCATTTACTCAACCTCATGGTCCAAAAGTGAATTAAATATTTCTTTCTGAAGCTACTTGACACACTTGATGTTGAGAACCACTAAATTAACTTCCACTTGTCCGTCTTTTTTTTCTTTATACAGGAAGAGTTACAGTGAGGCACTTATAATCAAGTCATGATTTTAGTGTTTTACAGTGTATATTTTTATGAAAATGCGGTTTGATGAAACCGCAAAGCCATAAACACTAAACCCCTACAGCAAATGTAAAATAATACACAAGACTACTAATGCACAGTAAGTGCTTTTATGAAATTATAAACTTTGTATTTCTGCTTTCAAATCCTCCAAAAATCGTCCCCATTTACATAAGTGCCTCATAGTGAAAATGATTTTTGTGGTAATCTACATAATGCTGTCAATTAAGCTTCGCTTGGATTAAACCTGGAATATTCTAAAAGTTAATGCTGATAAAGGAAGGACAAATTGAGTTTTATGACAACATGAGAACAGAGTGATAACACGTTATTGTGAAATTGTTGTTGAGAACAGCACAAAGATATGGAAGCCTCTTACAAAATTGTGAGATTAATATTAAATGTTCAAATAATAAAGTCAGCAGTGTTAAATGTAAAGATGCAATTATGAAAGTCAAGATTAAAAATTGCAATTGTCAGATATAAAGTGGCAATTATTAAAAGTCGCAATTAATTTTTTTATTGCTCTGAGGCAGAAACACGCATCCAAGAATTAAACATTAATTAATATTTTAATTAAAAAAAAAAACAAATAAACATTAATAAAACATAAAACCCTCCAGAACGCTCAAGATTTTTCATATTTAGGACATTTTTTACATTTTTTTAAATTTACATTTACATTCCTCCATGAAACACACAATGACAAGGTTTTCTTTTCATAAAACACATTAAAGCTGCTTTTTTTTTTTCAATACAATGACAGCAGTAGTTGTTAAAAACAAACCATTCAATGGAAACTGTACCTTTTGTTATATGGAAAAGAGCACTTTTTACGCCTCGCAAAGAGCGCATAACCACTTTCTGCTGTCATTTGATTGTTTTCTCTTTTTGTTCCCCTCCAGATTCATGCATACTAAGCCTACTTAAAGAGTTCTTCCTCTTTTTTCTTCACGTGTTTGTGCAGCTGTATTCCCGACGCTTCACGCATTATTTAGAGGCTATACGAGCTCTCATTGTATCCGAGCGGCGGAAAACCGCCTCGCTTCTAGTTTCTGGTAATCTTCAGTGTGGTATAGCATTAGCACAGCTGTCATCTCGCATTCACTCTTCTATCGAGACTAATGACGCATTAGGGAATGTGCTTCAGGGAGCCAGAAACCAAATTCACCATCATCTAAACTAGCAATGAAGTTTTGTAAATTAAATCTCAGCAGAGTAGAGCCGGCTTTGATGTATGTAATGGAAAGATCTACGAATTGAGTGAGGGTGCAAATCATATTGGCAGAATCAAGCAAGCTTAGTTTTTTTATCCGTATATTAGATTGGCATCCTTAGATGTAATTTACCTCTTGCTGAAAACATTCCTGATGCAATAGTTTCTCCACAGCTGTCGGGGTGGAAATTAACACTTTGACACATTGCATCTAATTTGGTCTAACCAACCAAATCATCTCAGCATTGAGCAAGAAATTGTTTTTGGATTAAAATGTGAGAGCTCGATGCCTGTCTGTTTAATTGTTACTTTGAGAAATAATCGCACTGTATTTGCTGTGTAAGGCACGGAAATCTCAGCGAAAGCCTGTGAATCCTTTCCTCTGGTCCTTGAAATGATGTTCCGATGGATTGTGGGTAATGTTGGGGATTTCAAGTGCTAATGGTGCATCCCAATTTGAATACTTTCCATCCTAAATGGTGTTCGAAATTTGAATGTGTATTAAAATGAAAATTCCAAAAATGTCTAGTTTATTTCTTGGTTTTGTGACAGAGCTCTGACACTGCCGTTTTTCTCCTGTCTCTGTGCGAGCGTACGGTCTTGAGAGTTCTCTTGTCTGTTTTGTTGGGAGCATGGTGTTCGGATCCCGGCACTCATGTCAGTTTCGGTTTTGTGTCGGGTCTTTATTGTGAGAGCACGGGTTGTGTTGTACTTTCACTCACAGTGTGCTCTTGTCTCGTGAGTTTTTGTGTTTGTTCTTATGGGCCAGTGTCATCGTGTTCTCTGTAGCTCGCAGTTGTTTCCACCGTTCACGTCATGTATTGTGTGTTTGTGTTGTGTTGAGAAGAAGAATGGCGTCTACGCTAATTTTTGTCTCTCTGCTTATCCCGAGGTTTACCAATTAACGTGATTGGCTGGATCCGGGCCGTGTCCGGGTCGGATGCGCGGCAGCAGCGTGGCTCTGGGGTGTCGGCGGAGACTGAACTAGTTCATCCCTTGTGAGGGCCTTACCGACTCATCAGCCAGTGGCACATATCCCAACAAACCGTCCCATACTGGCGTGATGAAAAGATCTTAAACTAGATGGAACTAGATTAAATATTTTGACTGTTGCGATTCCAAATCGGTTTAATGACCTGTAACTCTGCCTGAGTATCGGACAAGTGTTCACTGTTGGCCAGAGGAGAACTGGCCCCCCGACTAAACCTGGTTTCTCTCAAGGTTTTTTTCTCCATTTGTTGGAGTTTTGGTTCTTGCTGCTGTTGCCTTTGACTTGCTTAATTTGGGGAAACTTGCTTGATATTCAGCAGTGTTTTTGATATGCCTGCATTGGCGCCGTTGTATGTGAACTGAGCTGAGCCGGACGATTACGTCACTGTTTTCTCCAGTGCTGATATACATAAATTAACTAGACTAATAACTATTGATCTTTGTAATGGAATGAATCAACAATATATAGAATAAGCTGGACAATGACACCATTTTCTTTGGGAGCTGCCGTGAAGCCAAAAATTATTTGCCAATTATTAATGTAAAGCTGCTTTGCCACAATTTGAATTGTAAAAAGCGCTATATTAGTAAAGGTGACTTGACTCGACTCGACTCGTGAACCCTTAAGTAGGGCTGGGCAATTTTTCAGATTTTTTTGATTAATTCGAATTAATGTGGCGTGCCTGAATTAATGTGTTGCCACGATTTTATTATTTTTCAATCAATAAATCACTGTTTTAAAGAGAAATTTTAGCAAATGTTACAATTGACCCTTCACCGGCAGTTTGATTGACAGGCGATCTGACCAATCATAATCCCGAAATCCGCCATTTTGTCCATCAAAGCAGTCAGGGGAGTTAGTAGATTAACGTCGGTGAACTTGAATCACGTCTTTCCGCGCTTGAAACAACATTCCTTCTGATGTTCATTCATGTTTAATTGATGCTATAAATGAACTAGTATGAAGAGATGATCGGTTCACGAGGAGTTACAGCGATCTGTGACGACACATTAAACACACACTAGACGCTGTTTATGGTTTAAACTTCTTTAAAAAATTACAATATATTAAATATGAAACCATTTCATACGTTGTCAGTGTCCTCTTTGCTCCAGGATGTATTTTTCACTGCGTGAGAACATGATGTGTGGCGTGAGAGCGCATGGCTTGTCAGACATAGCAACAGTAACTAAAGGGGGCGGGTCTTTGTGAATAATTAGACATTTGGATGTTTACAAGTCAGCAATGATAACAGTTAAGACAAGAAAATGATGATGACGCGCCTGATTAACTGCTCTACTGTGACATAGAACACATCGCTAGTCTTTAAGCGGCTGTTGTTCACTCAGAAAGACGTTGTTGCTTTGAATAAAATAATGAGACGTGGGCAGTGGAATGTGGAAAAAAGCTAAATTATTAGACATGAGTTGAACTTTTTTTTTTTTTACGTGAGCTCCTAATTTCTAGAATGGGTGAGACGCTGCAAAAGATGCGAGACAGCCAAACATGTCCACTAAACACAAAAACAATAGTGCAATGGAATGCAAAAACCTGTAAAGAACTTCTACTGTATGTTTGATATGTCCTGATTTCAGTTTTTATTTGATTATTTCTGAGTATATAGAATGTTTAAGAAAAGTTTGTACAGTATTTGCCTTCATATTTCATGCATATTTTCTGGAAAAATATTTAACTAATTAATTTGTCACTTCAGGTAATTTATCAATTCAGGTGTGCTGCACTTGAAATGTAACTTTAAAAAAAAAACAGATTAAAAGCATGTTACTTGAATCATATTGTTTATATTTTTAAGCTGACATTAAAACAATCAAAACTGTGAATCAGTCAATCGTTGTGAAAAAAATTGTGATTAAATTTTTTTGCCACATCGCCCAGCCCTACCCTCAAATCAAGAAGTCTAGTCTTGTTTCCCCCTTGGCGTAGTTTTTGTTTGTTTTTTCATTTTATATCAACAAAAGCCCATTCTATCTGCATCGAGTCCTCGCTTCATCCATCAACCACAGCTTGACACAGATGGTTTTTTCTGGTTAGAATCTGAAGTGCAACTCCACTCTATAAAACATTCTGGGTTAAAAACAACCCAAGTTGGGTTAAAAATGCACAAACCCAGTAATTGGGTTAAATGTTTGCCCAACCTGATGGGTAGACAAAAAAGTTTAACCCAACTATTGTTTAAAAATTACTGTGTTGCTTGATTAAAATGAACCCAAAATACGTTGGAAATGAACATGTTTAATAAATGAACATATGTTTAATGAATAATAATTGAACAATAAACATTTATTAAATTGCTTATTAATAAATATTCATCTTTTGATTATAATTGTTGCCTCTAGTAATTATGTGCCTGATTTTAAGCCAGACACAGTCATTTTTAAACAATATAGTTGGGTTGAATAAAACCTCCCAGCACACTTGGCAACCATTTAACCCAACCGCTGGGTTGGTCCATTTTCAACCCAACTTGGGTGGTTTTTAACCCAGCATTTTTTTGTGCACGCACACTCTGACTGCTAATACTGCCCAAAAGCCATTATGCATTAAAAGAGGATTCAAATACATTTACATTTATTCATTTGGCAGACGCTTTTATCCAAAGCGACTTCAAGTGAGGAAAACAAGCAAGCGATTCTTCATGACTAGGCAAACAGACACAGGAAGTGCTCACAATACAAGTTTCATGTTAAAAACTACAAACATGGCAGAAGTGTGAGACCAACGGTTAAGGTTTAGATAAAGGGGTTTGAGTGATTAATAATCAGTATCTAACCTGAAGAAAAGATATTTATTCAATGTTCTCCACATTATATTTATCCCGCAACAGCATTGTGAACTCTTAAATGCATCATGCAAACACAACGGAGAGTTGTCCGCATGGAAGACCCATCAATGTTCTGCGATACTCCTCTCTGATACAATCCTCCACATTAATTTTCCTTCTGTGGCTGTGAGAAGATGTTTGACAGGGAAGTTTAAACGGTGACGGGATGCACATGAGCGACAGAGTGGTCTGTTGATGACGCAAATGATAAAGTATGCCCCAAAGCTAATCAAAAGACTGTACGTTTTCTTCACAACAGTGTAGTTTTAGGGCATAGTATATGTAGGCGAATTGGGATGCAGCATTAGTGTTGGAGGAAAAATTGTTCCATTTTGGTAAACATCCAGTTTGGCTGCCGATGTGAAGTTGAACACCTGCAGTGGCTCAGCAGGTTAATCCTGTTCACAAGCCTTATGCTTCTACAACATGGTTTCTGTCCGTGTCAGATTGGTTAATCTTAGTTTTTTACCTAAATAAGTAAAGGTTTTTGAAAAGCTGTGGTTGAATACATAGATTTAGTCGTTTCAATGGAATAGTTCAGCCAACTGATTCGATTGTTTATTTATTCCCTGTATCCTCAAGTTGTTAGAAACGTGTTATTTTTATGCAGATCTGTTCAAACAACGATAGGAAAACTACGGTGGCCCAGTAGTAGGGTTGGGTATCGTTTGGGTTTTTTTCGATACCGGTGCCAAATCGATACTTTTAAAACGGTACCGGTGCCAAAACGGTGCCTGAACCGATACTTTTAAAAAAGTCGCAAAATGATGGTGGATGACTCGGTCAAGAATACCTTTTTATTGGACAAAAAAAGTTCTTTAAATTGAACAATATGTTAAAAGTTTGAAGTATACATGAATATATAAGTAAATACAAAACACAACAACAGTAAAACCTAAGCCAACTAGCTCAACTACAATAATTTAACAGCTTCAAATTTGCCTTCATATTATATTCATATTTGCCTTCTCTGGCGTAATACGACACCTCTCCTGACTTATTGCATGTCCTGCACAGGAGAAAACTCTCTCAGATGGTGTCGATGAGGACTGTTTGAAAGTGCAGACAATAAGGGACGACTGTCCCGCTTACTGGGGCTGAGGTCATCCACACTGATAGTGCCAGCTGATGTCCGCAAGCGGTCACACACGGTGCAAGTGTAGTTGTAGTGCGCTTCACGGATGGTCGACATTCGCATTCTGCACATTCGCACAGGGTTTCGGTACCCAACCCTACCCAGTAGTGCACAACACAGCGAAATTTAAAAAGCAAACATAAGTTCACAACACAACGGAAACAAGCCACTGCAGAAAGAAATAAAGCCACAACACAACGGAAATGCTCTCGCTGCTCGGTAAAGTTAGAGTCAATTGCCACTATTCTAGAGTAGGGTTGGGTACCGAAACCCGGTGTCAATACGGCACCGGTACCTATATAACCGGTATGTACCGGATGGAATCAGAATGCGAATGTCGGTGCCACTTAAATGCCTGAAGTGATTGAAATATTTGTCCTCTGGTGCTATGACACGGACGTAAGAAGCATCAGATTCATCAACACGCCTGATCACAAGTTAAATTTAAATACGATTCGGGTTACTTAACTGTAACCCTGTTCCCTGATAAAGCGGGAACGAAAGCTGCGCTTCAGCGCATATGGGAACGTCTTTAGTCGTGACCGGCTGTGAATATGTGTCTGAACACGTCAATGAAATTGACCTATATTTATAGCCTCCGTGATGTCATCACTATGCGCCAATGAGAGGCTATAAGTAGATGAGCCACAGGTGTGTCTGCAGGTACTTTTGTCTGAAGAGCTGTCCTGGGACATCCCAGTGCGGCAAAGAAGCGCAGCTTTCGTTCCCGCTTTATCAGGGAACAGGGTTACAGTTAAGTAACCCGAATCGTTCCCTTTCAAAAGCTACACTCCAGCTGCGCTTCAGCGCATATGGGAACGAGAATACCCACGCCGCCGCACTGTGTGTCCGGACCCTCTGGCTGTGAAGTTTGTTACAAAGCGCAAAAAGGGTCTTAGACACTAGCTTGCGATGTTGACTCAAGGACGCTAGAGCCCGGAGTAATATGAACATCCAAACTATAAAATCTTATGAATGTGTGCGGGGAGGACCAACCCGCCGCATCACAAACATCTTGCAGGGGGGCACCCCTTGCCAGAGCTCTTGAAGAGGCAACCCCCCTGGTGGAATGAGCCCTGATGCCCGTTGGCGAAGTCTGACCACGCGCCTCATAGGCAAGGGCAATAGCATCTCTCACCCAGTGTGACATAGTCTGTTTCGTCGCGGTAGCACCCTTGTTACGGCCTCCATGGCAGACGAAAAGTCGCTCTGACTTACGCCACTGGCTAGTGCGGTGGACGTAGGTCTGAAGAGCACGGACTGGACACAACTTGTGAAGTCGCTCCTGATCCGGCGTAGTAAACGGCGGAGGGCAGAAGGCTTCGAGAATTACCGGATGTAAAGCCGAGAAAGGCACCTTAGGTAAGTAATCGGGATGAGGATGCAAAATTGCTTTCACCATACCTGGGGCAAAGTCTAAACAGGATGGCACAATAGACAGAGCCTGTAGATCCCCAATTCTCTTCAGAGAAGTTATTGCCATTAGAAAAACCATTTTCAGAGTTAACAGCTTATCTGAAACTGACTCTAACGGTTCAAAGGGCTCTTGAACCAATCCCTCCAGGACTACAGCTAGGTCCCAAGAAGGAATTCTGGTTCTAGCAGGGGGCCTCAGTCGCCTAGCTCCTCGAATGAAGCGAGAGAGCAGGGAGTGCTGGCCCAACGGTGTCCCGTCAATAAGAGCGTGGCAAGCCGAAAGAGCGGCCACATATACCCTTAGCGTAGCGGGGCAAGTGCCTGTCGATAGCTTGTATTGTAGAAAGTCCAGAACTGTAGAAACCTGACAGTTCATGGGATCTATATTGTGTAAAGTACACCATCTCTGAAAGATAGCCCATTTATTGGCATAACTTGCTCTGGTAGAGGGAGCTCTAGCACTTAATATAGTCTGGATAACGTCTGGTGAAAGACCTGAGTCCCTCAGTTGGTACCCCTCAGGGGCCAAACATGAAGGTTCCATAACTCCGGCCGGGGATGAAATATTGTCCCCTGTGCCTGAGACAGAAGGTCTCTCCTCTTCGGGATCGCCCAAGGCGAGCCGTCGAGGAGAGCTATTATCTCCGAGAACCACATTCTGTTCGGCCAACGCGGTGCTATCAGCAAGAGGCAAATCCCTTGTTGGCGAACTCTGGCTAGAACTCCCGGGAGCAGAGAAACTGGAGGAAATGCATACAGGCGCATTTTGGGCCATGTATGTGCCATCGCATCCAGACCTAGGGGGGCTGGGTGACTCAGAGAGAAGTAGAGGGGACATTGCGCTGTCTGATAAGAGGCGAAGAGGTCCACTTCCGCTCTGTAAAATTTTCGCCACACCTGTTGGACTACCTCGGGGTGGAGTTTCCATTCCCCAGTCGGCACTTCCTGTCTGGACAGTAAGTCTGCTCCCACATTCTGGTGCCCAGGGATGTACACTGCTCTGAGTGACAGAATTCTGCCCTGGGCCCAGAGGAAGATCTGTCTCGCTATCTTGTTGAGACGGCGTGAGCGCAGACCTCCCTGGTGATTTATGTAAGAGACTGCCGCTGTATTGTCTACCCGCACCAAGACATGACAGCCTCTCAGATACTGGAGAAAGTATTTCAGGGCCAGAAATACGGCCATCAGCTCTAGGCAATTGATGTGCCAGACGAGTTGATGACTCTCCCATTCCCCTTGGGCTGGACGGCCACCTAAGACCGCACCCCAGCCCTTCAGGGAGGCGTCTGACGTTAGCAATTTGCGACGACATGGCGCCCCTAGAGTGGGACCCAAGGTAAGGAACCGGGGTCTTAGCCACATAGTTAAGGTACGAAGCCCGCGGCGCGTAACCTTTATTTTGCTCAGGGGTTTGGCCCTTGGATGAAATCCCCTGGCTTTGAGCCACAACTGAAATGGTCTCATGTGTAACAGGCCCAAAGGTATCACCGAGGACGCTGACGCCATGAGACCTAACATTCTTTGATACTGAAGGACAGTATAATCCTGGCCTAGCCTGACATTCTTCAGGGTTATGTGAATGGCCTCGACTCGAGCGGGAGACAGTTGTGCCCGCATCATGGTCGAATCCCATACGACCCCTAGATATGTCGTTCTCTGGGTGGGACAGAGAACGCTTTTCTTCTCGTTTAGTCTCAGCCCTAGAGAAACGAGATGAGCTAGTACGACATCTCGGTGTTGTAATGCCATCTCTTGAGACTGTGCTAATATTAGCCAGTCGTCTATGTAATTCAAAATGCGGATACCCTGGAGTCGCAACGGAGCCAGTGCTGCATCCATGCATTTCGTGTATGTGCGGGGTGATAGGGCTAGGCCAAATGGAAGAACCCGATACTGGTAATCTTCGCCCCCGAAAGCGAACCTCAGGAACCTCCTGTGTTGTGGCAATATTTCTATGTGAAAATATGCATCCTTTAGATCGATCGTGACAAACCAATCGCAATGTTGGATTTGAGACACGACCATCTTTACTGTTAACATCTTGAACTTGAGAGCTTTTACTGAACGGTTTAAGCCTCGAAGATCTAAGATTGGACGCAACCCCCCGTCCTTTTTGGGGACCAGAAAGTACCTGCTGTAATAGCCTGACTCTCTCTCTGGCAGGGGAACATGCTCTATGGCCCCTTTCTTTAAGAGAGCCTGAAGCTCTTGTAACAGTAACGTCGATTGCCCCGGCTTCACGGTAGTGGAGACCACGCCGTTGAAACGCGGGGGACGACGAAAGAATTGGATCCTGTATCCTACTTCTACTGTCCGTAGAACCCATGCAGAAATCCCTGGCAGTAGCTTCCACGCTGCCAAGTTCTCTGAAATGGGAACTAACTTTTGTACTTCATCTAGGGGTAATGTTAGATGCTGCGTGTCCCGGTGTGTGACAGGAATCAATGGAACATTCAACTTTTCGCTGGAAACCGCTGCCCCCCGAAACACCAGAGGTGGCGGGGAAGGAGGGTTTTTGTGGGAACTTCGAGAAGGGGCGGGTACAGGATTTCTTAATACGCGCCCCGTCCCGAGGGGGGCAAACCCCACAGGGCTGGGCGCAAGACCATCAGGACTTCTTTTTCCTAGAAAGAATGGCCCTGAGGTCTTGCTTGGGAGGCTGTTGTGAGCGGCGAGACGGTCCCCAATCTTTACGAGGGGGAGCGCGAGTCGCAACGCTCTGCTTTTGTGCCTCCCTATGTGAAGGACCAGGCTGGGGCTGGGTGGCTGACGACCCCACCCTTTGAGTGCGGCGAGGAAGAAATTGCACGAAAGCTTTTTCTGATTTTTTCACCTCCCGGAACCTACCGACGACTGTGTTAACCGAGTCGCCAAACAGGCCGGAAGGTGACACGGGCGCATCAAGCAGGAACACGCGGTCCTTATCTTTGATGCCCGTGAGATTGAGCCACAGATGCCTCTCCGTGCTGACCATAGCAGCCATTGAACGGCCGATAGCACGGGCCGTCTGCTTAGTGGCACGGAGAGATAGATCTGTGGCTCGACGAAGTTCCGTGAATGCCTCCTCGTCAATGGTGGAACCCGCACTCAGGTCCTTCAGCAGGTCAGCCTGATACGCCTGCAACACCGCCATGGTGTGCAGGGCAGCACCAGCCTGACCCGCAGCCTGAAAAGCCTTGCCGACGAGAGCTGACGTCGTTCGGCAAGGCTTAGATGGAAGAGCCGGTTTCTTTAGCGATGATGCTGAACCAGGCGAGAGATAGCTCGCGAGCGTCTCCTCAACCTGGGGCATCGTCGAATACCCCCGTGCCTCCGCCCCCACGATGGTCGAATAAATCGACGTCGAAGGCACGAAAATACGGGAGGTATAAGGCTTTCTCCATGACTTCGATAGTTCGTCATGGAGGTCCTCAAAGAAAGGGAGGGATTGTTGTTGTGATCCCTCCCCCCTGCCACCGGACAGAAACCGATCCTCCAACTTTGAGCGTTTGGGGGGCTCCTTCTCCTGTGGCCAGTCAAGCTGTAATCTGGCCACAGCACGAGTCACGACCTCGAGCAATTCCTCAACAGATTTACTGTCCCGTGAGGAACGCTCAGAGGCAGCAGACTCAAAGACGGAGTCATCGTCCCCCACGTGAACCGAAGAAGCACCGGAGTGCGCTTCAGGATCACGAGGGTGGACTGCTGGATCTGGTGACGAAGCGGGCGAAAGGGCAGGACCCGTCTCCCGCTCGTCAGCCAAATCCAAGCGAGAGCCCCACGATCTCACTGTGGGTGCTGGCCCTTGGAAGTAGGCGAGGCGAGCACGAAGCATCTTCACTGTGAAAACTTCGCAGTGCTCACAATCGCCTCCCTCTAACGCAAGGGCAGCATGCTCTTCCCCCAAACAAACAAAGCAGAACTGGTGTGCATCCAATTCAGAGATCGAACGTGAACACGGGGAAACACACCGTCTACTTTGTTGGCTCATACTTTCTCTTATCACAATAATATAATATAACTAAATATATATATTATGACAGCTCTTATGTTGTTTCCTTGTGCAAACAGAGGAATAAAAAGAGAGAGAAAGTTCTTCAAGATGTCTTGTTAACCAAACTCCTAACACAGAGGATAGAAAAAGAGAGAGGTTGTGCTTGACACACACACAGCAAGGCCTCTGAAGACAAAAGACCTGCAGACACACCTGTGGCTCATCTACTTATAGCCTCTCATTGGCGCATAGTGATGACATCACGGAGGCTATAAATATAGGTCAATTTCATTGACGTGTTCAGACACATATTCACAGCCGGTCACGACTAAAGACGTTCCCATATGCGCTGAAGCGCAGCTGGAGTGTAGCTTTTGAAAGGGAACTGCTTTCATGGGGTGTCAGAATGCTCGGAAAAATTATTTCCCGAATGAGAAAACTCACGTGAACGTTGGAAAGCTTTGATGATAGCCTACAAACCCAATACATCTTTGTAGTAATGTTACTGTCCATTTTGTTTTCACATTCCGAAGTAAAAATCACAAATCGTCGGGAAGTGAGACCATCCGAGACTTGCACCGTCTTTGACAGCTCGCGGACATCAGCTGGCACTATCAGTGTGGATGACCCCAGCCCTGTAAGCGGGACAGTCTTCCCATATTGTCTGCACTTTCAAACCGACCTCATCGACACCATCTGAGAGAGTTTTCTCCTGTGCAGGATATGCAATAAGTCAGGAGAGGTGTCGTATTATGCCAGAGAAGGCAAATATGGTCATATTTCTGCAAAAAAATAGCTGGAATTTGAAGCTGTTAAATTATTGTTGTTGAGCTAGTTGGCTTAGGTTTTACTGTTGTTGTGTTTTGTATTTACTTATATATTCATGTATACTTTAAACTTTTAACATATTGTTCAATATAAAGAACTTTTTTTGTCCAATAAAAAGGTATTCTTGACCGAGTCATCCACCATCATTTTATGCCTTTTTTTAAAGTATTGGTTCAGGCACCGTTTTGGCACCGGTACCGTTTTAAAAGTATCGATTTGGCACCGGTAACGAAAAAAACCCAAACGATACCCAACCCTATTCTAGAGTCTACAGTCTTATATCAATACCATGATTAGTTTTAAATATGTAAACATTGTATATCGACATGAAATATGAATTCAAAATCACATTTGTGCACAATAGCTTCATATTTATTCCTGTGAATGATTTGACGCGCTACCATAGCGCATGATGAAGAGAACGTCTGCCAATTCCACCAAGTGATTAAAATGTGTAATTTGTCTTCATAACAATAACTTTGTTTTAACATTTAAAAACAGACATGCTCAAATTCCAAAGCTTGTTAGTTCCTGTTGATAAGACTGATTTACTACAGGTGACATTTTGTTAATAACTCTCTTCATGTACTTACATTAAACAATTATTTACAGGAAAAAAAATCACTGTAATTCTCCAAAAGGTTTTTTGTTGTTGTTGTTGATGAGACTGACTTACTACCGGTAAAATTGTGGCAATACCTCCTTTTATGTACACGACACAATTAGTTATATTTATTATTTATTATACATATAAAATTTATTTATTTATTTATTTTTAGTGTAATTCACTTAAAGGGTTTTTTCATGTTCAAATGCTTGTAGTAGTTTCCTATTAGTACGACTGACTTACTGCAGGTGAAATAATACCTCCCTGTATGTCTTGTCAAAATAGTGAGTCAGTATTACCAATAGAAAACTAGTACAAGCTTTGGAATTTGAACATGTCTGATTTTAAATATTAAAAGTAATTTTAATGAATACAAATTATTCGTTTTAACCACTTGGTGGCAAACGTTCCCTTCATCATGTGCTGTGGTAGCGCGTCAAATCATTCACAGGAATGAAGCTATTGTGCACAAATGTGATTTTGAATTAATATTTCATGTCGATATACAATGTTTACATACTTAAAACTAATCATGGTATTGTAAGACTCTGGACTCTTAGAACAGTGGCAAGGAAATCTAACTTTACCATTTCGGTTGTGTTGTGGCTTTATTTCGTTGTGTTGTGGCTTTATTTTGTTGTGTTGCGGCTTGATTCCGTTGTGTTGCGGCTTTATTTCGTTGTGTTGCGGCTTTATTTCGTTGTGTTGCGGCTTTATTTCGTTGTGTTGCGGCTTTATTTCGTTGTGTTGTGGCTTTATTTCGTTGTGTTGCGGCTTGATTCCGTTGTGTTGCGGCTTTATTTCGTTGTGTTGCGGCTTTATTTCGTTGTGTTGCGGCTCGATTCCGTTGTGTTGCGGCTCGATTCCGTTGTGTTGCGGCTCGATTCCGTTGTGTTGTGGCTTTATTTCGTTGAGTTGCGGCTCGATTCCGTTGTGTTGCGGCTCGATTCCGTTGTGTTGTGGCTTTATTTCGTTGAGTTGTGGCTTGATTCCGTTGTGTTGTGGCTTTATTTTGTTGTGTTGCGGCTTGTTTCTGTTGTGTTGTGGCTTGTTTTCGTTGTGTTGTGGCGATTCCGTTGTATTGTGGCTCAATTTCGATGTGTTGTGAACTTATGTTTGCTTTTTAAAATTCATTGTGTTGTGCACTTCTAGGCCACCGTAGGAAACCCCCATCAAAAACCACAATAAATTACAAAAATAGAAAATACTAATAAATAAAGGTCCAGTAAGCGATTTCTGAGAAACGCAGTTGAAAGTGGATCGAATTGAGCGCCACAACAAACTTTTAGCCAATCAGCAGTAGGGGGCGTGTCCACTCATGAGGGAGGAGAGCGAGCAAGAGGGAGCTTTGAAGACAGTAGAAAGAGAGATGGCTGAGAGACATTACAAAAGAGTAAATGTCACTGAGTATCATACCAGAATATCACTGGAAAAAGGAGCGTTATGATCACACGAGCTTAAGAGTATTATTAGAGTAGCTTTCCACCGTCGGATGGACAGACATATACGAACAGACGGATCAGACAAATAGATAGATTGGAAAAGTGGGAGTCATGTTGTGCTCTGCTGCCATCAGGATTATTTTTCTCTCACTATATTGTGACAGAATTGGCTCTTTTTGACAGTTAATGTTGAGAGAGTGCAGAACATTCCTTGATTAAGAATAAATACAAAGCATGCTTGACATCATAACAATTCCATGCAATTTCACTGTGTGCAAGTCTTGTCAAAGTGCAAACATTCCCCAGTGAAATGGAAGCCTATGCAAGCCAAGGCATGCGAAATGAAATCTTGCGTTGTCACTGAATTACAGTGGCTTTGAGAGCTTTGGCAAACCATAATAATCCAGTCTCCATCTGTACTCGCTGCGATATGCAACATTAATGCAGCAGTAACCTGATCCGAACTGTATGCAAACATAATTCAGCCCATCTGGCCATCATTCAGAATGCCTGCCACTGATCCCAAAATAGAAAGACAAAGAAAATCACCCTAAGACCTACAGAGAAATCAATATGTGTTCTAATCTGGAGGAAAATGAGGCTGGAGGAAGTCAACATTATACAGTGTTTCTGTTTCAGTTTTGCAATTTGATGCATTTCAGAGAAAAACAAGATATTTAACCAGATAAAACTGAAAATTAATTGGTTTATCTGAATACTTGATTCTGATTGGTTGGAAGGTGTGCATTAAAACCATTTAATAATCTGATTCAAAATGGGTAGATCCCATGAGCCGAATAACTGAAGAAAATAACCATAATTTTTATACTTCCGGTCAAATGTTCCCCTGCAAACATCAATAACAGCTTTAACTTGTGAACGCCGGCAAATAACCATGGTATAAGCGGAATAATCCACGGCTAGTTGTGAATTAAAATAGTTTAATGCACAGCAAAACATGGATTATGCCTTAGACGTCACATACATGGTGGTTGGATAATGATATGCACCAAGAAACTGTATCAATGAAATAAATTTGATTAGCTGACTTACTGCTTGGATACATCGAACATTTTAAAATGCTAGCTGCTAACGGCAAACTACACAGTATATAGGGTCATTTTTTTTTTCTCTTGACGGCACAAAATCTCAACACATTTAATGAATGGCTGTGACTATCAACATTTGTGAGATTTAGTCAGTTGAAACAGTTGCAACATTTTGTTTTGTTAGTGGATTCACTTATGTTTTAAAGGGTTAGTTCACCCAAAAATGAAAATTCGGTCATTAATTCCTCTCCCTCATGTCGTTCTACACCCGTAAGACCTTCGTTCATTTTCACAACACAAATGAAGACATTTTTGATGAAATCTGATGGTTCAGTGAGTCTCTATTGATGTCCAGAAAGATACTAAAGCATATTTAAAACAGGTCATGTGACTGCAGTGGTTCAACCTTAATATTATAAAGTGACGAATACTTTTTGTGCACCAAAAAAACCCCAAAATAACGACTTTCCAACAATATTTAGATTTCAAAACACTGCTTCATGATGCTTTACGAATCTTTTGATTCGAATCATTGATTCGATTAACGTATCAAACTGCCAAAGTGAACTAAATTGCGAATCACTTATGACGTAACGAAGCCTCGTTTACTGAAATCACGTGACTTTGGTGCTCCGAACCACTGATTCGAATCAAAAGATTCGTAAAGCTTCATGAAGCAGTGTTTTGAAATCGGCCGTCACTAGATATTGTTGAAAAGTTGTTTTTTTTGGCATGTTGTTAGTGTTTTTTTTAGGATTATTCTTTTACACATAAGTTAGAGATGTATTTCAGACATATTTGCTATTCAGTCAAATCTAATTGAGTGAAATCGTTCAATTTGCAGATAATTTACATATTCATATACCTGCTTATAAGTCATAGAATAAATTTCAGTTGAATTTCTTTTACTGGGATTCTGCCTTGTCTGTCATAGTTGATTTAGTATGCTATATTAATTACACTTTAAAAAAAATTAATAATATAGAAATATTAATGTATGACATAAAAAGTCATTTACTCGTACTCTTTGAATCATTCTACGTTCTACGCTATGACAACTAAATTAGAAAATGCTTGACTTAATTTCCCTTAATAACAAATATATTAAACCTGTCCAAATATAATATGTAAATCCAAAACATTTGCATGTTGTTCCAGTATCTTCTCTCATCTCACCCTACTTTTTGAACAAGTTTTGTACAAAAACATTTGGCATTTCAATCAAATAATGTGCTCATGGTTGATATTCACATTACAAATGCATTGCACAGTCCAGATTCTCTTCAATTTGATATAAAAATGCATCTCATTTACATTAACCAATAAATTCTCGTAGCATAATTTCCACATTAGTCGTATTCTGAGGAGCAGTTTTTAGGAGCAACACCGTAGTCACAAAATATATATTAGTATCATATTTTGCCATTAAAAAGTGACGTTTGTGCTTCCTCATTCTTTAAAGGCTCCAGCTGGCATTGAACGCTATATAAAGGAATAGTACAGCGGTGTGGAAATATGCCATTCTGCATACCATAGGTGTTTTATAGCTATGTTTTTTATTAAAGCTGCAAGATCACACAACATGAATAACATATTTCATTCTTTCAAATTCTCTTAAGCCCTAGGGTGTGATGGTTCTGATGTTTTATGTTCACACAAGTCGCTATATTTTATAAATACGAATGAATCAAATGCTGTTTTAACGAATTTGAGTGTGAATTATGAACAGCGTGGGTGAGAAGACCTAATAAATACGATATTTAACATGACACCAGAAAAACGTCTCCATAAATATTGTATAAACATTACTAAATCTTTAATAAATGCAAATGAGAATCTATGAAAGGAAGTTTTCGCCCACTGTTTCTCTCTCCCTTCCTTCAGTGAGGGCTGAAATACGTCTGCAGTCAGGAAGGAGTCACTATCCACGCAGTCTCCTTGTCTGAGGCCTCTGCAGTTTTTAGTGTCAGAACATGCTGACATCGCACATTGGTGTAAAAGACACACGCTCGGTGACAATACGTCAGAGCAGCTGTCAGAGAGCAGCTAATTCCCCATCTGTATTCATGCCGCCTGTCCAGGTGAGGCATAACTCTGAACATGCTGTACTGTACTCCATTTAACGCGTGTGCTTAACTCCCGGGTAATTTTCTCGTATGACAACAAAAAACCAGATAGGGTAAGTTATCTGGTTGACTGGAATCTACTGCACAAGTCAGTTATTTATTTCCAACAAAAACAAAAGGCTGTATGATTAACCTGAAACAATGAAACCGTAAAACTATTAATCCCTTACTTAGGTTGCTATTCAATTGACCCGCAGTTTGATTGACAGGCATTCAATAAATCACTGTTTTAAAGAGAAATTTTAGCAAATGTTACAATTGACCCTTCACCGGCAGTTTGATTGACAGGCGATCTGACCAATCATAACCCCGAATCCGCCATTTTGTCCGACAAAGCAGTCAGGGGAGTTAGTAGATTAACGTCGGTGAACTTGATAAGTTGTGTGTGCTCACGTCTTTCCACGCTTGAAACAACATTCCTTCTGATGTTCATTCATGTTTATTTGATGCTATAAATGAACTAGTATGAAGAGATGATCGGTTCACGAGGAGCTACAGCGATCTGTCACCACACATTAAAGAGACACTAGACGCTATTTATTGATTAAACTTCTTTAAAAAATTACAATATTTTAAATATGAAACTGTTTCATACATTGTCAGTGTCTCTTTGCTCCAGGATGTATTTTTCACTTCGTGAGAACATGGTGTGGCGGGACAGCGGCATTGCAACAGTAACTAAAGGGGGCGGGTCTTTGCGAAGAGACAATTCTTTAGTTTTTCAAAATCTTGCATGACCACCACATGTAGACCTCTGGCGCATATATAATGCAAAATGAGTCTCTGAATCTGCCATTGTAAGACATGATCCAGCTCATGCAGAAGGGCCTGATTAACTTGTTGGCCGATGTGAGAGGGTCACATCTCCATTTTGGAATCGTATGCCAGTTCTGCTCTAATGTGGTCGCTCGAGGGCAGCCAGATCTCGGTTGGTCATTTGTCCAGCCAGCCTCCTGTAACCTGCTATGCAGTTGAGACCGTGACATGGCACACTCCATACGACTGGCACTGCCTGCGGCATGTCTATGGCCCGTTCCCTTGCTAAAACACACAGGAGACATACTACGTGTGTCCTGCCCCAACATTTACTAGTGTGTTCACTTAATGCCCTAGTCATAGAGCCCCGGAATATTCCGTTAATGTTACGGGATTGAAAACCCCTAGCAGGCACCAGTGCTTTGTTCCCAATTACGCTTGAAGGGATAGTTCACCCCAAAATTAAAATGATCTGATGATTTATGCACACTCAAGCCATCCTAGGTGTATATGACTATCTTCTTTCATATGAACACAATCAGAGTTAGGGTTAGAAAAAAAAAAGCTTTATAATGGTAGCGAATGGCGCTCATGATTTTTAAACCCAAAAAAAGTGCATTTCATCCATCATAAAAGTAATGCACATGGCTCCGGGGGGATAATAAAGGCCTTCTGAAGAGAAGTGATGTAAGAAAAATATCCATATTTAAAACTTTATAAACTATAATAACCAGCTTCCGGCAAACATTTGTACACAAGTTGACTAACGGCGTAACCTCCGACCTCTAACCTCTGTTCGTCTGAGAGAAGACAGTCATATACACCTAGGATGGCTTGAGGGTGAGTAAATCATGAGATAACCTTTATTAAGCTAACAGTGCTTGTGGTCATGTAACCGTGTCATGTTTGCAGGTCAGAGTTCACCAAACTTGAACTTTGCCTTTCTGGTCTGACCCTTCACATGAGTATGAATTGAAGTCAAAAATGCGTAGAGGGACCGCCCCTCTTGTACCACCTGACTGCTGCAGATTCATTTTGGCAAGTCTGAGGATGTAAACAGCTCCAAGTAGAGCGCCATGTGTTTCCATCTCGTAATTACAGTTCCGACATGGTGTGAACGCAGCATAAACTTGTTTTGAGGAGCTGTAAAAGGTTGCTGCTGTTTGTTTGTGGCACTCGGTGACTATCTGTCTACAGCTCTAAATGCAGTTTGCTTGTGTTGCCGAGTTATTGGTTTGCACGTAAACCAGGACCAGTGGCGCCTGCAGCCGTACCATGTTTTGATCTTTTTACATAATTTTTAAACTGATTATTAAAATCCATCTGCATACACTCATGACATATTAAGAAAGAAAGAGAGAATGAGAATAAATAGAGGTGTGCGTTCGTGAGTTTATGTGTGTGCATGGGAGGCTGTGACAAGAAATCTGGCTAGTTTAGTTTGGTCACTTTTTCCACACAATGACAATACTACGGAGCCCTGGACATGACATGCAGGAAAAAAAAAAAAAATAGTAGGCTAAATTGTGCGCACGATTTACTATTTCGTTCCCTCGATATATTAAAACATGATTTACTTTTCCTGCATGTAATGTGCGGGGTATTAGACATAATGTTTAAAATCAGGTGCAAAATGAGTAGACGCTCTCTAAAACAGCAACATTTGATTGAAACATTTGCAAAAAGGCCTAAAACTATTGAGTGGGGATGGAGAAATGAAGCCTCTTAAAACTTTGAAGCTTTTCTCGAAATGTTTCCGGAACATTTTCAAAGCATCTAGAGTGTCGTAAACAGAGGCAGGTCAAATTTACAGCAGTCATAAACCTGAGAGCTCCATTGTTTTATTCATTAAACACAAATAAAAGCCTGACGATGCTGAATGTGTTTTCTTATAATACAATTTACATATTAAAGTGTGGCAATAAATGAAATGGAACATCAAAAACAATAATTATAATAATAATACTAATAATACCTATGGTTTTTATACAGTTTATATGACAGAACATAAGGCTACAGGCTTATACATTTAAAATGTTAGTAAATGGACTTGAACCTCCATATTGGACTGGGTTCAAACATTCCCAAATGCAAAGTGAAGCATTCACGTGACTGGAACGAAAGTGAGGCTTCGTTGTTCGTATCGTTTTTATAAGCATATTGGTGTGCAGGTAAACATGCTTACTGTGAAGCTTTACAAAACAGTGATCATTCACTATCTTGATATCAGAGGAAGTTTTAGTCAACTCCACAGTTTCATCAGAGTTTCAGGAAGAGGTATGCTTAGGTCATAAATGGGTTTTTCTTGTGATCATTTTGAAGGGGATAATGATCCAGTAAATTGCAGGAAAGAATCATCCAGGTAAATGAGAAATGACTCTCAAGGCCCTCACACACCGCACAGATTACGATTGTTTTCATCCTGATTTTAGAGGACATCTGGGTATTCCACAACTGCTAATGCATCACTGGATCTGAAAATGGCTGTTTTGTGTTGAGAATTTATTTTTTTATTTACATCAAGGCATATTTCTGTACAAATAAGAATATATATATATATATATATATATATATATATATATATATATATATATATATAAATAATGCAAGTGCTAAGTGACTGAACAAACTAGTAAAACAATGTCTGATATCTTAACGTAATGTTCTGATAAAAGTTTACCAAAAAAGTTCTCTGTTTATGAATCTTTTAATGTTTGCAGAACTTGATTTCACCAAGTATGACATGTTTCTAGATTAACATCTTTGTTGATCCTGGAACAACATTACAATCAACCAATCAGATTTGAGGGACAAGTTTACAGTTTACATTTACATTTATTCATTTAGTTAGGTGTCTTGCTCAAGGGAACCTTAGTCATGGTATCGAAGGTGGAGTGTTGTTCATTCACAATCCCCACCGGCATGGGAATCGAACTAGCAACCTTCAGGTTACAAGCCCAACTCCCTCACCATTAGGCCACTGTCAAGTTTAGGCTTAAAGCCATGGTTAGGTGTTTCTACATCGAAGTTATTCACCCATCGTAGAGATATGGTTAGCATTAAAAATTTCCCGGGATTCCATAATCAAAGTGTGTTGACCCAGGAACGAGTCTAACTTGGCAAAATCAGGATGTGCGTGGTTGGTTTTACATCAAAATAAGAACCTAAAAAGCTGTTAGATGTGTCATACAAAATGGATAAAGTTAGAGAATCATTATGCAGAAAGCTTCTTCACTCAATAATGTTCATTATTACTGAATAAAGTAGATATCTTCAAGAGCTTCAAGGCATTTCAAACCATCATTCGCAACATAAAAAGTGATGCCAAATGAAATTTTTAAAGAATCATTCACTACATGAAACAGTAAAAAGAATGAAAGTTTTAGAGCTTTTAGCTGCTGCTCCTTAAAAACAAAATCAGCATCGTTGTTTTCTTCCTCTCCCTGTAAAAGTAAGAGACATTGCTTTGAAGAATATTAAAAATATGCCAAATGGATATTAACCAAGCATTACCAAAAATATACTGAAATATTACATCAATTGCAGATCATATAAATGGATCAACCCATACAGGGAAATGAAATGTGTATCGGACAGGACCGCATTGTTAAATAAGACAATTTATCTTCATTTGCACTATATAATTGCCTATAAATCGTTCTGTTGCTTTGTGATCTGATTTTGCGTAGCAAAGTTAATTCCACCTAACTAGGCTCAGACTGGCTCATATTACACTTAATGCATTTCGCTTATTGAAAATATATTCACAGGTGCTCACAACAAATTACAAAGCGCTGTGTGGAATGCTCTTTAAAATTGTTTTTGGGCTTTGGGAGAAGCATTTTAATGTAAAGGGAATAAAGAAATCAACAGAGAACACTTAACATTGAATATCTCTCACAAAGAAGCTACATGCAGACTATTTTAAAATGCATCATATAGTGATGTGATCCACCCATATTTATTTATTTATTTGAGATCGCACAGTTTAATCAAAATGTCCTAACTGGACTTTCCAGAGAAACGACAGACTTGGGTCTGATAATGTATATCAGATGTCTCTAGAGTGCAACAGTGCTCGTCCACATTTTCAGCCGTGTTGGTTCCGGAAGAATTTTTTCCATTCCTTTCCCTCAGAGGGATTTCAAAAAAGTCTTTGTTAAAGCATTATAAGCCAATCGATTCAATTGTTATAAGCCAATGAACACAACCAATCAGCTACGAGGTGAATCATAACTTTACAAACTCTGATTTGAAGCAAAAAAAGTATTTGAAACTCAGACAAAAATACAAAAGGTACAAGACTTGTGTACTTAATGGCTTAAGTTTTTTGATAGCGAATCGAAGTCATGCTTTACGGGGGTGGGCGGGGCTAAATAGATCCTATCTATTAACAACCTCATAGCTCACGATGAGGCGGTCTTTAAACATTTATAAGTTATCATTAAAAATCATTTTCCCTGTGGAGAAAATGAATGGAGTTTTTACTTCCAGAACCTCATTGTTATACTATCATTTTGTCCATGTAAAATCCTAAAATCCACACCTCTTACAATCACTGCGAGCTTGCATTCAGATCTGAATCTATCCAATGAACAACCGACGGATAGAAACCCACTGTCATAATCGTGTCCATGTCTATTTGTTTATTCTGTTCCCCAGTCCTGTCAATTGTCACATGTTCTTTGTTTTGTATTCTAGTCCCGTCATCGTCACATGTGCTCTTTGTTGTTCTCCCGCCTGTCATTGTGTCCTTATTAGTTCATCGTCACCACCTGTGTCTCGTAATCAGTTGTGTCTGTCACCTGTGTCCTGCTCGTTATCCGCGTGTGTTCCTGTGTATTTATTCCATCTGAGTCAGTCTTGTCATTGTTCGTCGTTAACGTTACATGCTCGATGTGTACTGTGTATCCTGTCTTCAGTTTAATATTAAAACCCTTTATTGCTTACTCCTGTCTCCTCGTGCCTGTTCCCGAACACCGAGTGTTACACCCACTCCCACCCCATTTTTTTTTAATTTTTTGGTAATCTATTTCACTCATATCACTATTTGAAAGAAACACTACTTCCGTTCCGTCGCAGATTTGATGTCTTTAAATTGTTACACATAGCTAAATTCGTGAAAAGCGCTATACAAATAAATTTGAATTGAATTGAGTTCTTTTTTCTAGTTAGTTTGTTTCCCAAACTAACCACTCAGTGTGCAAGTGTAGCATACTGCTAACATTATATAGCATGCTATACAAACAATTCATGTGAGTACAGTGGTTCAACCTTAATATTATAAAGCGATGAGAATAGTTTTAGTGTGGCAAATAACGACTTTAACAATATCTAGTGATGGCCGATTTCAAAACACTGACTCATGAAGCTTTATGAATCTTTTGTTTCGAATTAGTGATTTGGAGCGCCAAAGTCACGCGATTTCGATAAACAGGGCTTCGTTGTTTATCATTATAAGTGTTTCGAAATTTCCATACTTCACATGGCTTTGGCTGTTTGATACGCGAACCGAATCACTGATTCGAAACAAAAGATTCGTAAAGCTTCATGAATCAATGTTTTGAAATCGTCCATCACTAGATGTTGTTGAAAAGTCGTTATTTTGTTTTTTTGGCACACAAAAAGTATTCTTGTCACTTTATAATATTAAGGTTGAACCACTGTACTCACATGACCTGTTTTAAATATGTTTTAGTAACTTATCTGAAAGTGTTCATTATCTTGCTGTCAATAGAGACTGACTGAACCATCGGATTTCATCAAAAATATCTTCATTTGTGTTCTGAAGATGAACGAAAGTCTTACGGGTGTAGAACGACATGAGGGAGAGGAATTAATGACTGAATTTTCATTTTTGGGTGAACTAACCCTTTAATGAAGCTGGACAGAATTGACAAAAACAATGATTGTTGAGTAGGGAGATATTCATATTTACACTACAAATGCAATTCACATGTATTCAGCTGCTTCTGAATGTGGTCTTTTTAAAACAGAAATTCAACTTCAGATCACTGGAAACTGCTGTTAATACTAGAGTAACTGAGTATTTTAATTACACGAACTAAAGGACAAGCTATGATTTTTTTTTTTGTGGAAACGTAAGCTGTTCCACAAACAGAACATTAGCCATGTGCTCCTCAACATTAGACCTGTGCTCCTCAACAATTTAACTTCTGTGCGCCCTTAAAGAGGCAAATTATGTTTCCAAAAGTGTTGTTTTGGGTAATAACTTTCCGGTGGCCCATTTCAAAGTAATAAAGCTGATTTATTAGAAAAGGCCAGACCAAAAGCAGAGCAGTTCTCTGTTGCTAGCCTTGTTCGTTTCCCTGAAGGTAGAATCTATTAAACACTTAGCTTTACCTCGCCCTTCATTTCATTAACAGGAGGCACAGATGCGGGGGTCTGCTCCAGTGAGATAGGATGGGTGGCAGGAATAGCAAAACTACATTAGGGATTACTGGCTTTGAGAAGGTCCACACCACTCAATCTCACATTCTCTCCACATGGCGGGAGAGACTGATCAGTGGCACTGCTGTTTTTGCAGAGCCAGCACTGGCCCTTGCTTAGGTAATACTGATGTCGTTATTTAAGCTGCTGGTGATTAATCACCGTCTTTATTAAAAAAAAAAAAGAGAGACAGAGAATCAAATCTCAGGAAAGAGAACTTAAATTATCTCACAGAAGCAGGTTCCTCCCTCTCAAGTATCAAGTGCAGTGAAAATTACAGCTTCCATCATAGTCCGGACGCATTCTCTATCTCTGCGTGTGATATTATCTTTCTATACCCTGTGGAATTGTTTGGCGAACACAATATTCTGAGTTGATGGTCAGTAGATTCAAAAATTGGTGATCACCAGTGAAAATACAAGTGGTCCAAAACCCATAACTTTAACTAAAATTGCATAACAGTGGTTGTATGTATGAAAATTAATTTTATGTGAGATGAAGACAAATAAGAGTATCCACAATAAAGAAAAGTTACGTCTACGGTTACTATGACGTTGCATCATAACTGACTGCCGTATTGGGATCTCGCCTGAGAGAACAAACACTTTTGCATGGTAACAAAACAAGCCAATGCATGAATGAAATGGTGAATGAAATTTGCGTCGCAAGCCACTCCCCATCCATGCAGGTATATAAGGCAGCGTGCAACACTCACACAGATAAGTTTTACTCTGAGGAGCCGAGACAGGGACCCGGCCGTTCAGCGGAGGAACAGGGGTTGTGGTGACATCTCCATTTCATCCTTCAAGGAACGAGGGTTACATTAGAAACCGAGTCGTTCGCTATCAGGGAGTCACGTTTGACATTACATCATAACTGACGAAGGTATTGACGCTTCGCTGAGAGTTTGATTGACAGGCGATCTGACCAATCATAACCCTGAATCCACCATTTTGTCTGACAAAGCAGTCAGAGGAGTTAGTAGATTAACGTTGGTGAACTTGAGAAATTGTGTGTCCTCACGTCTTTCTGCGCTTGAAACAACATTCCTTCTGATGTTCATTCATGTTTATTTGATGCTATAAATGAACTAGTATGAAGAGATGATCGGTTCACGAGGAGCTACAGCAATCTGTCACCACACATTAAACACACACTAGACGCTATTTATTGTTTGAACTTCTTTAAAAAATTGCGACATATTAAACATGAAACTCTTTCACATGTCTGTCGACACGTTGTCAGTGTCCTTTTTTCTCCTCAATGTATTGTCACTTTGTGAGAACATGATGTGTGGCATGAGAGCGCATGGCTTGTCGGACATAGCGACAGTAACTAAAGGGGGCGGGTCTTTGTGAAGGGTCAATTGGCCCCACAGCTCCTACTTTAACCCATAGATCACTCTGTCTTTTAACCAAAGTTGTAGATCAGGAATAGCAGAGGGGACTCCACCTTTTTCAAGGGATTCGCGATTGTCATCCAGTACATGACTCCTCTAAAATTGCTACCTCAGTGTGCTTACGGCCCAGACACGTAATGTATCTATAGAAAGCTTGAAATGTCTAAATGTTTTTTTTTTTTAAAAACAAACCAATTCAAATGGAAAATGACTATTCTCAGATTGTGTAATTTCTGTGAAACATGCACTACTGCGGAGATGAGCCGAAAACACAGAAAACAATAAATTATTAAAATGTTTAGACAGTCGCCTTCTGTTTCTTTTCACAACACACTCTTAATCTTTACTCTTTTGCCGGTGTGCTGTGGAAAGCTTTATGCTTGCGCTGATATATATATAACATAGCCTTATAAGCTATGTATGTGTGGAGAAAACCAGGCACTGCTCATCACCTGTCCAATACAGTTCCAACAGTGAAGTATGGTGGTGGCAGCATCATGCTGTGGGAGTGTTTTTCAGCTGCAGGGACAGGACGACTGGTTGCAATCGAGGGAAAGATGAATGCGGCAAAGTACAGGGATATCTTGGACAAAAATCTTCTCCAGAGTGCTCAGGACCTCAATCTGGGCCGAAGGTTTACCTTCCAACAAGACAATGACCCTAAGCACACAGCTAAAATAACGAAGCAGTGGCTTCACAACAACTCCGTGACTGTTCTTGAATGGCCCAGCCAGAGCCCTGACTTAAACCCAATTGAGCATCTCTGGAGAGACCTAAAAATGACTGTCCACCAACGTTTACCATCAAACCTGACAGAACTGGAGAGGATCTGCAAGGAGGAATGGCAGAGGATCCCCAAATCCAGGTGTGAAAAACTTTTTGGGTCTGAATACTAAGGACCATGTGATATTTCAGTTTTTCTTTTTTGATAAATCTGCAAAAATGTCAACAATTCTGTGTTTTTCTGTCAATATGGGGTGCTGTGTGTACATTAATGAGGAAAAAAAATGAACTTAAATGAGTTTAGCAAACGGCTGCAATATAACAAAGAGTGAAAAATGTAAGGGGGTCTGAATACTTTCCGTACCCATTGTATATCAATATATTTATATAGGCAATTAAAAGCTGGTTATTATGATTTATGGCTTATTAATGTAAACTTGTGATTAGTGGCTTAAATGAACGACTACTAGTGGAATAGAAAATTTTTTAGTCGGATGCATGCTTCATGCTTCACAACACTATACAACGGACCTTTTGTTGCCCACACAATTTTTTGGTACTGTGACCAGACCTTAAGAATATTTATATGAATGTCTGAGTATACAACATATAGCATATCACTGTCAATAATGATAATTGGTTTGGCTCATCAATGCGAGACATTAGTTGTAATAGTAGCTGCAGTATGTCTCTGCTGTCAGATACGAGCACGTTCACTTCCTCTGACCTTTTCCTTGAATAGTTTAGCTGACAGGAAGTTCACAGGCAACATTTCCACTTCAAAAAGGATTTATAGTGAAATTAAATTTACTGCCTTCATTTTCACAATATAACATGGTTTTGACACAGCTGACCTTGCCTCTACTTTTCAATTTGAACCAACGTTTCACACTGGTACTTCATACTTCTGCTAAGCCTAAATAAGACTGCTATTGTGTTTTACTGTTGATGTAGTTCCTTTTATTACACAAAATTGCTGTAAATCTTAATAAAACTGAGACGGCATCAGAACGTAATAGCTGTTTGAAGCTCATAGCATTATCATAACAGACCATAGCACCATTAAGCATAATTGTCTAAATATCCAGGCCTAGAAATGCTTTCTTTAATTCCTAATGTGATTTCTCATCTCTGTGGGGGATTACGTTTTAAAGAAATGTCTCCTCTTTTATTGACAGGAGAAATATTTCAGTTGGCTTCAAGGAATTAAGTTATTATGTAGAAGAGATTAGGAATGCAATCATTGTGGGCTTTGATACAATTTCGCAACCTTATTGTGAAGTAGCCTGCAGCGCATACACCCTCAAAAAGTCTTTTGCACACTGACAGAAAAACATACTAAAACCACTGTGTGCATGCTAAAAAATAATTGAAAATATTATTATTAAATATGTATAAATTAAATATTACACGTAAAATGCAAACAGCATAATAACATTTTTCTTCTGCTCATCAAGACAGCTTTTATTTGAACAAAAATACAGAAATATTGTGAAATATTTTTGCATTTTAAAATAACTGTTTTCTATTTTAATTAAAATGTACTTTGTGTGATTGGTATTTTAACCTCATCCTGAAATGATGCTTCAGAAATTATTCTAAAATGCAGATTTGCTGCTTATTATCATCATGAATGTTGAACATTCTTGGACTTATACAGTTCAAAAAATTATTCTAAATATAAGAGAACAGCAGAGTCCTCCACCATAACTATAACGATAATGACACAGAGAAGCGATATGTTTGGAATTTTTTTTTTCCCAGTTGATGAACGATAAAAAGGCAGCCAATCAAACTCCATACTGTTTTAAAGAGCTAGAGCACTTAAAGCAGCGTTCAAAACCTTTTGTGAATAAATCAAGTGAAATTGATGTGTGCCAAAAACTGGGGCATTTGGTGGAACATTATTTTGATGTTGTTCTAGGGCAGGGACGCCCAATCCAGTTCCTGGAGATCTTCCTACCCGCAGAGTTCAGATCCAACACACCTGTCTGCGATTATAAAGTGCTCCTGAAGTTCTCGCCCCCTACACCCTTAAAGGGTTAGTTAAGTAAGTCATTAAGTACTCACCCTCCCTCATGTGGTCCCAAACCCGTAAAACCTGTGTTTGTCTTCAGAACACAAATTAAGATATTTTTGATGAAATCCGAGGGTATCTGATCCACACATAGGCAGCGACATCATTGCACTTGAGGACCAGAAAGGTAGAAAAGACATCGATAAGCAGGGCTGGGTAGGTTACTTTTAAAATGTATTTCACTACAGATTACAAAATACATGCTTTAAAAAGTAATTTGTAACGTATTTCGTTACATTACTCAAGTTTAGTAACTTAATCTAAATACTTTAGAATACTTTGGAATACTAATAAGTGTGGAACAAACACAAAAAAGGTAATTGCAAGTTATTATCTCACAATTCTAACTTTTTCCCTCAGAATTGTGTGATATAAAGTTGCAATTGTGAGAAAAGTCAGAATGATGAGATATAAACTCACATACTAAATTCACAATTGCAAGGAAAAAAATTAGTATGGCAAGTTTATATCTCCCAATTCTGACTTTATAACTAACAATTGTATGTTTAAATCTCGCAATTCTGAGAAAAAGAAGTCAGAATTGTGAAATGCAACCTCACAATTGTGAGGGAAAAAAACAAATTGTTAGAAAAAGATGCAGTGACTTTTTTTACACTTATAAAATGACTCACAAACAACTATCACAAAACATGAAAACCGTCGAAAACATGAAACTTAACTCCACTTTTTCAGACGGTCAGAGTCAGAGAATCACCAATCGCTGTTTAAATGACATTAAAATTCAAAGTAATCACTTTGGTAATCTAAAACACTTTTCAGATGTAACTGTAATCTGATTACCACCCATTTAAAACTCAAATTTTGTATTTTAAATACGTAACTAAGTTACTTGTATTTCATTACTCCCCAACCCTGTCGATAAGTCAGCGTGACTACAGTGGATCAACCTAAATGTTATGAAGCGATGAAAATACTTTGTGCGCAAAAACAAAAATAACTCTATTCAACGAATTCATCTGTCTCTTGCTATAATGCTACACTATATTTGTTGCAGAGCTTCCGTGTTTGCATCCGATTGCAGGCTCAGTATTGGCCGGCAAATACTGAGCCCGCTTTTGGACGTAAACACGGAAGCTCTGCAACGAATATATCGTACAAACTATGCAATCTTCCAGCGCACTCCGTGTCCAAATTCGCTCACTCCTTTTCATTCACTTCCTCAAGTGAACTATATTAGTCGACTGATGTAGGCAACAGTGAATGGGAGTATAGGGAGTGATTTCAAACACAGCACTAAATAAGCTGGTTCAATTGTGTTCGATCAGGGATTGAGCTGAACTTTACAGGAAGGTAGATCTCCAGGAGCAGGATTGGGAACTAGGCTGCCTAGAGGAAAACATTATACTCCATGTAATGAACTTGAAATGTTTTTTTAAGCAAGCGATATGCACAAGAAACAGAATGAACTGATAAACAAACACCATTTTTCTTTCTCTTTGAATCCGAGTCCTAACTTGACCCTTGAATAATCAAGTCCTTTTGATTTTATAAATCCTCTCAATTTTATGGAAGGAGTCTGACTCTGTTTATTTGCGGTAATAGACTCCAGTAAGATCAAAGGCACAGCAGAATAAGGAGTTGTAAGAGTGCGGCACTCTGAGAAATTATCTCTTCATGGGTGTAGATTATTGGACAAGGCCTTAGGGGACATTAGCTTCATTTGCATCTCTGCCATCTCCAGCTAAGCATGTGCAAGGGTGGGGTTTGAATCTGTCCAGTGTCGTCTTATCAGACTTTAGCTCTGCAGTGGTACAGAGGCCAATCTAGAGAGTGTGTGTTCCATTTCAAATTCAGTATGCTCAGGGATGAACTGAATGGAATAGCAAAAAACAGGAAGTTGTGATATGGGGAGACAGCCCAAGGGAATCCTCCTTTATTGATAAGTAACGACTTCTAAGTTCTAAGTAAGTCCTGCTGTGAGTGTACGTGTGTGTGGGTGTGAGGGGAGAAAAGGTTTGTTATACCATAACTACGGACCAGAATATCATCGAGACTTGGGGCTGGGCTGTTTAAACTTGGGCGGTTACAGAACAAACTAGAGCACCCTAGAAATCACAAATGATGTGCTACAGTGATATGCTAGAAACAACTCAAAATGTTCTCATGTTGATTGTGGCTAATTACTTTAAAGTGACCAACCACTGGATGAATGGATGGATGGATGGATGGATGGATGGATTGGATTGGATGGGTAGATGGATGGATTGGATTGGATGGGTAGATGGATGGATGGATGGATGGATTGGATGGGTAGATGGATGGATGGATTGGATGGGTAGATGGATGGATGGAATAGGTTGGATTGGATTGATGGATTGAATGGATTGAATGGATTGGATGGATTGGATGGATTGGATGGATTGGATTGGATTGGATTGGATTGGATTGGATTGGATTGGATTGGATTGACTTGATTGACTTGATTGGATGGATGGATGGATGGATGGATGGATGGATGGATGGATGGATGGATGGATGGATGGGATTGGAGTGGATTGGATGGATGGATGGGTGGATGGGTGGATGGGTGGATGGGATTGATGAAGTAGGTTGGATTGGATTGGATTGATGGATGGATGGATGGATGGATGGATGGATGGATTGGATTGGATGGGTGGATGGATGGATTGATGTATGGATGGATGAATTGAATGGATTGGATTAATTTTATTGGATGGATGGAGTGGATTGGATTAGATAGATGGATTAAATTGAACTTCAGCCTGCTACAAAGTTCCTAAAACAAAAACTCAGAATCTAAGAATTGATGCCACTAACCTCACAGACTTTGGCAAATCCAGTCATTAGATCTTCTTCCTCATATCAACCTGGCATATTACAAACATGATTTTGTTTCCACACAAGATAATCTTCAGAAACTTTGTAAATCCAGCAAAACAGATTAGAGGTTGCTGAATTGAGAAAGTGATATCCAGTTTTGTGTGCATTAAAGCCTATTCATAGGACTGCTCTGCCAACCGCCCACAACACCATCAAAAAAAAAATCGGTTTGCAGGGCAAGCACCTCTTATATTTCACTCAGAAAATGTACAAACTCATTGCTGTGCCTCAAGTGCTTTTGTTTATCTGAAGTTTTGTTTTCACAGTGTTGTCTTTTCTGCCTTTGAGGATTGTTGCATGAGACTCACAGGCATTCGGTACATTTAATATTTACACTGGCATCCTGTACTGCTTGTTTAATCATCCAATGTCATTTCTTTCCCCTAATCGTATCTTCCGTTCTGCCACTACCTGCTCTGATGCCGCCGGCCGCCATCAGCAGCAACATCGCTTCCATCTCCAACTGTACTGACACACAAATAGCGAGGCACTGCTTGTCAAGACTGGCATTCTCATCTGTTTCCCATATTCCCCCTTCCAGTTCAATTCCCATTGGATATGTATCTATAAATCTGAAATGTCCCCCTCCAATTTCATCACCTCCAGGAGATCTATTTTCCCTATTTCCGCCTCAGCATCATCTTATCATGGCTCCTGCTCAGATAAGTCTACAATCCGCAATAATGGTTACAACACAGCTGAACACACTGAGCTTGCTTTGCACTTTTTATCCTTGGAGTGGCAGGCTCATGTGAACCAGGCTAACCTGGTTACTCTAACCGGCACAAGCCTTTTCAGAATCCAGCCAATTCCCAATGGATACAATCAAGCCTTGTCTATTGTTGTCGTTGAAAACCGTTTTACTCAGAAATACAGATTACAGATGTGAACGGTGTTGCATTCAATTTTGAGGGTCGCAGTTCAGCCAGCGGCACACTGACCTCCAGCAACTAATGAAATTGCAGCTACAATCCTGCTGAAGAGGTGAGTTGTGCTTGAGATGGGTTCAGCTGTTGTTTTTCCAGGTGTGACAGTGGTAATCACAGTCTTTTTGCTTCTTGCGGGTATTAAAGCTCAGACCCTGGTGCTGACCAGTAACACTCACAGCTGGTTATTCAGTGGCGTTCTTACATAAAAGCATATTGATAAGTACAAAGTAAGTACAAAGCAGTACATGATCTATACCAGTTTCAGGTCAATGAATGCACTGTTCTTTGCTGGAAATGGTTGATGCAGCAAGCAGGTCACCTGACATTAAGTAACTCAAAATGTTATACCCCTTTTGTTATGGATAATCACCAGGGCTGGGTAGGTTACTTTTAAAATGTATTTCACTACAGATTACAAAATACATGCTTTAAAAAGTAATTTGTAACGCATTTCATTAGATTACCCAAGTTTTGTAAGTTAATCTTTATGACTTTAGAATACTTCAGTATGTAACACAAAAAAGGTAATTGCGAGTTTTTATCTCACAAATCTGACTTTTTCTCTAAATAGCGTGATATAAAGTTGCAATCGCGGAAAAAATGTCAGTATTGCGAAACGCACTATTTTCCAGAAAAAAAGTCAGAATTGTGAGAAAAGATGTCAGAATTGAGATATAAACTCACAATTGCAAGAAAAAAAATCCAAATTTCATTTTTTTTTTCATTTTTTATAACTTGCAGTTGTGAGTTTACATGTCCTAATTCTGACTTTATAAAATGCAATTGTGAGGAAAAAAAAGTCAGTCAATTTTTTAATTTACAATTACATGGAATCATTGACAAAACTATCTGAAAACAGTCGAGGATCATCCAGTAATGACAGGACAGGTATAAGATTCAAGGGTATGTATAATTTTGAATAGGGCAATTTTCATAAATTCAGTCATTTTGTCTTGTGGAGTTTATGTAAACATCTACGAATGTAATGAATTCAAGGAATTTATAATGGCAGTGCACAGAAACCACCTGTTAGAAGCTCAAAAAAGTGCATCCACTGACGTCGCGTCATTTACGCTTGATTCATAAGTTGAATACGGAAGGCTGTCTGGCAGAAGCTAGTTATTTTACTTTACAACGTATTAAATGTGTTTATTTTTCTTACACAAACGCATTGTTTCACTTCAGAAGGCCTTTATTAACCCCTGGAGCTGTGTGGATTACGTTTATGACGGACGGATGCGCTTTCTTGAGCTTCAAACTGGTGGTTTCCGTTCACTGCCATTATAAAGATTGGGAGCATCAGGGCGATTATTAATATAACGCCAATTGTGTTCATGAGAAAGAAGAAAGTCATATACGCTTAGGGTGAGTAAAGCTTGGGTTCATTTTCATTTCAAAAACACACAAAGTGAAATGTGTCTTTAAAAAATTCATTCCAGGTCAACTTGTTCATGTGAGCTATTGATTTTTAATATGAGCCAGCATTTCAAGATCATGCTGTTAAGTTATTGATTCTTCTGTCTCCCTATCTCCCAACACTTTTATTTCACTGTTTGCTTTGAAAAGGAAAACAACAACAATGTAAACCACTTATGCTGTTTGTTTTCAGCAAAACCATGGAATCAGAACTCATGAGGCCAGACAGTGAAAAATATTAAACGGAAGTAGAGAGCCATCATACCTTATGAATAGCAAATATTGAAAGTCCTGGATGATTTGTCTTGTCTTGGAATTGGTTACATACACAAAAGAAGACTTTCATGACCTACCTGAGTGTTGGAAATTGTCTTGCAGGGTCATCAGGCAGGTCATGTGACTGGGCTTGCGGTCTCTGTGTTCTGTGCATTACAGCTGACAGAGTCGCTTTACGTCGGCCGACGTCCTAATGAACACACGACAACTCTCCATTTCCGCTGCCTAATTGCTCTGCCAAAAACAATGGAAACGACTGTCTGTCATAACAGAGATCAAATGGAAAATCAGCAACCAAAAAAATAATGAAATAAGTAAATCTTAAGAATTCTTGTGATTATATTCAATCCGCACACGATAGCGTTTCTTCTAATGTAACACAGGAAAAATAGCTGTTTACCATTTCTGTAGAGTGACTTTCATTAGGACTAATGTCCGGTGGAGCACAGTTATTTCGGGATGATTATTTTGAATTCCCGTCTGCAGTAAACCCTTGAATTGATTGGTACACCCACACTACAGCACATAAGTAGCTGTTCAGATGATTCATAATAGTACACAACGCTGGAGTGTGTAATACTGAGCACAGGAGCACAACTCAAGACTTTCTCATACATTTTCTGGCTCCAGAGGAAGGACACATATTTATCAGACGGCGATGCTCACCTCCTGCTCTCTCAAAGCAGCGGAGGCCTTCATCTTTCAATGGAGAAGGCTACACTAAAATTAACAGCTGCTTTTTTATATATTTCTCTCAGGCAGTAGAGGTAATCTAAAAGTCAGCGTGGAAGATGACGTCAACCCCAAAAATGGAAAATAATAAATTAATAAATACATAAAAACAGTGACTGCAAACTCAGCATTTCCTGTCTGCAAAATCCATTTGAGGATCTGGTGGAGAGATTTATGTTAAGATTTATTTTAACTTTCTGCACCTCCATTATTTGGATGTTACTTGCTGTTCTGCATGTGTGTAAGCGATCCACGGGAAGCAAGTTTTAGTGTGAACCCCTGTGTGGTTTTATTAGTCCAACATAAATCCATCATATAACAGAGTTTTCACATGGCTTGGTAAAATGGAGTCTTCACATGACACGACATGGCTTGGCAGAAAACTGGAACAACACGGAACAACACGGAACAACACGGAACAACACGGAACAACACGGAACAACACGGAACAACACGGAACAACACGGAACAACACGGAACAACACGGAACAACACGGAACAACACGGAACAACACGGAACAACACGGAACAACACGGAACAACACGGAACAACACGGAACAACACGGAACAACACGGAACAACACGGAACAAAACGGAACAAAACGGAACAAAACGGAACAAAACGGAACAAAACGGAACAAAACGGAACAAAACGGAACTCACCACAGTGGTACAGGGAACAAATCCACAATCATCGACAATGAATGAGGGTTTAAATACACTGACTAATTACAAACAATGGACACCTGTGAACAATGATTAACCCAGTGAACCAATCAAAACAAGACATGAAACGGGAGTCACATGACATAGGAGCACATGGCAAAATCACATGACAAACTGCGGAATCACATGACATGACAGAAGGGAGCACATGGTAAAACAAACATGGAACATGACAACAACAACAAAATAAGACATGAAACATGAACATGAACACAAAACCTAAACTTGAAAAGAAATTGCAGTTTTTGAAAAAAACATTCCAGGATTTTTCTCCGTATAGTGGACTTCACTGGGCTCAAAGCGCTCTACGTGATCCCATCTGAGGAATAAGGGTCTTATCAAGTGAAATGATCGTTAATTTTCCAAAAAAAAAGTAAAAAGTTTGTGAACTTAACCACATATGCTCGTCTTGTACTGCTCTGTGATCAAGCCACGCATTACATAATCACGTTGTAAAGGTCACGCGTGTCGTAGGCAGAGGTACCGCTGAAGGGCAAAACTATCTCCTCCAACTCCAAAATCGTCTAACATCGTTGTTTTGTCTTTTTTTGTAAAGAGAGTTTTACAACATCTTTATATGTTCGCTTTGTAAACATTAGATATTGGGCCAGGAAGATGACAATCATCATGATGGCGTGACCTGCCAATCCTGGCTGACGCACACGGATTAAAAGAGCGACCGACCGGGTTTCCTTTGTGATTATTTTGATCTGTTCTTTTATGTTTCGTTAGTTTGTGTTCTTTATTACTGGTGATCGTCGAGATTGTGTCGACAACCTCATGCAGAGAGGACAGGTAGTATGTCACGTGACGTACATATTGCAGCACCCAGTGATTAAATGTTTAGTTACATTAGTATAGAAGTGAGCGCCACCTTTGTATGTTTTGTTCGTCAGTCAGAATAGGTAAGTTAGGGCGTGCAACGCCGAAGACTTGTTCTTTCTTTTCATTGGTTAGGCTAGTTGATGAACTTGAGTTAGATTGGTTTTCTTTTGTTCTTTTCTTTTCTTTGGTGTCACTGCCCAGTTTATCATTTTCGTCTCTATTTCTATTTATGTAAATATTGTATATATTTTCCCTATGTTGTTATTCCATCATCTTCATTATTATTATGTTTATTATCACTTGTTTTCTCAACCTTGATTGTAAAATAAACCACGTATTGGGCAGCTTGTTGTAGCTTTGCAAAACATTTAAATAAATAAATGGCTTTGAAGAAGAATATTTTGGTCAATTTAGAGAGCAACTTTGAGAAGAAGGATAATGCTACAGTTATAATAGTAGTAACTTAGACTTTCCTCTGTGTACACATCCTTACAAGTACAATTTTGACTGTATTATTTGTGCCCCCTTCAAAAATTCATTGATTTTGATTATTGATATTGATTTTGCAATGTAAGTGAATATTACTATAAAAGCTTCAACAATTACTGTGATATGAAAACTTGATGCCTTCCCATTCCTAATAAATTTTTTCTTAAAAGCGTATACATAGCCAGATTTTCATTGTTCAGACAGTCGGGCACGTCCACATTGGTTGTCGATTCCCCATGTGCTATGGATGTTCTGTAATTTTTGGGGGGAATTGTTCGTTGCAGACAACAGCAAAATGCAATGTTTCCTGTCATAATACTTACAGCCTGTTGAGCAACAATTGATGAAAAAAAATGTAATCTGATCCTTTAGACAGAGATGAATCAACAAAAATCTGCCCCAAAAGGCTTGTGAAAATGGGAATTTTTTCCATTCAGACTAAAAAAAATGGATATAGGAGGAAAAAAAAAAGGTTCAAAGCCTTGCCTGTCTGAACAAGGCCCTGGGCAATGTCCCATGCAATGATACAGAAAGTTACAATGAAACTGACAAGCCGTAGATGAAAACATATTAAAGAACTATTTAGCAGACATGATACGCTGAACCACCGTCATTAAAGAGTCTTAATAAGCTTGTACACAATTATCAACTTCAGAAACCTCATACACACGATATACATAACGTACGCCTCAAAGACTTTTGTCATTAGAATTAGTAAAAGGTAATAAAATAGAAAAACCTCTTGTACTTCAACAAAAGAGACTATTAGGTGGAGTAAAATGAAGTCTGGGAGATAAAGGGCTGCATATGAAGCTGTGCCTCTCCAGCAACACAGCAGGTGTAATGTGACAGACAGCTGATTAATGATGCGTAGTTTATTTCGGTGTCCATTAGCTCCGAGGAGAGCAGAAGGTTCAGCCTCTTAGACACCAAAGTACTGGAAAGAAGCACAACTGAGTTGGAAGGTCCTTTGTGGCCTTTCATTGGCCTCTGCTCCCCTGGGGTATCTTCCTTCACTTCATCAAACACCTTTGGCCCCCTGTGGATGGTCACTCATCTGTTGCCAAATTGAAGCAAAGAAAGTCTAGCTGTCTAGGTCACTGCCCATGCAGAATGTTTATATATTAGGGGTGTAACGCACATTCGGTACGGATGTCACAGTTCGGTGCATACAGTCAGATGACGAATGCAGTCAGTCTTGGGCGATGCACTCTCCAATCCAGAAGGGGGCGTGCGTGGTAATGCAATGCTGTTTGATAACCGCCACTACAGGAAAATTTCTGTTTACTTCTAAGTGATTAATACACTCTAGGAGGATGTACTGTACTAACTAGGGGACTAAATGCTGCTAGGAATGCTGGAACAAACTGTGATTTGCACTACTGTCTCTTCAAAATAAATGAAAACTAGCATTGTGGATTTGTTCCTTTGTCCGGACACTAACACTTTAGTTTAGGGTCCAATTCTCACTATTAACTAGTTGCATGCATATTACTGTTTATTGTTTACTGTTTATTAGTACTTATTAATAAGCAGATATTAATGCAAGACCATATTCCACATCTTAATCTTACCCAATACCGACACTTATCGCTAATAGCTAAACTCTTCAAAACAATAACAAACGTTATTATTATTAGTTTGATGAATGAGTGGAACATGGAGCTTTTCGTCATGCCAAATGATCTAATAATGTTTTTGGGGAAATAATGTTTATGAATGAGTGAATTCATGTTTTTAACATGACTGTGGTGAAGCAGGGCGGGGCCGAGAATCACGGGCGCGATTACTAATGAGAGACAGATATCAGTGTCCCGGGGGATATAAAGAAAGAGGACATTTCATTCTACCGAACTACTCACAAGTGCTGAAATACTACTCATACAGGTCAGTTTATTTGATGAATTAAAACTGTGAGGTAACGCAGCGCTGTTTCTAACGTTGCACTATCATACTAAACTGTGTTTGAGTGTGTGGAGAGTTGTAATGTTCAGTATTAGTTTGTTGTCTGTATGAGACTCAACAGTAAGCTAGATCAACATTAGATTATCATACTGATGATATTCATCGTGTTGAGCTATATAACATTGATTAGTCTTATGTAGCCTACATTTGCGTACCTTGTCTAATAACGTGCAAGAGTGCGCCTCTGTCAAGTCAAAGTTTGTCGCAAAGCTCTCGCCATCTCGAAAATGCCACGCTGATATTGATCCTCTTTTTATTTCCCCTTAAGTCCCAAAATTTGCTTGCCATGGTGCATAAGCTAGACATAATGCAGCTGTTGATGTCTGTTGCCATGGTTACTATGCAGTACAAGCGGAAACCAGGGATAACGCAGATACTACGTCATTGACAGGCGCAAGCCACAAGAGAAGGACAGGACACTATTTAAAATTGTGAATTACATAAATTTACAAATTCTTGGAAATATTTGGGACAATGTAAGTACATAGCCGAATGAAATATATAACACTGTGCAAGTGGTTTTTGGATATTTTAATATATAAATTTTACATATTGTGCCTAAAACTACCTTACCAACTATTAATAAGCAGTAATAAGGGATTTATTAAGGCAAAAGTCATAGTTAATACTTAGTTAATAGGAAATTGGACCTTAAACTAAAGTGTGACCATTTTTCCAATTATATATATATATATATATATATATATATATATATATATATACATATATAACATTTGAATCCACCTTGCTAAGCTGTACATTTAATTAGATAAACTGAAGCCATGTACATCTTAAGGGAACATTAGTCGTTTTATTATGTCTATGCCTTATATATAAGGAGACATGGCGAGAAAAGTAATTTCTGCAATGGCTCAATAATGTGACATGTAAAAATGTAGCTGCTGAGTATTTGGCAATAAAAGAGTGTTCTTTCAAAATTGAATTGTATATTTCATAATGTTCAATAAGAAAGCTTATACGGCTGTCTTTGTTAAAGATAGCCTCAATTATTACACATTATTGGACCTCAACTGTAAATTTCAAGTTATTGTATTGAGTAGTGTTTCATCTCAAAGAGGAAAAATATGAAAATATGTCATATTGACTTTTATAGGATTTTTTTTTTTTTTTTTTGTCCTTTTTGGCTCTTGACAGTGGTGGTTACCAGTCTTTTTCTTTGTACGGAAAACAGCAGCCTTTTCAGGGTTTATAACCTCAGTCCCAAAGGAAGAAAAGAGAAATGCTGCTCATGTATTTTGGGACTGACCTGACAGTGCTTCAAGTTTCTCTGTGGAGTGTCTGATTGAAAAGTTTGTGAGCATCATAAGCTCTGCAGTGAACAGGACACAAACAGAATGGAGCATTTTCATTCCACCTCTGAGGGATTATTACATGGACATCAGGTGGTCCTCAGGGGCAGACTGGCCATCTGGAGCACTGGGATATTTCCCGGTGGCCTGACGGTCATTCTGTCCTGCCGTGCAGTAAGCTTGACGTGTGATAGGCTGATATGTAGTTGGGAATGAATTGAAGGACCTCTGGGAATCTACGAATCATGCAATTGCGTTGTGAAAATTATCACCACATGCCCCAACATCAGCGACGCACTGCCTGTTTGGCTATCCGACAATCATGGAAAAAATGGGGCGTAAACACAAAGGAGAAGCATAGAAGGAGCGGATAAAAAAAGAGAAAAGCCCTGGCCACAGACACAGCAAGGTGCTGCAAAATCCATGTTCACAGGTCGGTCAGAATTACAACAAAGGCGTAGCTTGATGAAGCCAATTTTGAGCGAGGAATCTTGGGACATGTGGTCTTCACCTCAAACCGGATACATTTCTGTCTATAATGTATCAAAATGGATGTTCCTTTGTCTGTGTTCCCACAAGATATATTTATTAAAGCGTCTTAACTGGTGTTTCCATGGTTTCTATAAAATAAAACCAGAAACCGAGGATAACGCGGATATAATGCCATTGACCGGCGACTCCCTCACATGTCCCGGATCCTTGCTTAAACTTGGGATTTTCTCACGATTTACAAATTGTTGGAAACATTTGGGATATTTTAAGAACTCAACTGAGCAAAATATATAACACTGGCTAGTGGTTTTTGGATATTTTATTGCAAAAATTTTGCAGCTTTAAATAAAACTATGATCTGGTGGGGCCCACAAACAATCTTTTCTAGGCAAAACCATTTTGCTAAGTGACAGTGAATTACTTTACTCTTGGTGTTATTTGATAAAAATATTAGCACATTGAACAACTATCTGAAAGCATGTAAATACTATTAGATTTAATTTCTTCTCTGAGGCAAGCTAACGTCAGAAATGGAAAATTGAGCTGAGCTCAAGTGGAGTACTTTTTGCTTTTCTACAGCCGTGGCTTCATGTCTGACAGAGATTTTGCATTTTCGTTCAGCCCGTCTGCTGTTTTTACGCATTGCACACATTGACAAATCACACGTGAAAATCAGACCAATTTTTGTGCCGAACATTTGTTGGTGAGAACCAGCCTTTAGATCCATGAAATGGATGAAATCTGAAAACACCCTAAACTGACAATTCAATAATCTATGACATCGATCTACCTTTCCGCTCCATCCCTGATCAGACACAATTGAACCAGCTATCTTAAGATCTTCAGGAGCTTTTGATAATTACAGACCGGTGTGTTGGATCAGGGTTGGATCTGAAGGTACGTCTCCAGGAACAGGATTTGGCACCCCTAGTCTACTCTACATATCTATTGTACATAGATAAACAATTAAGAAACAAAATAGTGCAGACAAACTGCAGTTTGTTCGTCATGTCCTCTGTGAACTGTCCTCTTTTCAGTTAATTTCTTTCTCTGGGCATCTCTGTTTTTATGATGTGGATCATTTGCTTGCAGCTAAAATCATAATCATTTCCCCTAAAAACAAATAGGTTTGGCAACATCTCACAGAGAATCATGATCTAGACTGTCATGCTTGAACATCAAATGTTCCAATGATGTGGTGTGTTCACACTTGGTTTACGAAACCACTTTTTATGTAAAGACCTTTGTCTCTTTGACGTCATAGTTTGGCCGTCAGCTGGTTCCTATTCCAGCCAGGGGGAGTATCTGGGTTCGGGTTAAATTCCGAGCTCTGAGCCTTCCCCTCGGACGGCACACCAAATACGCATACTCTTTTACCCTGAATATTTAAAAGTGTGAATTCGTGAAAGTTTAAAAAAACTGTTGGGGTTTTGGAGTAAAGCTCATTATGTTTCAGCGAGTTCATTGGTACAAATCTGCACTCATTATACTTTTGCTAGCACATCTGTCACACACATCTACACCCCATCCTCAGGCTTGTGAACAGCTGCAAACTACTGTGAATCAAAGCTGAGCAGACTCCAGCACTTAGTCGTACGTCCTTGATTTAGAGAGCGTGGTTCGTCTGTCAGTTTGACTGTAGCTTGAAGCAGGTAACCTATGGCTTTGAATACAAATGCGGCCATATTTGCCAGTTCTGTTTAAACATTCCAAAGGCAAAAAAAAAAACAGATGAATACAGATGCCCATGATTGCCTGTGTACTCCACTGAGTGTGCTGCTTGCATCTGTAAACTAAGACAAGAGCTGCGCTCTGAATAGTGAGCTGCTTCCACAGGCACTCTTTAAAAGTCGGCATGAAATGTAATCTCTATTGTGACGTGTATAGTGAAGCCACTTGCTGAACAAGAAAACACTTGATTTTGATAGTTGGATGGTTGTGGTTTGCTATTGCTGTGATCTCATGGGATTGACAGGTTGTCCCGTCCTCGTGCCAGTAAAAACAAGAGATGAGATGCAAGAGGGAAGGGAAATGATTACGAAAAATTACGAGGGCAGTTGAATATTAAAAAAAAAATAATAATTCATAATAAACACACAGGGTTGGGGAGTAACGAAATACAAGTAACTTAGTTACGTATTTAAAATACAAAATTTGAGTATCTGTATTTCATTACAGTTACATTTTAAATGGGTGGTAATCAGATTGATGGGTTATTTTCTAAAAAAAAAACAAAAAACAAATGTATATACTTTTAACCACAAATGCTTGTCTTGCACTAGCTCTGCATCGAGCATTATTTAATCATGTTGGAAAGGTCACGCGTGGCGTAGACGGAAGTACCGCCCGAGCAGCAGGGCGGGGTAGGGCGAAAAACTCCATCTCATTTTTTTGTAATGGGTGTTTGACTATTCTTTGCACATTCACTTTGTAAACACTGGGTCAGTACTTTCGCCTATTTCACGTGTGGCCTTTCCAACGTGCATTTGTGGTTAAAGCGTATATAAACTTAAGTTTTTTTAGAAAATGATCGTTCTCTAGATAAGACCCTTAATCCTCGTCTGGGATCATGTAGAGTCTGCACTGAAACTGACATTTGGACCTTCAACCCGTTGGTAACCGCTGAAGTCCACTATTTGGAGAAAAATGGGTAGTCTTGGCCTAATGGTGAGGGAGTTGGGCTTGTAACCTGAAGGTTGCTGGTTCAATTCCCATGCCGGTGGGGATTGTGAATAAACAGCACTCTCTCCACCTTCGATACCATGACTAAGGTGCCCTTGAGCAAGACACGAACCCCTAATTGTCTCACTTGTAAGTCGCTTTGGATAAAAGCGTCTGCCAAATGAATTAAATGTAAAAAAATCCTGGAATGTTATAACCATTTCTTTTCGTCAGAAGAAAGAAAGACAATGAACATCTTGGATGACATGGGCCTGAGTAAATTATCAGGAAATTTTCATTCTGAAGTGAACCAAGTCCTTGAGATCGTAGGGTGTCCCATTTGTTATTTTAGGTTTCATAAGGGTGCTCGCGAGCGGTCAGTGTGCGCCCTCGATGTACACTTTTACCAAGCATGCATTCAAGCGAGCTCCACAGCAGACTTCTTCCCGACAGACACAAAAGTGAGATCTCGCAGGCCGCGACTGTTTAAGGTGCCATTTGCGACTGGGCCTTAGGCTAGAGTCTGAGCTGTTATTCCTCAGGAAGATCTCTTTCCGTTTACTGCACTGATCTGTGACCACCTCAAAGTTTCCTACATGTCCCCTCATTTGTTCTTATTAAGGAGTCAAGCATCTCTCTCCAGAACTAGAACTGGTTCAAATGTTAAATGCTCTTGAGAGGAATTACCCCACTTTCCTTCCTTGAAGATCTTCCTAAGAGCTCTTGAGTCTCAATAATGTGTTGCATTCATTCTAATTCCACCTCTTCATCTTAATATCCCACTGTCTCTGCGCCCCTACTGGGGATTACACAGTTCAGCCTGCCCTGAACATGTTCTCATCCCAGGTAGCACTCCCCCCCCATTGACAGTTAAGTGCTCCTCCACATTACGTGCCCTCTGGAAGTAATAACTTGACCCGCCAAAAGAGGAACACTGTTGCGTGCATAGCTGATTCCCTGGCTTTGCTCCCCGAGCGAAGATACGGCTCGCCCCTGATGCTTTTTTTTCGCGCAGGTCAGGTAGATTAATAAAGTTTACAGCACATACAAGCTTCATCCATTTATCCCTGACTGCTCGTAATGTTCCTCTCTCCCTCTCCTATTAATCTATACCTTGCTACCGCAACACTACGCTGTGGCTATTCCCATGTTTCATCCTGCTAAGAGGCGCAGCCTTCTCCTAAAAGATAGCTTTCCTTCCCGCATTCCTCAGCAAGGGGTATGTGTAAGCTATACAGGGAGATGCCGGTGTGTGTCCGTGTGCGCCTGTGTGACAGTGCTAAATGATCCTCCGTGGTGATGTGCTCAGAAGTGATTTGTTCAGGCCCATGGGTATCGATTCCCCCGCTGACCAAAACTAAACAGAACAAATGCTGAGCCTGAGCCATGTGAATAAGAGCAGCGATGGGAGAGAACGGCCCAATCCACCCATTCATCTCCATCAGAATATTCACTTCCCTGAACAGAGTGTCATGTCGTCCCTGAGCACTCACACCGCTGCTGAAGCCTGTAATCGTTCGGTGCTGCTCTACGCAAGTTAACGAACGCAAACACTTGTTGCTACTCGAGTGTGTTTGTTAGACCGCTAATGCTAAATTGATCAGTATGTGTTTTTTCACTGTAAGTGTAAGTGATAATACAAAACGGATTGTTCAACTATCAATGATGTAAACTTTAAATATAAAACAATTCAAATTCTGCAGTAAAGCAGCTCTACAGAAGACCGTGCCATTCAGATCAATTCAGTACATGTTGCGCCATCAGCACTGCCACAAGGGGCGCTGTTGGTCCTATATATATTTTTTTAAATTAAACTTTTCACAACATTGTCATTTTTACCACATCTCAAGAGATGCATTGTGCAATGTGGTGAATTAGACTGTGGTGAAAATAAAGTTATTCCTAATAAAAATATTCCAATTAAAATTAAGGTGTGATATATTATGAGAGTATAACATTACAATTATATTATGAGAGTATTACATTACAGTACAACAAGTATAACATTCAATATATATATATATATATATATATATATATATATATAAATTAAATAATAATAAAATTAAATAATTAATAAATTAATGTATTATTTTATACCTCATATTCGGTTTGTTGATTTCTGTTTAACTACTTTAAATCTTTAATTACAAAAATCGTGATTATAAAAAAATACTATTTAAAATATTTATGTAAGCGCATTGTGAAGAACAAGCACAAATACGTAAGATGCTGCAAAAGCAGATATTTTACCTTTAATTTTTATATAAATTTATAATAATAAAAAAAATTGACATTAAAACTTAAAAAAATTCTATAAATCATATTTGCAAAATACATAATTATGATTATCTCACTAGTTGTTTATAATATCATACTTTTAAGTGTTATAATTTATATTTTTATGATGATTTTTTTTTTTTTTAATGAATTTAAGATTTTAAGTCAATGTTTGATAGAAGTAATAAAGCCACAGGAGACAATTCATTTCAGTACAGGTTGCAAAAACTTTAAGCATAAATATACATAACACACATTTTGCATAAATCTGTCAGTGCTTAAACCATATCAACCAGTTTTTTAACCAGTAAATTTCAGTATTAAATAAATTACAAGTTTAAAGGGTTAGTTCACCCAAAAATGAATATTAGTCTGATCACTGTCGGTCGCTGATCATTTCTATTGTAAAACTGTTGTCTAATACTTACATCTACTTACATCTTTCCACGAACTCTCGTTATGTTGTGACAGTGACAGTAAGACCCACCTTCTTTGATTTGATTGGCCATCTCGATCAATTTGAAAAGTTAGATCACTACGGCAGAGCAGCCTAAAAGTCAAATCAGCCTAAAAATGTAACTTTTAAAACTTTTTGTCATTCTCACTATTTAATTTACATTGATAAGACAAATAAAATGAGAAAATATGACTCTGAAAGAGAAAATCTCTGGTCTGCACCGAACCTCCTCACCTATGTGTTAACAGGGCTGGGTAAGTTACTTTTAAAATGTATTTCACTACAGATTACAAAATGCATGCTTTAAAAAGTAATTTGTATCGTATTTCGTTGCATTACTCAAGTTTAGTAACTTAATCTAAATACTTTAGAATACTTTGGAATACTAATAAGTGTGGAACAAACACAAAAAAGGTCATTGCAAGTTTTTATCTCACAATTCTGACTTTTTCCCTCAGAATTGTGTGATATAAAGTTGCAATAGCAAGATATAAAGTCAGAATTATGAGATATAAACTCACAATATTGAGAAAAGTCAGAATTATGAGATATAAACTCACAATATTGAGAAAAGTTTATATCTCCCAATTCTGACTTTATAACTTGCAATTGTGAGTTTAAATCTTATAATTCTGAGAAAAAGAAGTCAGAATTGTGAAATGCAAACTCACAATTGTGAGGGAAAAAAAAACAAATTGTGAGAAAAAGATGCAGTGACGAGTGAATAATAAAATGACTCACAAACAACTATCACAAAACATGAAAACAGTGAAAAACATGAAACTTAACTCCGCTTTTTCAGACGGTCAGAGTCAGAGAATCACCAATCGCTGTTTAAATGACATTAAAATTCAAAGTAATCACTTTGGTAATCTAAAATACTTTTCAGATGTAACTGTATTTCACTAGATAAGATCCTTACAAGCCCGGAAGTGCATAAACTGTGCCATTTGGGACAGGACCCAAGATTGTTTGGTAGTTTTAAGGTTGTGACACACCAAACGGATGATCGGCCAATGATGGCACCGTTACCACTAGTTGAATCACCAGCAGTGGCTTTTTGGTCAATTCAGAGCCGTTGGTGAGAGAGACCATTCCTAGTATTTATGCACTTTTTAGTTTCTAATCCTCATTCATGTGTTATACATTTCTTACCTCGCTTGTTACACTAGTTATCAGAATTAGCTGATTAGCTGACGGAAATGACGAAAGCAAGCAGATGACAGAGTCAAGAAGGCATACAAAGGCTCTTCTAATTTTATCTGCGCATTCCAATATGAACAAGATTTCATAATGGCATTGATCAACTGCTACAGTGATCCTCTTTTGGAGGTCAAGTTTCTAAAAGAGGGCGTGTAATGTGGAGGAGCACTTAACTGTCAATAGGGGGGAAGCGTTACCTGCGATGAGAGCATGTTCAGGGCAGGCTGGAAAAGGCACTTTCTCTGTAATCCCCCATAAGAGTGCAGAGACAGTGGGTTTATTAAGATGAAGGGGTAGAATTAGAATGAATGCAGCTCTTAGAGTGGATCTTAAAGTAAGGAAAGTGGGGTAAATCCTCTCAAGTGCATAACAATTCAACAAGCTCTAGTTCTGGAAAGAGATGCTTGACTCTCCAATGAGAACGAATGAGGTGAAAGGTGGAAAAGGAAAATTTGAGTTAGAGGTCTTCACGGAGGACCCGAGACCTGAGGTTCGGGTCTATTTTAAATGGGCACCGGGTCGGGTCCCAATCTATTACTTCTGGTCCCGGGTCTGTTTAACATTTTGCGCAATACCCGAGTCGATCAGAGAACGCCCAGCCATGATCAGAGTCAGTCAATTTGTGTGTATGTGGTTTGTGACTTGTAACTTCAATCGGCAAGAGAGGAAAAACATGGATGGAACTTTCTTGGCAAGGAGGATTGTATGCATCACAGTTAGGTACAAGGGAGAAGGCTACTAACATTAGGTAAAACAAAAAGTTTTATTTTCATTTGTTTATTGACTTGTTGATAGTGATTTGCTGTGGAATATGTGCCAATCGGGTCCAGTCGGATGTGTGTGTTCCCAACCGGGTTTGGGTCCAACTATTAAATAATAGACGGGTCCGGGTCTGTTTCGTGTAGCACATTTACGGGTCTCTTTGGGTTAGGGTACGAAGTTTTGGACATCTACTTTGAGGCGGTCATAGGTCAATGCCAGGGTTGGGGAGTAACGAAATACAAGTAACTTAGTTACGTATTTAAAATACAAAATTTGAGTAACTGTATTTCATTACAGTTTCATTTTAAATGGGTGGTAATCAGATTACAGTTACATCTGAAAAGTGTTTTAGATTACCAAAGTGATTACTTTGAATTTTAATGTCATTTAAACAGTAATTGGTGATTCTCTGACTCTGACAGTCTGAAAAAGCAAGTTAAGTTTCATGTTTTCGACTGTTTTCATGTTTTGTGATAGTTGTTTGTGAGTCATTTTATTATTCACTCGTCACTGCAACTTTTTCTCACAATTTGTTTTTTTTCCCTCACAATTGTGAGTTTGCATTTCACAATTCTGACTTCTTTTGCTCAGAATTGCGAGATTTAAACTCACAATTGCAAGTTATAAAGTCAGAATTGGGAGATATAAACTTGCAGCACTGATTTTTTTTCTTGCAATAATTCTGACTTTTCTCAATATTGTGAGTTTATATCTGATATTTTTAACTTTTGTCAATATTGCAAGTTTATATCTCATAATTCTGAGGGAAAAAGTCAGAATTGTGAGATAAAAACTTGCAATTACCTTTTTTGTGTTTGTTCCACACTTATTAGTATTCCAAAGTATTCTAAAGTATTTAGATTAAGTTACTAAACTTGAGTAATGTAACGAAATACGTTACAAATGACTTTTTAAAGCATGTATTTTGTAATCTGTAGTGAAATACATTTTAAAAGTAACTTACCCAGCCCCGGTCAATGCAGTAAAACAGAGGGAAATTGTGGAGCTCAGATTAGTCTGAAACAGTTTGTTGGTGTCCTAATCTGGTCAGGTTTGAGAGTTTTAAAGCCATGACACATGTCATTTGTCTCCCAAAAAGTATCAATAAAAAAATATACATTACATTATTATTATGTGTATGAATTGCATTTGAATGTATTTTTGAATACATATAATACGATCTAATACAGTGTTTCTCACCTCCAGTCCTCTGGACCCACCTGTCAGAAAGTTTTAGATGTCTCTCTCTTTTTAACACACTAACAAGCTGATAAATTGAATCAGGTATTTTAATTATTGAGGCGCTTATAACAAGGAGCTAATAGACATGGACTAACAGTCACCAAACACCAGGTTTGATTTCATGGGTTCTTTAATTATTTTGGACTGCTTGTAAAAGGGTGTAGGACCCAAGAGCACGGCCTCTTTCTATACTTCTACAGATGCACAAAATCCACCGCTGCTCTGAAATCGAGCTCGTCAGCGTTCGGCTTGCTACACTCAATAATTCGTCAATTTAACGATCTTTGTAAAAATGTAAAGCAACCCTCTGGAGTAACCACTTTAATACAGGAATCAGTAGAAGCACTGCAGAGGATATTCTTAACATTTAGAATAACAAAGTTAAAACTTAAAGGAAAGCAGCAATCACATTTATATTTTACGCAAGCATGGCTAGCAGCGGGACTTAATTTGTGCCGGAAACAAGCCAGATCCTGCAGCTGCAGAATTGCATCTATTTTTGTGGACCCCCTACCTCATTCGCCTAATACTGTGATCTGTACATATGTACAGTGTTTTAGTGCATTGCTGTGCTGTTACTAAGTTGTTTATGATTAGCCTTAGCATGCACCATTAATATTACAACAAGGCTAAAAGCACCCCAGGGTAAAAGGCGCCTTTGATTTTATTTTGTTCTAAACCATTAGATGGCACAAAAACTTGCCGTAGCACTTTCTAAAACATCCGCTTTTCTAGATGCACATGGAAATTGACCGTTCGCTTTAGTTACTGTTGCTATGTCCGACAAGTCATGCGCTCTCACGCCACACATCATGTTCTCACGCAGTGAAAGAGAACACTGACAACGCGTCGACAGACATATGAAACAGTTTCACATTTAAAATATTGTAATTTTTTTAAGTAGTTTTTATCGCTGGAGCTCCTTCAAGCGGCTCGTGAAGCGATCATCTCTTCATACTAGTTCATTTATGGCATCAAATAAACATGAATGAACATCAGAAGGAATGTTGTTTCAAGCGCGGAAAGACGCGAGGACACACAATTTAAGTTCAAGTTCACCAACGTTAATCTACTAACTCCCCTGACTGCTTTGTCGACAAAATGGCGGATTCAGGGTTATGATTGGTCAGATCGCCTGTCAATCAAACTGTTTGTGAAGGAAGTTGATTATGTGTATGTGATTTATGTGTTTTTAAAATGTTCCAGATTTATAACAAATATGAATCGTTAAAATTATTGAATATATTTTGAAATAAAGATCTTCTTAATGATTTTCAGTTTTGTTCAAGGTAATTAAAGCAACAGTTTTTTAATAGGTATTTGGGGTAAACAGCACTCCTGCTGATATGATACTAAAAACCTGGGTGCTCTTCCATTAGATAGATGGCATAACCTGGTTAGATACAGATGGTAAATATCATACATTAAGTATCCACAAAACCATATTTATAACAAAACCATCATATTTTTTGATAATAATCATATCATTTAATAAAATAAAATGTATTGTTACCACTGTAAATCTATATTAAATTATTATCTGATCTCCTTCAGTGCTTTGAGAATCTGTATTTTGAAAAAAATATATTTTTATATTAACATTTCAATGACAGTATATTTATTGAACAAAAAGTAATTATTTTATTTATCCAAATACACAGAATATAGTACAAACTTTACTAAAGTAATTGTTTTGAACATGCATTAACTTAGACATTATTAAATACATTATTTTAGCTAAAGTGATTATATAAATGATGTGTGCCTTTTGCCCCGTGTGTCTGTGGGGTAAAAGACCCCCCCCCCCCCCCCGCCACCCCATACGTTTATGAGATTTTTAAACAAAATAAACCACTTTTCTGATTTAGTGTCACACAAGGTATAGTATGGGGGGGGGGGGTTGTTACGTTACGTGGTGTATAAGGAACTCTCACGACTAGGAATAATACCATAAAGCAGACTAAAATGATGGGGCGAGTCAGCGAATGAGATCCAAGTGCAGCTTTATTTACAGTCGTAGTCAGACAGGCAATGGTCAACTCAACAGCAAACAGAGTGGCAAAGAACAGGCAGGCTCGTAGTGAGTATCCAGGCAAAAGGTCAAAAGGCAGGCAGATAAATGACAAAACGGGAAAACAGGCAGGATCAGGAAACAGGCAGACTAGACAAGGATATAACGCTCAGAATTGCAATACTAGGATAAACAATACTTCGCAGTGTGTGTGTGTAGAGCTTTTATAGTGGTAAGATGTGAATGTAATTAGATGAAGGTAACGTGCTACAGCTGGCTAGGGTGATCAGCGACTGGGTGACGCGCTTGTGGGAAATGAAGTTCGTGTAACAGAGTCCATGATGTGGAAGGGCGACCTCTGGTGGCAAGTGGGTGAAAAATGACAGAGCAGATTCATTACACAGACTTTAATGACAAAGTACTCAATAACTAGGAGAAACAGAGGCGAAAACCCCACTGCACACACGCAAACTCAAGGAACGGCAAACGGCAAGGACTGAGGGAGAACACAGAGAATACAAGGCACACAAAAGGGATAACAAGGTAAATTAATCACACACACCTGATGACAAGGAACTAATGATGACGGAACCATAGTAACTAAGGAGTGGTGGGAAAAACTGAATAAAGACAGACATGTGACACGATGAAAACCAAAACAGACATACGTGTGACAGGAAGGTGCGCCTTTAGCCCCATTTTACCCCAATGTTGTCTTTAACTAGCAAACTAAAAGGGAATAAATATATCAAATACATTACACTAAAAAAATGTTTTGAAGATTTAACATAGCAAAGCAGTCATCTGGTCAGTTCTTCACCACTGTATAAAAATGCTATGTCAATGCACCTGTTAATGGGCTCTTTTCAAATGAGTTCATTTACTTCCCCCACCAACCTGTCATATCCATCACTGCTCCTTGTTCTGGGACCCCATAATTTAGAAATTAAGCAGTGGCTAGCCGTCATTCTACACTGCACTCAATTACACTGTACAGAGCTGCCGAGGCATGTCACTTACTATAAGCTAATACACGGCTGAATGGCTCCAAATAGCTTAACTACTGCTATTTGAAGGAAATATCAGCGGAAAGTGCCATGTTTTAACAAGAATATTGCATATTAATCGTGCCTGCAAATTAAGGACCTTGCACATAAATGTGCAAATTTCTAAGCCGATCTGAAAACTAGTGTGGGAAGAAGTCTTTTTTCTTATGGATTTGCACTACAAAAGAAGAGAGCTTGGGAGAGCCAGGATATTTTTAAATATATCTCAGATTGTGTTCATCTGAAAGAAGATATTTTTGGGTCAACTATCCCTTTAAATACATAAAACCAGCAAATATGCTTTATGTCACAACCATGAACCACGATATGATAATGGTTAGAATTGAGAAAATGAATTTTGTTGGATTTTATGATACTGCTGCTGTTTTATTACATAAAAATAAGTCACTCGAGGGCGTGCATTACGGCGATTTTACCACTGTTGAGGGGATTTTAAGCATGGATGGCTTATTGCTTTAATAAAATTGGAATAAGAGAACAACCAGACACATTTAATACACTGAAGCAGATCAAATCCAGTCAGCCTACCATGAAATATAATCTCCACAAGCCTTTCACAAAACTCAATTTCAAGGTATGATAAAGGTTACAGAAATACAACTTCACTATCATGTACAAAAAAAAAAGAAAAAGAAAAGAAAAGCACACAAATGAATCAGCCCAGTGATGAGCCAAGTGAGTCTGAGGTCATGGGAAAGCCGCTGATCCAACTCTCCAATATCTCGCAGACTAAAAAAACTGGGCATTCGGTCAAAAGTGTTAAGTGAGATTTTTGGTGACAAACTCACAGTGGATGAAGACATTCTGATTAAAGGTTGAGAAGCAGTCACCCATGAACATATCCTCCCAGAACAGTGGCAAAAAACAAAATTTCAAGTTGTTATAGTGCTCGACTTACTTTTATGCTCTCTGTACCAACTGAAATCAAACTGAACTCAATGAATGGCCAACAATATCTAATATTTGTACCCATAATTTGATTCATATCTGCTCTTGAATGTTCACTACTACTGCTACTGTTACCATGAATCTTGACCAGGCAGTTTCCTGCCGTCAATGCATACCTGCACACGGTCGTATGCAGGGTTGTGGAGTAACGAAATACAAGTAACTTAGTGACGTGCAGGGCGGGCTCGAGCCGTGAGGGAACGGCGCGAGGCCAGTGACGCGAGTGATAATGAGCGTCAGCTGCGTGCTGCACCGGCCTCGTATCTCTCACGGAGGAGCTCCGGAAGCATAAAAGAGGAGCGACGACAGTGAAGGACGAGAGAGGACCAGGCCTGGACTTTATGTTGTGTTTTATTTTTGTTTGTGTGGGCGGCAGAGGAACTTTTACTTTCGTTTTATTGTTTGCTTATTTGTTTGATTAAAGTTGTTGAACGTTCGCCGATTCCCGCCTCCTTCTTCCCGTTCCTAAGAACTGTGTTACATTGGTGCCAAAACCCAGGAGGAAGGAGGGACATGCTGTCGAAGAGCCCTCGCTGCTGAGGGGGATTGCGGTGCTGAGGAGGTCGGGCAGCGCGGGAGAGAAGACCGCGAGTGGCTGCCCGAGGCGGTGGTGCTGGAGCGTTTGAGCAACCGGTGGGACGAGAGCTCGCTGCCGTGCCCCTGGGACGAGGTGGGGTGGCTGCCGTCCAGGAGGGAGCGGAAGAGTCGCCGCCGTTCGCCTTGGGCCGGAGCCTGCTGCCTGCCGCCATGATGGGGAGGAGCAGGGAACGGCGGACTCACTGCCAGCTGCCCTCAGCCGGAGGAGCCAACGCCGGCTGCCAGGGGGCGGAGGAGGATCGAGCCGTCCACTGAGCGTCCAGTACCATCGCATGGCACCGCGAGGAAGAGCCTCTCAGCTGGCTGAGGACCGAGTGGCAGTGTGTCTGGGAACCGGACCAAGAATTTTTTTTTTTCTCCTCTCTCCCTTCTCTCGTCTTTGTCACTCCTTGTGCTTCCGTCTCCTTTTCTCTCGTCTCGTCTGTCCTTACCCCCAGGTGCTGCGGCCGCCGAGACTGGCCCCCGGGGGGGAGTAGAGAGCAGTCTCGTGGGTACCCCCCCGGCTTGCGAGGGGCGATGGGGGTATGTGACGAGCAGGGCGGGCGAGAACCGTGAAGGAACGGCGCGAGGCCGGTGACGCGAGTGATAATGAGCTTCAGCTGCGTGCTACACCGGTCTCGTATCTCTCATGAAGGAGCTCCGGAAGCATAAAAGAGGAGCGACGATAGTGAAGGACGAGAGAGGACCAGGCCTGGAATTTATGTTGTGTTTTATTTTATTTGTGTGCCCTTTTACTTTCATTTTATTGTTTGCTTATTGGTTTGATTAAAGTTGTTGAACGTTCGCCGGTTCCCGCCTCCTTCTTCCCATTCCTAAGAACTGTGTTACAGTCATTAGGTGTGCTTACTGAAAAACGTATTTTTATGAATATTTATGAACTTATAATTAATGTGTAGACAATAATATATATTTAAAAATGTTATATATATATATATATATATTGTTTTTTATAATAATTATAAAGATGTTGTATATTCAAGGTGGAAGAGAAATGTGTTTCATTTCAGGGACAAAAGTGAATTTTAATAAATTATCTTTACCTGCAATACAGTCATTCACAAAAATTGTTGTTCACAACGATTGAAGGCATTTGCAAGTTTTGTTTCCTACATTGGATTGTGGGAGTGTAACAATACATTACTGGAGACTTTCTCTTATGAAATTCATTAAATGTCGCTTTTGAGTCATTGAGTTGAAACATAAATAAATATAGACTAGTGCAACAAATTACTTTATATTAGGTGGCTTTAACTACTATGTACTTACATTTAAATTAATCATTTGATACGTTGTACTTTTATTTTAAAAATACATTACATCTGTAATTTATTTATATTAAGTACACTGTTGATCCATCCCTCAAACCTTAACCCACCCGTTCCACCAAACCTGTCCCTAAGCTTACCTGTATCCACAAGTGTTTTGCAATTCAATATAAACACAATAAGTACATTAAACTTATTTTTTATGTAAGTACATAGTTAAGGCTACCTAATATAAAGTGGGACTAATTAAATATTACAGAGTTCACATTTTAATTTCATTCATTTGCTATGCTAATGTCCTCAATCTTTGCATCAAATCAGATTAAATAAAAATTTGTCAGCTTACATTTGTCACATTTTCAATTTTCACATCTTGCATCTGGAGATATCATGCAAGTAAGTGTGTGAATGTCAGCTTGTAACTGATCTATCTTTATATATCTTGCTAGAATATTGTGTGGCTTTACTTGTTTTCTAATTTATTCATTTCACTGGAACCAACTTGCAATAACTACAGGCTCTGTCGTTTTAGCACTCAATTCAAGGATAGTAATAGATTTAAATAAAAATTTCATTATTAATAACAATAATCATATTAGTAAGATGAACCTATATACTGTACCAAAGAACATCACTGAAATCAATGAGTTTTTAATAAATATAATTTATATAATGACTATTTCATATATAATTTTAGAGTTCACACTCTAAAAATATCTTTATATTTCTAAATTATATGAATTTAATGAATTTAATTTAATGATGACAGGATTTAATGATACTTTTACTATTGTGGGCATAATACAAATGACTTACAATTATGACCTCAATACTTGCTATATCATATTTAAAAATTAATTTTCAATAGATTTTTTAAAAAATGTACCAAATTAAGCAAGTGTACGTTTTTTTCCATGCAATGGATATTAATTTTGACATATCAAATAAACTATAAACATGATTGTTGCCATTATTTTAACAAAGTCATATATTTAAACTTTCAAAACTTTTAAACATATGTCATTTAAATCTATTTTTAATTGTGAAAATAACTTCTTTATGCCTTAAAATAGACTGAACTCTACACCCTTGCTTCATTTAGTATACGTGGATTCATTCATGAATATTCAAATTAGCCCCGCCTCCATGCAATCACAGCAGCTCGGATTGCCTGATCTACTGTAGTAAATGTGGAAATACTCCTTTAATTCAGCCATACATGTTTGAACCAGAAACTGTTTCAGAAGAAGAGGAAGAGTCAATTATACAGGTTAACACAAGTGGATGCATAAGAATGGTAATGTGTTTTATGTACGTCGATGGATGTGTTAATATGATATGATTAGGCTTCGGCTTCACTGCAATATACAACAGCTTGAATTGCATGATTCTGGATAAATTGAGAATCACTATTTTTTTATAGAGATCATGATTCTCCCACAAATCTGAATAGACACCTAAACAAAATAACATGCAATTTCCTAGAGGTTCTGTCAAAATGTTAACTGCTGCGGATAAATCAGCGTTTTTGAAAGAATCTCTTGAAATATTTAATGACAAATAAATTTTTAAAAGTTACTTGTCGCCACCTTTTGGTGTAACGATATATCTCTATCTTCTGAAGCGTGAAGTAACTTTCAAAAGATTAACTCTATTTTGATCGCTACCATAGACATCAGTGTTTATATCCGAAATTTAAACTTAATTTCAATCTTTTTAACACAGAAATAACGACACTGTGCGGTTGAAAAGCGAAGCTGTTTCATACCAATAAATGACAACGGCTCTCTCTGGCTCAGCGGCAGCGCAAACACAGATCTGAATGTTCCTGTGATCGTACTTGTCAAATGTTTAGAATAAGATTGTGTGGGTGTTTGAATCAAGATCGCGATCTTTTAACGATTAATCATGTAGGTTCGTGTTGATGTGTTGCTAATGTTACACAAACCATGTTCCCGTTCACCATCTCAGAGTCGAACAGCTGCCTTATAAAAATGATCATCCTTAGAAAAGCTTTGAACATCATAGAATGTCAATGGAGAAAAGCCCCGCCCATATTGATGCAACTGACCCTTCACAAAGACCCGCCCCCTTTAGTTACCGTTGCTATGTCTGACAAGCCACGCGCTCTCACACCACACATCACGGTGAAAAATACATCGGGGAGCAAAGAGGACACTGACAACGCGTCGACAGACAAGACAGAGCAGGTTACTTTTGATATGAAACAGTTTCAAATTTAAAATCAGAAGGAATGTTGTTTCAAGCGCGGAAAGACGTGAGTACACACAATTTTTCAAGCTCAAGTTCACCAACGTTAATCTACTAACTCCCCTGACTGCTTTGACGGACAAAATGGCGGATTCGGGGTTGTGATTGGTCAGATCGCCTGTCAATCAAACTGCCGGCGAAGGTTAAGTGTTCCTGACGGCAGGAAATGGATGGTTTCAAACCACGTTTTCGAGATGTCTTTGGTTCACTGCAGTTTTAAGTAGAAAATACTCAACAATGTTGTTGACTAATGAATTTGCACATGGTTCGGAACAAAACCAAAAACTTGATTTTCACCACCGAGGAGTCTTTAAAAGTCATTCGACCAATCCAAAAGTTCGCAGAAGACACAGCTGTTATCGTCCACAACAGAAAATCACGTTAATAATGCGGAGGAAAGAGAAGAAAGCCATGCTTTGAATTTGATCAACTTCAAACATGATCGGTTTACACTTTCCCAACTTGGCACAGAATTTTGTTGTCAGTTAAAATTTTCTACCCATGACAGACGGTCTTACAGCCACGATGAAAACGAAATAACTCAGAGCTGCCGGAGTGCAAAAATGATAAATGGACAGCGGTATTTGTAAAATTCCCGTATTGGCAATGAACTGTTTCAGATACATTCCGAGTCATTTCATGAAGATTATATACGTCTTCTATCCTCTCTCCTCTGTGAGCCCATGCTGCTGCTTTCCGATTCCGCTCAGGTGCCAGGCGGCTCAATTCTCACTTAGTTCTTCCTGCTTTCAAGCCGCTCTCCTTGGAGCGTGGCGGGAACGCATCTGATGTTGAAATAATCCATTACATTTGATCCTTCACGCTGTGCCGTTCGTTGTGTCGGAAAATTTTTACAGTACTCCCCGACTGTATGTTCAGCCCAAAGGACATCAAAAGGAACGTCAGACCAGCGAGCATATGTATCACTGTCAAGAAACCGTTTCTCAATTCCGCTGGGACCGTTTTTATGCCTACGCTGCAGACATGGCAACCTCTGCGTGTTTTATATTCAAAGCGGCTCTGGTTTTAACTGTGAAGTATGGGAGTATTATGGTGTGTGCAAATGCATCTTTCCTACATTAATATGGTGCCTTAGTTAATCTCCCCACATCTGGCACGCCATAAGGCGGTGCGCACCCGACAATGTGTTTGCTTTGCTCAAGTGGCTCTGGGCCGTGATTAATTGAACCTCAGCGAGAGGGTCCGCGCTCCACTAATGTAGTCTTCATCACCTCAGCCGCACAACTTGGCCCCTAAACTGAAATGTCAACTCCCAACCGCCCAGCCACCCTCAGCACTTTGCAGATTAAAAAACATTTTCATTCCGCCAACAGGACAATGTGTATAAAACTACCTTTTCATGTTGTCAGAAGTGAAAAAGTAAGGCTTAACTTACAGTCAGCCAGTTTTTATTGCAAAATAAACTGAGATTGGGTGATTAGGACTTGTTTATTTTGCAATAATGAGAAGATTTATTGATTTTTATGTTGGCATGATTTACATTATGCTTCCTCTATTACAACGGAGAAAACAATCTGCTTATCAACAGGATGAAAACCGAATATATATCTATCTATCTATATATAGATCTATATATATATATAGCTTTTGATTAATATTAAAACATATTAATCAGATGTCTTTGTTCATTTTGGAATGGTGCATTCCATATGTATTCCTATGTTTTTATAACAGATAACCAATAAATTGATGATATTAAAATGATTGTTTAAATAAGTTACACTAAAATAAATGCTACAAGTAAATTTTAAGCATCATTTTATAATGTAAAGTATGAAAAAAATATATTCATTTTGATATTTGCTAAAGAAAGGTTATTAAATTATTAAAAATCCTTAAATTCACATTAAAACAATTATAAATTCATTTATTATTGAAAAATAAAACATTGAAATAATGATTAGTAAAAAAGCTCATTTTTTTCTTTGTTTAAATGAGGTGGGATCTTAAACTTGATGTGTTCTCCAAAAGTGGACGCCACTGTTCTGTAAACCCTAACGCTGAAAATAATTCATTCTTTTAAGTAGGACAAACTTAAATTAAACAAATGAGTTCAGTCAAATTAAGTTTTATGAGCATTTTGCACTTTCTTTTGCTTTCAAGTTCACAGAACTGATATATTTTAAGTAAACTGAACTCTTTCATTCTTTTGAGTTTTATGAACTTATTTCTTTTAATTTACATTAATCTAATTATACCTGAAACGGGACTGGAATTTCCCAGAATGCTTTGCCCATGGCACTCAAAAAGGAGAGTAAATGTTAAAATGTGTTATATATATATATTTTTTTTTTTGTGCAAGATTAATGTTAAATGGGAGATTTAGTAGTGATTAATGTTTCATTATGCTAATTTAGAAGAGTTTCTGTTAATATGGGTTTTTGGAGAGTTACCAAAATGAGTTGGCATGGTTTGAGCATGCTAAATGTTTCATACTGCTATACTCATTCAACAAGTGCTATTGCTATGTTAGCAAATTAGCAAGTTAGCATTTTCTGAATTAGCTTGTTATAGCTAGTTATATTTAATAAAAAATTATCATGTAAAGTTAAATGTATGAATTAGTTTACTCAAATATTTTTAATTTAATAACAATTAAAATACAAAATAAAAATCAGCTAGTTCTATATAAAAATATTGATGTAACCGACTACCTCAATTTTTTTGAGTTTTGCCACCATATTCTGGGTTTACAGTGTATTTTGACATGCAAGTATGCGTGTACTTTTCAATTTTTGAACCAGCACTAGTTCAAACATCCCTGTTTCACTTATTAAAAATAATTAGCGCCATGACCGCTTACACACTGGAAAGTTTAAAGTACACATTTCACAACTAATCGCATGTATGAAATGTCACATCTGTGCTCAAAAGGTAGCAATTTTCTGTTTGTCACCTCTCAGATTCACAGTCACAGGGTTCCTAAGTAGCAGCTCGGTGTCATTTTTCACACAATATCTCAATCACACTTTGTGAATATATGCAATTAAGTTTTCTTACATGCAATAAACGTAGACTTGCCGCCATGGTGCTGATGGGAGCAATTTGGGATTGTGCACGGTTCTCTCTGCCTCTCTGTGGGCTCAGTTGGCGTCATGCAAAAGGAACCAAACACTTGAGAAAATCACCGTCATCTGTGCGAGCAGGTCAAGTGGAAACCTCTCCGGTGTGATTAGAGATGCTTCCAACAGTTATGGCATGTGACTGGCACGTTTGATTGACTGACCTGCACACTGACCGAGCATGCTGGGAGAAAAGCCTGCAGGTGGGTCAGTGATGTCTGACAGCACAATATTCACATACTGATATGCTCAATGCTATCCAAGTGTATTTATTCGCTGCACTTCGATGCAAAAGATGTCTTTAGAACTCAAACTATCAGTTTTTGATTTGAACAAACGCATAGCAAAAAGTATTTAAAGGGGATCTATAATGCCCCTTTTCACAAAATGTAATATACACTCACCTAAAGGATTATTAGGAACACCTGTTCAATTTCTCATTAATGCATTTATCTAATCAACCAATCACATGGCAGTTGCTTCAATGCATTTAGGGGTGTGGTCCTGGTCAAGACAATCTCCTGAACTCCAAACTGAATGTCAGAATGGGAAAGAAAGGTGATTTAAGCAATTTTGAGCGTGGCATGGTTGTTGGTGCCAGACGGGCTGGTCTGAGTATTTCACAATCTGCTCAGTTACTGGGATTTTCACACACAACCATTTCTAGGGTTTACAAAGAATGGAGTGAAAAGGGAAAAACATCCAGTATGCGGCAGTCCTGTGGGCGAAAATGCCTTGTTGATGCTAGAGGTTGCTGATAGAAGAGCAACTTTGACTGAAATAACCACTCGTTACAACCGAGGTGTGCAGCAAAGCATTTGTGAAGCCACAACACACACAACTTTGAGGCGGATGGGCTACAACAGCAGAAGACCCCACCGGGTACCACTCATCTCCACTATAGATAGGAAAAAGAGGCTACAATTTGCACGAGCTCACCAAAATTGGACAGTTGAAGACTGTCAGATGGTAGAGTCAGAATTTGGCGTAAACAGAATGAGAACATGGATCCATCATGCCTTGTTACCACTGTGCAGGCTGGTGGTGGTGGTGTAATGGTGTGGGGGTGTTTTCTTGGCACACTTTAGGCCCCTTAGTGCCAATTGGTCATCGTTTAAATGCCATGGCCTACCTGAGCATTGTTTCTGACCATGTCCATCCCTTCATGACCACCATGTACCCATCCTCTGATGGCTACTTCCAGCAGGATAGTGCACCATGTCACTTCCGCCTTACATTGTTCAAACCGGAGTCGAGACTGATGGAGAGACTGAAGAAGTTACAACTTTTTGACGTTTCTGAACGGTTAGTGGATAAATTTATGTAGTTGCTGCGGAGTTGATCAAGTCATCACTAGCATGTGTCGTCATGTTCATCTTTTGTGCAAATCCAGTGTTGAATTGATCAACAACAACATCTACTACAACATCAACAACACTCTACTACGACAACTCTTCCTCTTCTCTACAGCAGCCCAAAATGGCCCTGCCCCCTTGTTTTTGTGTTCTCAGAAGAAGCTTGTTGTAGTCCCTACAAACCATTTGTTCAGTTCTTAAACAGAGAATTATTTCAAACAAAATATCTCCCTTTGCATTTGAACTTCGTAAGCACTCAAATACACTGCACGGCTAGAGAAGCTCAATTTACCACAAATGACTCTGAATCTTTCAAAAGACACGCAGGCTTCATCTGAATATGCCTACTTTAGTAGGCGAAAAACAGTATGTGAAAATAGTAGTATGTTCGTAAGCTGGTGACTCAGTACCAAAACAGAATAAGTAGAATAAACTGAACTAATCTCCATTATCTTGTTTACACTCAAAATAGACTCTTCTTTGATGTTACCATAATGTCCATAATGAAGGTTGCGTCGTTTATTTCCATAAATGTGTGTGTGTCAGCTCTTGTGGGCAGGCTTTATGAGCTGGCAAATAAAGCAGAGAGACTTTGCAGCAGCCAGTAAAAAGGGCCAGTAGCTGTGTCATAAGACCAGAACATGGAGGCAGTGATTACGGCCTCATTGGGCTGTTAGCAGGAATGGGCCAGCCATATTTAGAGAGCCATAAAACAGAGGCAGGCTGACAGCTTTACAGCATGTGGTAATGCTTAATGGAAGCTCTCCTCCACAGGCTTATTACAGTAAAAACATACACCTCACAGGTGATGCAGCCAAATAAACACTCTTTCAACTTCTCTAGAAAGGAAAAAAAGAAGAAAGAAAAAAGAAAAATATTGCATCAAAGTAACATGTACTTTCATATGCCAGGTATTGAAAACTGTGAGAAAGATTCACTTAGTATCCACTGATGATAAGAAATTGTATGCTGATATAACGCATCTCTTTTTTTAACATCATCTTTACCTGTTTACATCGTCTGAAACCACCTTCTGAAGTGGTTTGGGAGATCAGATTTTTAAATCCAAGAGCATTTACACTGGTATTTTCAGAAGAAAAAAAACATTAAGTGACCAGGTGTGCCGGCCTTTCTTCGTGTAACGATCGTCAGTTGGACTCACTCTCTCACTCACTAACACACATGCACATTCACTCCTGGACTTCACCTCCCACAATGCACTACACACTCACTCACTCACTCACTCACTCACTCACTCACTCATCCACCAAGGCAGACTACATTTCCCAGAAGCCCCGTATCTATCACTGATCACTTCACCAGCTGCAGCTCATTATCAGAACCACATTTAAGCTCAACGCACACACACACACCTTTGCGAGGTCTTGTTATTTCCCTGTGTGTAGCATTTCTGAGCGTTTATCCCTGTCTTGTCTTCCGGTTGTTGCCCTGCCTGTTTTCCTGTCTTTCATGATCGTTTATCTTCCTGCCTTTTGACCATTGCTGTGTTTTACTGGACTGTGATTGTATGCAGACTGTCTCGACGTCTAACGACCACGATTCTGCCTATCCTCCGCTATTCCTGTTTGCTGTTGTTTGACCATTGCCTGTTTGACTACCTCTGTCATTAAAGCCTTCATTACATTTAGTAGGCCGTGGATTCAGGTATAGCGATTAGATGTTTTGCACGCACTCCACTCCAAACACCATCTTTCATTTCAAAAATCATTTTCATTTATTAAAAGCAAAAAGTTTTGTTTCCAAAGTATTTCTAAATTAAGTTCATAATTCAATAATCCAAGCAAAATTAACGAAGTAGTCATAAAACTATCCGTAACCACCATTCCCAAATCCAAACATTTGTTCCTCTTTGTCACTTCCTCCTCCGCCCTTACGCGGTGACATTCATATCCTTACCGTTACCCATGCATATCCTTTTATCAGGAAAAAAGCACCATACAACTCGACTGCTAAATCTGCGCTAAAGCACAAGAAATCATATTTTACTAGAGCTGTGAATGTGTTTGCTGTCTGAATTGAATGTCTTTCAACAGCAAATAATAATAATAACAATAACAATAAATGTCTACCGCAAATTTATCGCAAGGAAACATGATGTCTCTCATCTTTACAGGAGAGAAAACGCATGAGACCAGGTATAAACAGGCCCTAGATCTCAATTTCATTTCATAGATCTCGTCATAATCTCGAAAAGATCATTGAACCATGAATGAAAATTATATCATCGACTCACACTCATGTTGTTCAGGATTTGTTTCACTTTCAAAATGGTGAATTTTCCATGCAACTATTTCACATCCAAGCAGAAAAGCCATATGACTCTAGACTCGAGTTTGCTGCACATGCTAAAGCACAAGATATCACATTTTACTCGAGTTGTGAATGTGTTTGCTGTCTGATTTGCGTTAAGGGCTTCGCGCAATCCAACTGTCAGATTCATAACAAATGACTCGTATGAACTGGTCATTTTAATGAATCACAAAGACTCGTTACTGGTTTGATTTAGTCTGATGAATGAACTTATTGAATCCTTAAGATGGGTTACTACTAAATCTAGTCAAATTAATTTACAGCCAGGTACTTCATCCATTGTTCCAACAACAAAACCATTAAACTAACTAACTAACTAACTATCTATGAGATTTTATAGTTTCAATATGATTATGCACTAGGTATATTTTATGGTGTTCAATTTTTAAGTGCTTTTTGAAGCTTTAGTTACAATGAATCGTCCTTGGAAATGGAAAGTAGTAGCCACATGTCCTATGAGTTCAATTAAAGAATACAGCAATCCGGTTGAGAAAGACACGAGCGTGACAATGTTCATTTTTGGGTGAACTGTTCACTTAATAATACTTACTGTGCCCCCTGAAACTAGGTTTGAGGAGCGGAAACAGACCTTGAACGTGTGCACTTGAGAGTGTGCGATACAAACAAAAAGACAAGACGTGCTACGAGTCTAGGGACATTGTTCCCGACACTGCCAAATGCATAATGAGTTTCATTTCAGCTTTAATCAAATTGAGAGAGACTGCGAAAAGGAAAAATAGTTGCTAAAAGAGTCGAAAAGAGCATTTTACACAAGACAATGAAATGTTCACGTTCATATTGGAATAGCAATGAAAGAGAGTAAACATGTTTGGCTTTCTGTCCTCGGTGGAGCATGAAACTCAGCTCAAAGTTTCTGTCCAGGGTCAAACCACACAATTAAAGGGGGAGCTGGGTGAAGGAGGGATGTCAGAAGAATTGTCAAATTGAGTGTGGAGCAGTAAGGGGCAGTTCACACACCCTTCGTGTTGTGATTGGTGGGATTATGTGAACATGCTCCTCCCGATCTATCATTTGAAACTCAATTTAACGGTTTATACAGATCTCTCACTTTCTCTCTCCAAACCTCTTGACTGGCTGTCTCATTCCCGGTAGGACCAGTCAAGGGTGAGAGCAACTCAACTGGGTCATTACCCTTTGGCCCACGACAGCACACACCAGACACAGATAAGTCTGGGCCAGCAGAAGCGTGAAATGCTGTTCAGATATCACTCGTACCACAATGTACAATAACACACTTTCTATCTCAGAGCGTTGGGAACAAATCATGGAGGAAAATGAAAATTCTGTCATCTACTGTCGTTCCAAACCCGCATGAATTTCTTTTTTTCTTTGGAACATCTCTAATATAATACGCCCATCCAATACTGATACACTGTGCATCCTTAAGGCCGTGACACACCAACCCGACGGGCGGCAACGAAAGTCGACGGTGTTGTCGCCTCACGTCGGGTAAAAAATATGCGCTTGAACACACCGAAAGAACTTCAGCCAACTGTCAACTAGCACGCGCGTTCTGCGTCTGCGTATAAAGGACATAACGGTCTATTTAAGCAGATATATTAGTTAATATTCATCATTCAAAAATGGAAAGTGAAACTAAGACCGTACACAGTAAAATCCCCAGAGTTAAATCAACTCTGCTCAGATAACATTTGGTCCCTCTCTAAATAGTGTTAAAGTAACACTGAAGCAGAGTTAAAGTTAATGAGATAATTAAGCAATTAATTAAGCGATGATTGAACATTAATGATGAACACCTGCTGTTAACAAGCAGAATCACTGAAGAAAAGAGAAACACAAGAACTACAACTGACTTCAGCCACAGCCTTAGATGAAATCAACTGAAGATAAAAGACATTCAATCTCTGAAGAGTGTTACTTTAACACTAGTTCAGTTTAACACTATTTAGAGAGGGACCAAATGTTATCTGAGCAGAGTTGATTTAACTCTGGGGTTTTTACTGTGTATACAAACCATAAACAAAGCGCTTGCTTTCCATTTTGAATATCAATCATGCTGATCACGTTCTTTATTCCTCTCTGCTCATGTTATTATGAAAATATTCGGGCGTTCGAGTGCTATCAGGTAAAATTAGAACCTTGTCTGTGCCGTCTTATTTGCTTGCTTTCATAACTTTTGCTTATATTCTCGTGAACTGACTGTTTGCTATACTGAACAGCCAATCAGAGTTCTCTCTCACCGGCGGCCTGACGCCAATTCAACAAGTCGAATCAGCCGGAAAAAAGCCAACTTCAGCTGAACACACTGAGAAAACTTAGTCGGCCGACGCACAAAAACAAGCTTGGTGTGTTCCGGGCTTTAGTTGTTTTTTGTATCTGCCAAGCATGATAGTACAACTTCATGCATTTGCTCTTTAATTTTGTTGTTCCCACAGAACTGAAAAATCCCCAAACATCAATTTTTTTCAGTGACGAGCGAAGCAAGTCAATTAATGTCTTCATGCTGCGTGCGGAAATGCAGGTAAGTTGTTTGGTTGTCACTCTAAATTTCGATTTTCTGTCACGCACGCAGGTAAATTGGACATTGCAGATCACATTCAGTCAGCTAAGACACTGCAAAAGCATTTGAATGTTTTATGTATGCACACTAACACTTCATTTGTAATGGACTTGACATTTCAAGCGGTGACAGCTCATGTCGTTATTACACATGCTGTTTTAGAAAATCATATTAATTGAGGGAATACATATGGAAATTGTTCTTTTTGTGCTCCTCAATGACCTGTTCTTCTCTGTTTATCAGAGTGAGTTACTACCGCCTGCTAATGTGCTGCATTTACATAAATTCTGCAATAAAGTTAGATAGCAAACCTCTAAAATTATAAAACTCCATACAGTTTTTTTTTTACAGGAGTCGGATTATTAATAAGCATCAAGCTGCTGCTAGATGCTGCGATGCAAATTAAAAGTATCATTTCCAATGTGTATCCGGGAGAATGGTTTTAGCACTCATCCTAATGAAGCCTCAACTGATGCGTTGGCTGATCATTTTGGTTTATGTTAGTCCTGGAACAACATTACTCTTCAACATAGTCCAAACCCAATCCCTAAATCAGTGGTTACGGCAGCTACCGTAAGGAGACACATGGGGACGTAAAGGTGGCTTCACTACAGTGGTTAAAGGATTAGTTCACTTCAGAATTCAAATTTCCTGATAATTTACCCCCATCTTTCTTTCTTCAGTCGAAAAGAAATAAGGTTTTTTGAGGAAAACATTCCAGGATTTTTCTCCCCGTAGTGGGACTTCACTGGGGTTCAACAGGTATAAATGTCAGTTTCAGTGCAGCTTCAAAGAGCTCTAGGTGATCCCAACAAAGGAATAGTCGTAGTCGTGGCCAAATGGTTAGGGAGTCAGGCTTGAAACCTAAAGGTTGCTGGTTTGATTCCCACGCCAGCTTTGGATAAAAGTATCTGCCAAATGAATAATCTAGAGAAACGATTGGTTATATTCTAAAAAATTTAAATAATTTTTAACCACAAATTCTCGTCTTGCACTGCTCTGTAATGCTCCACGCGTTATGTAATATTAGGCGGAAGTGCAGCGGTAGGGCGAAAAACTCAATCTCATTTTCTCCTCCAACTTCAAAATCATTCAACATCTTTGTTTTACCTTTTTTGTAAAGAGTGTTTGACTTAGTCTTTGCACATTCGCTTTGTAAACACTAGATCGGTACTTCCGCCGGTCACGCATGACCTTTCTAACGTGATTACGCAATGTGTGGCGCATCGCACAGCAGTGCAAGAAGAGAATTTCTGGTTAAAATGTATATTATTTTTATTTTCTTAAGAAAATGTACGATTTTTTTGTTAGATAAGACCCTTACTCCTCGTCTGGGATCGTGTAGAACCCTTTGAAGCTCCACTGAAACCTTCAACCCGTTGGTAACCATTGAAGTCCACTATATGGAGAAAAATCCTGGAATGTTTTCCTCGAAAGTCTTATTATGCTAACAACATGAAATGCAGGTTATTTTAGCCAGTAACTGCCAATTACTGACATGTAAATCTTAAAATGTATGTGCCATTTTATTAACACAATAACAGACCAGTGTTAAAATAGAAGTTCAAATAATGGCACAAAAGTTCCCTCAAACTGTTGTGCAGAAAACACTCATTTACTTTAATTTATCTGACTTCTACCTCCAGTCTCACCTTGTTACTCCCGTCGGCTGACTGCTACCTCTGGGATTGAGCCCTCTTTAGCAGTGTGGACTCAGAGAAAGTCCCTTCTCTGTGTCTGTCACATCACACACATTAACCTCAGAGACAGAGCCAGTGAGGTCGGCACCAACCACAGACCTGATGGGGCAGAAAGAGCCGAGCGCAAAGCCAAGCTCCATTTGCTAGAATCAACCCATCTGAGCCGCTGACACGCTCAGAGGAAGTGATTCAGTGGTAATTAGCAGCAGTAAAACTCCATATTGTTCCCAAAAAAACGAGCGCTATATGCTTAACGGTGATGAACGGCGTTTTTTAGCGTGTTGTTATGCGGTTGATGAGGCCCAAGTCAAAAAAGCCCACCTTCAAGTCTCAATCTGGCTTCTGTACAGAATAGGGCGAGACTTGATTTTGTCCACTGGGAATCGATTGGATTGCTGGGTCATTGTGGTTTGCTATTGCCATGATGTCATGTGAGTGACAGGTTGCCCCGCCCTCACGCCAGTAACACATCATCATAGAAGAGAGGGAGGGGTTATTTTGTTTAAAGATAACAAGGGCACATTAAAATAAGCCATTAATTCCATTAAAAATACACGAATTGTCCATTTTTAATAAAACAAACAACCCATGAGACATAAACATGCCTTAAGTTTCAAAAACAATCAGAAACAGCGATATTTGCCTTAGCACTTACAGATTGTACAGTAATAACCATTTGACAAATTTATAAACGTTCTTTCGCCTTGAACTGACACTTGACCTTGGCATAGAAGGCAGAGGGTAGGAAATAAAAGATAGACGTCGTAAAATTATATGCCGATACAGTTATTAAGCTTGGCGGGGTTGTTGATGTGGCAAGGAGGTCTAAGGGAGCGTGAAATACCACATATGTTCAAAGATCAAAGCTGTGCTGATGGTTTAAGGAGCCGGTCATAAATCAATCTTTAAAAACATTCACACCAGATGGCCAGCTCTGTTTTGATGTTGTTTCCCTTGGGGGAAAAGGCTGAATTAAAGCGCTGACTGACTTTTGGAAAAGAACACGAGGATGGAAAATGGTCGAATCAGAAGATTATGGAGCAGTTAATAATGGGTCAGTCAGGATAATTGCATTTGCTACCTCAATTGTGAATCTTACACTCACAGACGGTGCGATGAAGGCCGTTACTGCACCACTGATTGAGCGGGTTCAAACGCACCCTGATTTAATGAACCACTTATCTGGTAAATCTAAATCCACTAAGACCAATTACAGAGCTGCTGATTCACATGGAGCTTGAGTCATCTGACTTCTTCTGCTGTAATACACATTAACAACAGTGAGCTGGTCAGGACTTTCCTTTTCGTATCGGTTTTATGACTTGAGGTGCTTGAACTCCATTTGATGTTCATTTAACGGGACAGATCACTGAAAAATTACTATTCTGTCATCATGTACTCGCCCTCATGTTGTTCCAGCTGTATTTCTTTGCAATTGACAATCCGCAAACAGTTTGATTGACAGGCGATCTGACCAATCATAACCCTGAATCCGCCATTTTGTCTGACAAAGCAGTCAGGGGAGTTAGTAGATTAACGTTGGTGAACTTGATCAATTGTGTGTCCTCACGTCTTTCCGCGCTTGAAACAACATTCCTTCTGATCTTTTTGTTTATTTGATGCTGTAAATGGACTTTGAAACTTTGTTTCATATCAAAAATAGCCTGTCTTGTCTGTCGACGTGTTGTCAGTGTCTCTTTGCTCCGTGATGTATTTTTCACTGCGTGAGAACATGATGTGTGGCGTGAGAGCGGCATGGCTTGTTGGACAAAGCAACAGTAACTAGAACGCTTCTGCAAGATTGTAGACAGGCTTTCTGAAACGGAACCATATTATGCCTTTTCTGTCTTCTCCACATTGGCTGCCAGTTCGTTATAGGATTGATTTAAAGATTTCTTTTTTTTTTTTTTTTTAAATCTTTAAATGCTCGTGCACCACCCTATCTTTCAGATTTGTTACAACCATACTCACCGTCCAGATCACTTAGGTCCTCTGACCAGAAACTCTTGACTGATCCTAGGTCGAAACGTAAATTATGGGGTGATTGCACTTCTTCAGTGATGACTCAGAGGCTCTGGAACAATTTGCCTTTGAATATGAGAACAGCACTGGGGTCTTTTACATCTCTTTTCATTCATCATGTACTCACCCCCATGTTGTTCCAGCTGTATTTCTTTGCAATTGACCCTCCGCAGAAGCATTCTAGTTACTCTTGCTATGTCCAAAAAGCCACGCTGCTCTCAAGTCACACATCATGTTCTCAAAATACATCATGGAGCAAAGAGGACACTGACAACTCATCGACAGACAAGACAGAGCAGGTTACTTTTGATATGAAACAAAGTTTCAAAGTTTATTTATAGCATCAAATAAACATGAATGAACATCAGAAGGAAAGACGTGAGTACACACAATTTTTAAGTTCAAGTTCACCAACGTTAATCTACTAACTCCCCTGACTGCTTTGTCGGACAAAATGGTGGATTCAGGGTTATGATTGGTCAGATCGCCTGTCAATCAAACTCCCAGCGAAGTGTCAATTGAGACAAAGTGGATTGACTAATCAATACATACAGTAAAATTACAACAGTCCAGACGTGAAGACACAAAAATCATACATCACTCTCTCGAAATCATAAATCGACAAAAATGACTTGATCTTTGTCAGTGCTCTTAATTAAAATTTATGCTGACAACAGCATAAATCAGCATAAATCTCTTTGTCAAATTTTAACAACTCATCAAAAAGTAACTCTAAATTTTTACCATGACTTTATCATGAATAGATAAAGGGTCTAAATCAACCGTAGGGGACCCATATGTATTTGGGGGTGCAAACACAATAGGATTGCACCAATAAGTTTTACATTCATTCAGATGCAAAAAATTCTCAGCCAACCAAGTTTTCAGGTCATTCAAACAAGCAAGAATAGGCTCTAGTGAGTTACTTATCTTCTTTACTGGCTTATGTATGTGTATCATTACATATATGTATTTGTAATGAAAACAAAATGGGACCCAAAACGGATCCTTGGGGAATCCCACATGATTCATTCACACTGGTTAACACAGTCTACTGGAGGGAAGATTATCTGTGAAAATTTAGTCAAATTTCAAGCTTTTGATCACACAAAACTACCATATTACCTCAGAAAATTTGGAACAAGAAGTTATGAACGACATGGTGAGTAAGCATTACAAAATTTCCATATTTTTTCTTTAACAGCATTTTTAAAAAAAAACTTATGGTTTGATTATCTGTAAAAATACTAATGGTTTTATGGTTAAATCTGAATCTGTTTATCAGTGAAAGGTTTGAATACGAGCATGAATATTCATGGGTGTCTATCCCGAACATCTGCGCACACTGTGTGCTTAATTCTGTTTGCTATCGAGGTGGTCGCAGTGATGTCCATTCAGAAGCGCTCTGGGCGATGTGAGCTGTGTCTCTTATGAAGCCAGCGCACTGTAATGAGCTCATTAAATTCATGAAATCTGGTTATGAGGCATGACCAAGTCGAAATTGAAGAACATCTCTCTCTCTCAGATTTTTTGGCAAGCACTCAAACATGCGAGCAGATTCAAATGCTGTTCTTCACAGTGACCCAGTCAAAAGTTTGGAGATGTTTGCCCTGGAGCTGTTATGATGTGAAGCTTGAGAAAGCGACTGCATAAACAGTTCTGATGAGCCCTTGCGTTTTCCAGGCATCAATGCCGGTAATCCTCTGTTCACAGAAAATGAGAGAGACACATTAGAGAGTGTGATTCAGAGAGAGGAAATGCGGACGGATATGCTGCACTTGAAAAGGGATAAACAACCGAGGCCTGTATTCGGCTTTAAAGTCGACGTGCGATACTAAACAGCATTTTCTTGCTATTTCATGTTTTTACAATGGTTCATTTAGCAGATGCTTTTATCCAAAGGAACTTTTAGAGTCAGCTAACTCTCATTAGTATTAGTTGAGTACTAGTAGACTGTTAGGATTAGTAGAATAAGGGGTTAGAGTTAAACATGTACTTGCAAAGTTACTTAAAGTCAGTAGAATGTCTGTTGAATAATGCAGATATTGTGCAGTCTATTAATATTCCAATGAGAGTTAGTTGACATTTAGATGCAACATTATTATAGTCAGTATAATGTCTAAAGAGGACCAAACTAAAGTTTTACCTAAATTCAAAAGTCATAAAAAATTATAACTTGAGAAGCAAAATTTCTTGAATAAAGTTTATTTTTTTAGTAATTGTAACAAAATTAGAGGTTTATACCTAAAAGAAGACAATAAAATAGCTTTAAAGGCACAATATGTATTTTTGACGCTTGATTTCGCTGAATCATGGGAGGTGTCGTCTTCACGTCTACAGCCATTGGAAAAGAATTAGATGCAGAAACTTGGATGTGATTATTAACGTTACTGTAGTATGAAGCAGAGCAGGAGCGAGTGTTGTCCTGTCTAATAAAACATATAATATATTAAACTGTCTTTGTTTCCATGGTCTCGACAAAATAAAACCAGAAATTGATAGTAAGGCACATATGATGCCATTGATACGTACGGACGCGGTCCGTGTCCTGGTTAAAATTGTTTATTTCTCTGGATTTAAACATTCTTGGAAACATTTGGGATAACGTAAATACACACGCCAACAAAATATATAACATTGTTTTAGTGGTTTTGGGATATTTTAATCCAAAAATCTTACATACTGTGCCTTTAAGTTTAAAAACAAATTTGCTTTATATTGTTAATCTTTTCAATCAATTTTGTCTAAAATATGCCAACATTTATTGATGTTTTAAGGACGTTCTGATATTTCAGAAAACAAGACTATCATATGTTTTCCGTGTTTGTCCCTAAACTTTTGTCATGCTTCCTGTTTCCTGTTCTGTCTGTCATCTTTGTAGTCCTTTTGTAGATTATAGATTGTTGATTAGTTCCCCAATTGCTCCCAGGTGTGTCTTTTCTCCACTCACTTCCTTAGCGATTGAGATATATATATATATATATATATATATAAAATGGATTGGTTGAACACAGTGGCTTCCAACTTCCAAATCCAAAACACTAAATTGACACTTTTAAGTGGAGATCTGAATTCTGGGTGTTACTTTATGGAAAATGAATACATTTCGAAATGGGCCTCTCACCAGGTTATTGTTAAAATGGAAGATCCCAAACCGTTTTCATACAGTTTGAGTCAAATTTACCAATACCAAAAACAGGACATGAAATGGTAATGAAACCTAAAACTACAACCAGTATTGTTGTAAGAAGTCTCAAGTAACTTCATAAATGGACTTGCAGCAGTTCTGCCACAAAAGTGCATGTTGGTTAATGGCACTCGAGCTGGTTTCTTAGTCTAATTACAGTGGCGGAATAAGTGTACATGACGCCCATGAACGGAAGAGTGTCTAAAAAACATGATTTTGTTAGAAATCATGTTGAAATACAGTCTCATAAATGTCATTCCACTTCATGACCTAAGAACTAAAAAGCACTGAACCTGAAAATCAGGATCCCTAAAAACCCCACAGTAATGTTTCTCATCCACTTATCACGCCACAGCTCTGAGCTCAATTATTTACGCCATTTTTATTTGTTGAATCCCATTAGGTGCATTTATTGAGTGCTAGCATGCACTTATGACTAAATCTGTAAATGTTTGTCATTATGTAACTGAGGCTTTTCTAAAGGCCACAAATGAAGTACATTTTCCACAAGTCCTATATGCAGATCTCTTACTTCAGAGCAGCTGAACTTATTGAGAAGCCCAGCAAATTATTTTTGGGCTTTGTGTCAGATTTTTTAAAATCATTCTGTAGCATAAACAGAACAAAAGAATATCCACCGTTTGACATGTTTCTGGGTCAATGACGAATAAGAGAGTCCAAGATAAAGAAAAGGAAAAATCTTTTTAAAATGTGCCAAGTGTAATCATGTTCATTTTATTTGATTTTGATTTTCAAGTTTATGTTCTAAATTCTAACGTCTGTAAAAATAGCTTGTGATCTAACCTTCAAGTTCAAATGTTATTAATTATCTTAATTGTTTTGTGCAAATAACATGAATTATTATTTGGTAAATTTCATTCAGTTCAATGCATTTTTTATGTTGTTGTTTTATCAGCATGTTGGTGGCACCTCATGACCTGGATTTGAAGGGCTAAAGTTTCTACCTTCTAGTTTCTAAGCTTCTATTTACCCAAACTGGTTATCTGGCAGCTTCAGATCCCTTTGACTTTTTAACATTTGAGCCATGATTTTAATCTCTTAGAACTTCAGCATGAAGAGGTTTTCTGGAGTATAGCCAGAGGTAGAGTAGGTCCTTCTGTGAATACACCCTTTCTGCAAAATCGTTCAAGAGGCAATCACATCAAACAACTGCAATGAATAATATTAATCTGATCCAATCAGAGACATCAATTATCACATAGCCTTAAACCATTTCTTCTACCGAGCAGACATCCTTTCCTCGGACACACTTTAGTTAAGGTTGCAACTCCAAAATACTTATGTTAATATGTGAATTTGGCTCGAACCTTGATCAAACTCAGCTGCCTGTAACTTTCTAGTAGTCCCGAAGACCTTGATTTGCTGGTTTAGTTATGTTTGATCACAATTGGAGCAAAAGACACCACCATGGTCAAAACAATCCACGAAAATGACTAAAACCGCTGTATTATGCATGATACTCTCAAATGCTCGTATCACCACATTTAAAAACATATGTATATATGCATATGCACGGTTATAATTATATTCATTTCTTGCACTTTTAACAATCTCTTTTGCATCGGGGTTGGATGTTAGATGTATTCGTATGTTATTCAATGACAATATAAATTGAGTTGAATTATATTTTGTAACACTGGACAAAGCAACATGTGATTTTACTCAACGCCCTTGAGTTCCAAAATCCCCATTGAAATCAATGAATTTGTGTGTAAACGCTCTAAGCCTGAGGTTTGAACATTCTCATTGCACCGAAACGAATAAGACTAGTCTACCCTGAAATATATCAACAATAAGAAACATATTGATATACTAAGAGCGATTCAGGCTGACGTTGTGTTGATGGTCTGGTGGCTTGTTCCTCCATCCAGACCTCGGCTTTCATATTGAGATGAAAGCTTATTAGGATGATTTATGAAGGATCATGTGACACTGAAAATCTGAATAATGGCTGCTGAGATTCAGCTTTGCCAAACTTATACAGGTATTGTAATAATATTTCACAATATTACACTTCATTATATTCCTAGTGCAAGGCAGCATATCATTTATTTATGATGTCACAGATTTAATGTTATGGTATTAGCAGGTAATATTGTTATTATTATAATACCTATGTTGCACATACTGTATTTTATTTAAGTGTCAAAATCAGCATGTACCATAAGAAATGTGTTTTTTGTTTCATAGTGTGGTAGTGTGACTTTTTCATATCAAAGTGAAACTCTTGTTCAATAAACCCACGTTACACAATCCCCTGATATACACTCACCTAAAGGATTATTAGGAACACCTGTTCAATTTCTCATTAATGCAATTATGTAATCAACCAATCACATGGCAGTTGCTTCAATGCATTTAGGGGTGTGGTCCTGGTCAAGACAATCTCCTGAACTCCAAACTGAATGTCAGAATGGGAAAGAAAGGTGATTTAAGCAATTATGAGCGTGGCTTGGTTGTTAGTGCCAGACGGGTTTCTAGGGTTTACAAAGAATGGTGTGAAAAGGGAAAAACATCCAGTATGAGGCAGTCCTGTGGGCGAAAATGCCTTGTTGATGCTAGAGGTCAGAGGAGAATGGGCCGACTGATTCAAGCTGATAGAAGAGCAACTTTGACTGAAATAACCACTCGTTACAACCGAGGTCTGCAGCAAAGCATTTGTGAAGCCACAACACGCACAACCTTGAGGCGGATGGGCTACAACAGCAGAAGACCCCACCGGGTACCACTCATCTCCACTACAAATAGGAAAAAGAGGCTACAATTTGCACAAGCTCACCAAAATTGGACAGTTGAAGACTGGAAAAATGTTGCCTGGTCTGATGAGTCTCGATTTCTGTTGAGACATTCAGATGGTAGAGTCAGAATTTGGCGTAAACAGAATGAGAACATGGATCCATCATGCCTTGTTACCACTGTGCAGGCTGGTGGTGGTGGTGTAATGGTGTGGGGGTGTTTTCTTGGCACACTTTAGGCCCCTTAGTGCCAACTGGGCATTGTTTAAATGCCACGGCCTACCTGAGCATTGTTTCTGACCATGTCCATCCCTTCATGACCACCATGAACCCATCCTCTGATGGCTACTTCCAGCAGGATAATGCACCATGTCACAAATCTCAAATCATTTCAAATTGGTTTCTTGAACATGACAATGAGTTCACTGTACTAAAATGGCCCCCACAGTCACCAGATCTCAACCCAATAGAGCATCTTTGGGATGTGGTGGAACGGGAGCTTCGTGCCCTGGATGTGCATCCCACAAATCTCCATCAACCGCAAGATGCTATCCTATCAATATGGGCCAACATTTCTAAAGAATGCTTTCAGCACCTTGTTGAATCAATGCCATGTAGAATTAAGGCAGTTCTGAAGGCGAAAGGGGGTCAAACACAGTATTAGTATGGTGCTCCTAATAATCCTTTAGGTCAGTGTATATGCTGCATGCTTGTTGAAAACTAACCGCCACTATGCTAGGGTTTGTAGGTGGTTGTCATGGCATTGCTATGTGGTTGCTAGGGTACTCTGGGTGGTTTCTAGGGGGTTACTCACTGGCCCAAGTCCAAAGAACCGCATCCATCAGATTTGTGATCCAGCTTGGTTAAACTTGACTCTGCATCACTAATATTTTAGAATCTGTCATGATTCTTTAATTTTGTTTTTGTTTATAACATACTATACATTGTTTATTATTCCCTTTTTGACTCTAATTCTACAGAAAGTTGGCAGAATTACCATAATTATCCTCTTGGGCACGTTACAGTTCATACATATTTAACACCATAGGTTAACCTGTTATTGCTGTTATTACTGTCACCACAACAAACAAAAATCTTGATGAATTCTCAAGTGTTCAACCAGTGGAAATGTTGCTATCTCATAATTCCATGGCAGCAGAGAGGTTTCATCAGATTTTAGAAGCTGAAAAATGCCCGAAAACTGTGCCAAAAACATTCCGCGTCTTTGTTTCTGATCAATTTCGATATGCATTTGCAGTTTCTTTTTACTCTGCCTGTATGGTGAGTCAGAATTACTAATTGCTTTCTTGTTAAATGGGAATGTTACAATTACACATTTAACAATTATTTATTTTTTTATAAATAAAACCGGCATGAGCATCTGAATGTGTGAAGTGGAAAATGACCAACACTTCATTCTCGAGTGTTGATGTCTTGCTTAGAGTGCTAAGAAAAGCCTCATACGTGTGAATTTGTGTCAGTCCTGAATGCATGAGCGTCAGTGAACTGCTGGCCGCTGTAGTCAGCAATGATCGATGACCGTTCGATTAGTGCATCCCTGCAATTTTTGAGTAGGCTATCAGACAATAGTGGAAAATTACACTGTGACAGTAACTGAGGGGTGCACACTTCTCCAGCCAAGAGTCTGACATCACAGCAGCCTATTAGAATCTGATAAAAGGCTTCAAATGAAGAGTATAATTACTGCAATGTTTGTGAAGTGTGTGATGTATGTCTGGGGCATTAAAGGTGTGAAATTGTCCATAATGAGGAAGAATGGAGGTTTTTTGTGGTCGGAAAGCTTTAAAGATCCCATCAGAAAGCCATCAGAATTAGAGGTGTGTGTTCTTCAGTGGATGTGTGTAAAGATTATCTATAGTAGTCTTTTCATTATGGCACTTTTATGTCCCAGGGTTTGACTATATTAAGACAGATTCTATTTTTTTTTTAAATAATTAATTCGTTTTTTTATCTGAAACTGAAATTAGATATTTCTTAATAACAATCATTTTTATTTGCTAATGTGAACATGTTATAATATATGAATAATTGCATTTAACACTGTAAAAAATAATTTCCATGATTTGTTTTACTCATTTTTTCTATCTTACTTTAGATAATTAATGTGGTTCAGGTAATATAAAATTTTGAGTTTCAGTAACCAATCACCTTCATTGTATTAACTCAAATATTTAATTTCAATGAACTCAAAATATTAAGGCAACTGTCACAGATCAGCCAGGTTCCCTCACCGGCCAATCAAAATGCACTCCTTCACCATAGTACTGATCACACACACCTCAACACAACTATCACGCAGAATACTTAAAGCTGCAATATGTAGTTTTTCATCCACTAGATGTCACCAAAGCCGTAGCTTGATGACCCCAAGTTTGAGCGAGGAATCTTGGGACATGTGGTCTTCACCTCACAGCTGGGATGAAACTCGGGCAGAAATCATGTTCACGGATGCGATTATTAACGTTACTGTAGTTTGAAGCGGAGCAGGAGCAAGTGTTGTGGAGCTGAACGAGCGATTGATAATGAGAGACGAACGACACATGCCTCGAGAGCAGTGGGACTTTTATTATGACACAGTCGCCGCTTCCGCTTTTCCGGTCATGAGTATGAGGAAACGCAGCTCTGTTTATCATATTAGACTCATTTGAGTGTGTTGAATATGATGTTATAATGTTACTCTGAGCGTTCGCTCGCGGCTGCTGTGAGACACTTGTTCACACTGCAGTAAGATATGGCATACAATTAATTTTTAAAAAGCACTTCTGTTCTGTTCACTTACCTGCATCCTTTATGCTGCTCTGCTGTTGTCAATAAACATCCCCATTTTGATTCTATCTGTGTTCCGAGTGTGCTTCTGTAACCGCAACCGTGCAACTTACTTTTTTAAGTTAAAGCAACAATTCTTTTTTACGTCACTACTGGTATTTATGAACAACATCAGAACTGATATCTTTCAGACATTATTTTTAAAAGCTATTTAAAGTCGCCATGAAATCAAAATTGATGTTTTTTTTTGGCTTTTAATATGAGTTTGTCAGTCTTACAGTTATCTATAAGCTAGTGTGCTCCAAAACAATGACAAAAGAAGATATAAGCATTCTTAGTCTCTCACTTCCGCCAGTATGGATCAATGGTTTTGATGACATCACTCTGCACTTCAGCTTCTTGTCAGATTTTCTATCCAATCAAATGCTCTCTAGAGTCTGAAGCATCCCGCCCCCCATACATTATAAACAGAAACTAAAGCTGCGGCTGAAATCGGTCACTTGTTCACACATTTACTATTTCTATAGGGCTATAGGGAATGATTCAGACAGTGTAAATATGCTTTCCATTGAGGCGAATGAAGTCTGGCTTCACATTGATGTCAAGTGAATCGCCGCAGTGTGCACACAGTCTGCTCCGGTCCAGAGACATGAGAGCACAGAGCGGATCATATGCGGATCATAAGTCAGCGCAGATCACAAAACATATCGGACACGTTTAAATTCTGCACAGAATGCTATATTTTAAAGCAATATAGAGAAGATTAGGAGGAGAAATGGTTAGGGATTATGAGGAAATTGAGGCTTTACCGAATTCAACAGCTCTGGCCGAGCTGTGCTATAAATGAAACACTATTGGCTATTTTTAAAAAAGAGGAGGAGCTGTTCAATATGTCCCGCCCCCTGTCTTCCTGTTTCAGTGGAAATTAAGTTAACACATTGAATAATGCGGCGCATTTCAAGGCACTTCAGTGGGACTTTAAAGTACATTATGATACATCGACGCTCACTGGTTTTCATGTTGCATTGTGGGACTTTTTAGGGATTGAACGTTTTAGTGCATTGGAAGGATTTTGTGATTGAGACAGCCTTTAAAATTGTCCACAATGTTTCAGTGTCCTGACAACTGAACTAAGGAGCTGGTAAATGTGACTTGTGAGTTGAAAATGTTAAAAAAATCCACCAGTTTTTTCTATCACCCAGTATTTACGATATGGTGGTGGGAATAATCTTTCAGAAAAAATAGCATAATTCTCCTGTGATCCATGTATGTTCACTGGTGACATAATTAGTGGATAAATTAAAAAAACTTGTGAGACTGTGAAAAGTCTTTTAAGTGAGTTTGTTTTTTAAACATCCACAGGTGCAAAAGTGCCAAAAAAAAGTGATAGAATGTATTGAAAATAGTTTTTCCATGGAAAAAATACAAAAATATTGATCACTCATCTTGAACGAGGTGTATACAATTCCTTATCCAATCAAATGGGCTTTAGAATGATGAAGCCACTCCCCTTGTCGCTCAAAATTAACTCGTCACAGTTTACATTACACCCCGAGACTGTAGTAAATTTGTCACGCATGCACTGTTCAAACCACAATTCTTCTAACCACAGGTTGAGAGCTGTAGGGCGAACAACATAACTTTACGATAGTGTTTGCGAATGTTGCGAATGACATGCCTTCATGTCCTTGACTGGTGCATCCCTAGAGTTTTTGTCACTGTATTACAGAGCAAACTATCAGACAACACTAGTGGGAAGAACAGAAAACACTACAAATTACACAATGACAGCAACTGAGGGGTGCACACTTCTCCAGCCTATTAGAATCAGAATAAAAGGCTTCAAATGAAGAGTATAATTACTGCAATGTTTGTGAAGTGCGTGATGTACTACTGGGGGAATTAAAGGTGTGAAATTGTCCATAATGAGGAAGAATGGAGGTGTTTTGTGGTCGGAAAGCTTTAAAGATCCCATCAGAATTGGAGTTGTGTGTGTTTCCATGTTTGTTAAGATTATCTATATGCTATATGTAGTTGTAAAAGGTAATCAATTTTTAGCAGATTGCATTTTCATTATGTCCCTTCCCTTGTTAGCAGGTCGAGAGCTGTAGAAGAAACCGTACGATTTTTGATGCTGTTTACAAATGTTCGTTGGAACGTCCATGTCCTCCTGTGAAGTTCATATTAATGTGCTGAGATGTTGTAATTCTTGTTGTTGTAACTGTACATTTTCTACAAAATCTCAGCAAATTTAAAACTCTACTTCTACAAAATGATGAATAAAGTATGTGCATCAGGTGTGCTTTGCTTTTTTAAGTTTTTATTCAATTTATGAAGGTGCACAATACTGTCGTGCAACATGTAAATGACAAAAAAAACAAACATCTATAACCTGACGGGCATGTGTAACCCCTCTACCCTGGTCCTATTCAGTCCGCTCTGCACAAGCCCCGGTCTTCCGGCATGGGAGTCGGACGATTTAACAAGGAGTCTAAAGGCTGTAACCTCTAGCACCTGTCACCAGAGCATGTCTTGACGTCAGAGGAGTGAGGTTTACTCACATAGCAACTACTAGTTGGCCTCCGTTACACTCACCCCCATCCGGGTCACGGCACCAACGTAACACCTCTACCTGGGTCCTACTCGACCCGCTCTGGAAGGGGCTCGAACCCGGGTCTTCCGGCATAGGAGTCCAACGCTCTAACAAGGAGGCCTCCGTTACACATGTCATATTTTCTTGGTGAACGTGATTTCATCAAGTTTAAGTTTACAAGCAGGGTTAGGTGCTTCAAAATTTAAACTAAAACAGAATTTAGCTTCAAACTGAATTTAAAAATTAAACCAACAGTTGGGTTTGCCCATATTTGACCCAAACATGAGTTGAAACAAGCCAGAATTATTTAGAGTGTAGTTTAACTACAATAGGTGCGTTTACATGGAGCACTGTAATCGGTTTAAAAGTCCAAACCAAATGAAAGTGCTCCATATAAACACCTCAAACAGAATAAAAATGCTCAAACCGAACAAAATTGTGGTGAGTTTGAGAGGGGTGGGATAAACCTTTCTATAAACCGAACAAAATAAAAATTCTGCCACGTAAACACGTTAAACCGATTCCGTCTGCATCATCACATCAAGAGGTCGGGGGTCATCAGAACGCAAAATGGAGGCGGCAAAATCAAACTGGAGTAAAACTGAAACAACACATAGACTGAAGGACCTCAGTGTATCATTACTATCGAGGGATAGTATTGAGATGCTCATTAGAGATGAGACAGCCACCAAAAAGGTCAGCTTCCTCACACCTTCCAGCAGTAATATGCTTCAAATTCACGCTGTTGCTTGATTAAGAGCAACACTTTACATGAAAATAGCGCGCATAAGAAATAATGGAACTGCATGTTTAAAGCCAAACAAGACATAAGCTGATGTGCGCATGTCACAAACTCATACCGATTGAAAGCGCTGGCGCATGTAAACACCATATCAGATTAGATAACAATGCAGAGAATCTTTCAATCTGAATGATTTTAATCGGAATGACAAAAAACTGTACATGTAAACGTGGCTATTGTTAACAACGGAACGGAAACGGACTCCGAAAGCAAGTTTTGTAGCTCATTATGATCCACATCTGTGACGGCAACTCAAGCTTTAGTAAAAGCTCTTGCCTCAACCTGCTGTTTACGTCGATGAGGAAAACTACACTCTGCAACACTGAGACAGGGGAAAAGAAAAGACATTTTCCACTTCGAATGAACATAACTCACTCCATTTACTCAACTTACAAGCTCTAAAAGCAGTACTCAACCTATGAAATAGCTCATCTGCAATGCAGTTTGTAGAGATGGCTAAAACGATTCAAAATACATTCATTTGCATACATTTTTAGCTCCAGAAAAGCACTGAGTGCTGAAGAGACACAATGGCTTGGGGACTGACGAGGCAACAATCCCGTGACACACTGGCATCAGGCACGTCCATCGGACTCCTTTGCATCACCCGCAGCTTCACCTACTGTGCCAAAGCCCCCTGTCTGTTCCCCGTCCATCATACCTTCACATGCACGCACACACTCCCTTGGGGCAACGCCACCAACGCACTCAGTCAGGGTTCACTGCATCCCTCTGACTGCACCGTCTGTCTGGCCCTGCTGGAGATACACACACAAACACACACACACACACACTTACACACTTCAGTGCTCTTCTTCTTTAAAATACATCATGCAGAGAGCTTTGAGCAACATACACTCTCTCATGACCTCAGCCAGCAGGAAGGAAGAGACACACGGGAGTGAGGCTAGTCTGAAACTTCTCTGTTTCTCTCATTCTCTCACTCAATTTCTTTTCTGTTTTCATGCTTTCATTGGAGCAACAACAAAAAATCGATAATGAAAATAATCGTAATGGATTTCATCATTGATTCAAATGTTGCTCAGACATCAAATTTTGATTGAAACCCAACCTTCGTGTGACGTCAAGCTCCGACTCCAAAACCACATTACCAGCTTTACTTATTATAAAACATGTTGGCTTTTTTTCTGTCATATGATTATAGAAGTTCTTATTGAGAATTAACAGAGGTTTAGATGTTTTTTTGAAAATAATAGTTTGGTTTGATGTCACCATCAGTGTGTGCTTTAGTAAACTAAACTCTTGACATTTCAGTGTTAGTTTTTCTCTTGTTACTGTGTTTGTTATGTGATCAGATGATGCTTGTTGATACAGATATAATCATCATGTAGTGGTCTGATCAACTGATCGCATCCAGAGTCTTATCTATGTTAATAATTTCATATGAGTGATTGTTGTAATGTGTTTCTGCAGCCGTGTTTTAATCAGATAATCTGTAAAAAAAAAAAAATTCAAGCATTTTGAACTACTGAACCACATTAACACACACACAGGCATCAAGAATCAACATATGAATCAATGGGGACGTGCTTCATCTGAGCCGTGGATGAGTTTTGCATGATGCTCCCAGAATGCATTGCAGCATGAAGCATGTCACTGTTGTGTCTTATTGTCATTGGAGTTCATTTTTTGTTTTTTTTTTATCTCCGAGATTTAATCTTTGCTATAAGAAACAATGTGAAATTAATACCATAGATTAGACCGGGGGAAATCAGATCATCAGACCGCTACATGCTGATAATATCTTTATCATCAACAAATTGCTAACATCATCTGATCACATTTTCTTTTGCTGTACTTGCCATGGCAAACAGTTATAGCAGCCAAAGTACATTAAAAAGTTAAGAGTGAAACTGCCCGGACACTGATCACCATAATGGTGATTCAAAAAAATTCATACTTTCTATCTCTTTTTATCTCTTTTTAGGAATATTTATGCATGTATGACAGAAATAAAATCAATCTGGTTTGCAATAATCGAAACTGTTTTTGGAGTAAGTAAATGCTTGTTGTCAAACAAATGTTGGGTTTAGACGTCAACCTTAACTTAATTTTCGACCAAAACTTGACATCTGAGTGACGTTGAAGTCCACATCCTGTGCCCGATGGGAAACTTACGCTAAAAACTTTATAAGAATGTTCGGGGATAATGTACGATGTTATCACTAAACATTTTTAGGATGTTTTTAAAGAAGGTTATCCAAACTTTTAGGAGAATAAATAAAAACATTACCAGAACATAGCATAATGTCCTCAGAACAGTCTTAAAATTTCTAGTCGAGTGACAGTATCTGATTAATTGATTATCAAAATACCAGTTACAGTACTTTCAGCCCTACTCTACATCATCAGTGAGGAAGCATCCTCACACATCTGGCTGTCAGACTTGTCATGCGGATGCAAGCTGAAAAAATTTAAAGAGAGCCAGAAGATCAAGCGCTTCATGGCATCTTCCACTCCCCGAGGAGAAGACGGATGCCTTAAGAGAAAAAAGGCAGAGATGGTTCTGAGGTAGAGCTCAAGCCCTTCATCGGTGACACATCTTTTTTATACTGTCCTGTATTACCATAGCAGATGTCTGAGTCACTTACCCAGTGCATTCACTGTTTTTCACATCTCACTTTAGCAGACTACGTCAAGAGCCGTGCCGCTCCAAATCCGTGTCAGCTCTCTGAAGCACAGCTATAGTTCCTTTGACGTTGCATCCTCGGGGAGACGCGCGTTAACCTCCGCCACAGCCAACAGGATTATTTCAGGTAGCTATTCACCCGAAAGTAAAGCCTTGCTCGACGTGGCGTTTAACATCTTCATGAGTAAGCCGTGCGTGTGAGTTATGAGGATAAAGGGCATTTGAGGAGCATTGTGAAGGAAAACACTTTTCAAAAGATTACAGGTGGGCAATCCGCTCCTCAAACAATGGCAGGACACATTTTCCAAAATACCTTACAGAATATGCATTTAACAAAGCATTATGCATGACTGAGAAAGTGACGAGGAAAGGCGAGCGGTGAAATTGCTTCAGACAGAAAGGGAAAGTGAGTTAAACGCATTCCCTCATGTAAAGCAAAGCAGTATTGATCCAGTTGCCACACCGAGATTTATGACACTAAAACCTTCCTGTAAAGTCAATAATCATACTACACATATGAACTGGCCCTAATCCACATCCATAAAGGTTATTTCCTCTCAACATGACACTTACATTGTAAATTTGTTCCGGCCACAGAGTTAGTACTCTACCAATGGCAACAGTTCTCATTTGAAATCACATTAAACGTCTAGATATTCATCAGCACTCTCTTTTATCTTTTTTTACTGTATATAAATCCCATTTTTAGTCTAACCTAACCGTGATGCATCGCTCATGTCTCTATTTTCAGAAAACAAATGACAATTCTGCTATCAGGTGCGTAAAAGCAACTGTAATTGGTCGATTGGTTTGCAAAACCTAGTGAGCTGCCCAATGAGGCATCATATACATGCTCCAGACATGAAGCCTCTTTCAAAAGGTAGGTGTCTTGATTATGTTGCCTGCTAAGGCACTGGTTTGGCCGTTGGACGCACGTTTTCCCATGGTCATGAAGCTGCGACCCAAATTTAAACGTTGAACACAAACACTGATGAAGAACAGTATGAGGTAAAGCTACTAAATAGTGGCCCAAACTAGTCTTTGTTAATACGATAAAGTAAGTAAGTTGGTATAAGCCACCACAGCCATCACAAATATAGAAAATAACAAAATAAATGGAAATAAAGAGGTATGTGCCATTGCAACCCCTCTAGCCGGGTCCTACTTGACCCTCTCTGAGCAGGTCTTGAACCCAGGTCTCCCGGCATGGGAGTTGGACGCTCTAACAAGGAGGCTAAAGGCTGCAACCTCTAGCATCTGTCACCAGAGCATCTGGTGAGGTCAGAGGAGTGAGGTTTACTCGCACAGTAACTACTAGCTGGCCTCCGTTACACCATCTCTCTGAAATTGTTTTTTGCAGGGTGGGATATCGGAGAATACCTGGATGCAAATCCTCCACGACGTATCAGTTGTGTAATTTATTGGCTCTTTTTGGTAATTTCATGACTTGTGCTGCTTTAATGTATCCGCTCCGTCATCTTCCACCCACTTACCACCAGATGTCGCCCTCTCACTCTATGGACCCGGTCACACGGACTACACTTCCCATAAGCCCCTCACCCAGTCACTGATCACCCTGCCAGCTGTAACACATTTCAATCACGTCTAATTACACTCACATCCCATCACTATTTAAGCACCACTCTCATCTAAACTCACTGCGAAGTATTGTCTTTACCTGTTTTGCAATTCTGAGCGTTTATTCCTTGTTTTGTCTGCCCGTTTCCTGATCCTGCCTGTTTCCTGTTCTGTTGCGTTTCTGCCTTTTGACCATTTGCCTGGATTACCATTACGAGCCTGCCTGTTCTTTGCCACTCTGTTTGCTGTTGAGTTGACCATTGCCTGTCTGACTACGTCTGTAAATAAAGCTGCGCTCATCATTACAGCTGCGTTCCAGACAACACAGAATTTGGATTTTCCCCACCTCGTTCTTGGAAATAACTTCTGGAACGCCACTCAAAGTCAGACATCCGACCTGTGAACTCGGGGTACATCAATCAACCCCAACCAACTGAAGAGTGTGCACCGCGAGCATAACGTTTGAAAGGACAGACAAGTTCCTTTTTTGACGTGAGAGACTTTTTATTTCGTTAACGACTGACATAAAGCCTGACATCTCATGTGACATGAGGCAGATACTGAATCATGACGGCACATTTTCCTCAGGCACTCTTTACTTACTGTTAAACTACATGTAACTGATGAATCAACAGCTTTTGCGCACGTTTTTTTCCAAAATAAAAGTCTTGGATTTTTTTGTTGTTGTTGTTTCTTTTCTACACATTCGAAATGGTTTTGCGACCCACGTTTGGGTCGTGATCAGAAACAATGTTCTGGTACTCAGATCCTAAGGATTTAGCATTCCATATATTCTTCAGGATGAAGGCAACCCCCATAATGCCTAATGAAAACGGCTCTGAAGCTGCAAAAAATGACATTAGGACAATGCAGAAGTTGTTATGTCGCTCAGCACAGAGTATGTTTAACACCATGTATCTCCCATGGGAAGTGTTTATTCAATCTATATTGAGTGTTTAAAATGTTTACTATGAGGTGCCACGATGGCAGCAAGCGACAAGACAGTTAGGTTCGGAAAAGAGCCTAGCCTTTGTTTCTTACCTAACTTGTAAGGAGAGACGTCATTGCTGAGATCATTAGGACACAGCAAACTGGTGTAGTCTTTTGGGATTTGGAGAGACCAGGCAAAGTTAGTGTGTCTGGATGCGGGTTGTATTCATCATGTGTCCCCATGTATTGGTGCTGTAATAGAGCCGAATCCCTGTGGGAGCTCCTGGAAGAGTGGAGCTGGAAGTTGGCCTAATCAGCTGGCAATGAGCGCTGCTATCACCGCCAATCACGTGCCATCTACATTCCCATAAAATCCTTTGCCATTCGTACATAGTGACAGAAAGAAACTCATTTGTGCGACTGCAACTATTGTTCTCGTACAACTATCACAGTCACATACACAGATACACAAATTATTCCAAATGCATCTTCCATTTTCGCCTGTAACATATACCTGCTATTCGCTGGGGTTAAGGCTTGTCTCTTGCCGTTTCATCGATCATGGTTATGGAACATCTATATTAAAAGATAAAGAGCACTTAACCCCATTAAGCCAGACACTTAATCAACTGGGTGTCAGAAATCCCTCTTTGATAAAATTGCATTAAAGGAAATTGTCCACAAACTCCTGTCTGTAAAAAAGCGAATGTTCTGTGAGTTTTCTAAAAGTCAAGCTCACTTTATCTGGCTAAATCGAGACCCAAGGTGACCCCAAGATCTTTTATATACCTTTTGAAAGATATCTGTTGCTCAGCAACTGCAGCCTGAATTTCAGGGTTATGAACTATATTATTTGGAATAAGAGCTGTCATGTCTAGTTTCAGAGACTCTTATTTTGCTGCTCATGTTGTTTCTGTTGTCACTATTCCTGTGGTCTATGCTGCCTTCATGTGCTGTCAGAATTAAATATGAGTTTCCTAGATAAATATTGGACATGAATGGTCTCCCAAGTCATATTTACCCCCTTGGAAGCTCGAGGATAAAGACTTGGGAGTGCCATAAAGTTTAAACATGGTGGAGGGAAGAACAATTTCTAGTATTCTTTATTAATTAACAGCTACATCACCTTGTCTTGTTGTTAAAGCAGTGCATATTTACACATATTAATAACCATTGAAGCGTATTGTATGTTTTATTCACAGAGAAAACACCCTGAAATTACAGTTTCGTCAGCAAGCTGCAATGGATATTTATATGGTTGTCAATGAATGGGATGCTAAATATAATTTTGGCTTTAATAAGATTTTCCCAATAAATAGGCAAGAATAAGAACAATAAATCAGTCACACTTTAGTTTAAGGTCAAATTCTCACTTTTATCTAACTATTAACTACAATAATCTCAATAAATTCCTAATTAGCCCACTGCTTATTAATAGTTAGAAAGGTAGTTTTAGGAAAGATTTTAGGGATGTAGAATATGTTCATGCAGAAAAAGGCATTAATATCTGCTTTATAAGTACTAATAAATATCAATAAGCAACTAGTTAAAGCAAAGACTTTATATACAGAGAGACGGTCCACTCGTATTACTATGAATGGGAGAAAGTGCATCGTGCAATTTGGTGGAATAAGTCCCGCCTTCTAAATAAAAGAGCCAATCGCCAATTGGTAAATCATCTTCGCTGTCATTAGATGCTCTGGTTCCATGATTTCAAATATGAAATTTAATCATAAACTTGGCAAACAGTTTCGGAGAATTTGTTTAACCGTTCAAACAGATTGGAGCTGCACTTGCATGCCTCGAGAGGAGATGGCCGTCAAGTGAAATGACTTGTCTTAAACAGACTTTGCTAATAGTGTAAATAATTTTTTAATATACAGTATATGATAATACATACATACATACCTCATCCAAAGATATGTTGGTATATTTTTGTGCGTGCATGTGTCCAGATGAACAAAAATATCCCGCGCCTTTCATTCCTAGCAGTGAGAAAGCTTACAGATAGAAAAGAAAAATGACCAGGAAATGTTACAGAATATTTTAAAGTTAGGTCATTGTGGGTTAAAGGATTTTTTTGCATGGGATCCTGGGATTCATTGGTGCAAATCAATGATCAGAGCCAATTCCTACTATGTCACGCCTGCCATTTTTTGTACACACTCTTATCTTTCAACATTCTCAGGATGAAAGTGGCCGGTGCATTTAAGCTCTTTACTCCTCAAGTCTTTAGGCTTTAGAGATGAAGGGCTCAGTTAGAATGGACAATTGCCAAATGTGCAAGGTGGATATAGTAAAGCCCCTTAAAATGTACATGTAATGTGTCTGCGAGATGCTGGAGCGGTGTTAGTTGGATTGGAATGAGTACAGCTGGTCATATGGAACTGACCTTGACGGGATGACAGGGAAATATGCAAAGCCATCCCATCGTAAGAATGAAGTGCGTTCCCCCTGACACTAATCTTTTAGTTTCCCATGCAGAATAAACCGTGGCTTGTTCCCTGCAGTTTAGGATTTTACAGTTTGTCAGTCTAATCTGACCCCCGCTAAAACACGCTGCGTTTTACCGCACGTTGGAAACCATTGTACATATTAAAATCACTATTGGTTTCAAGGGGATTTTTAGTCAGTTCCCCTCAAGGTTCATCACATTGACATGTTTCACTGTGCCAAGCCATTGTGACTTTTATTCATTCTCAGGATATGAACTTGTGATATCAACATTTACATTTTCACTATTTAAAATGTTAATTCTTGATATCAGGAATTAGATTTCCACTAGTAACAATGGCAATTTTTGATATCAAGAATTACATTTCCATTAGTAAAAACTATAATTCTTGATATCTGAATAAAAGTCAAAAAGGCTTGCCATGGTTCCACTAATATTAGACAACCAGAAAGTGTCCAAATACTTTTTGTTCTCATTTAAAATGCTATTGTTTTATCATTGAAACTCTAATACAATTCTTTTTATGGAGTGTTCTGATTGAAAATGTGGTTATACTATCTTTAAAAATAAATAAATAAACAAAACACTTATATTTTCATACATTTCGTACATTTTTATGTGTGGCAGTAGCAATAGTTGACCAATGACCACTTTTTACCAAGGAATATTTTAAGTTTTACTTTATTGTTATGACAATTAAGCACATTTTAACAGCAAATTATTGTGTCCGGATGTTTTTACCAAAATTACAGCACAAACACACACACACACATATATATGTGTATATATATATATATATATATATATATATATATATATATATATATATATATACACTCACCTAAAGGATTATTAGGAACACCATACTAATACTGTGTTTGATCCCCTTTCGCCTTCAGAACTGCCTTAATTCTACATGGCATTGATTCAACAAGGTGCTGAAAGCATTCTTTAGAAATGTTGGCCCATATTGATAGGATAGAATCTTGCAGTTGATGGAGATTTGTGGGATGCACATCCAGGGCACGAAGCTCCCGTTCCACCACATCCCAAAGATGCTCTATTGGGTTGAGATCTGGTGACTGTGGGGCCATTTTAGTACAGTGAACTCATTGTCATGTTCAAGAAACCAATTTGAAATGATTCGAGCTTAGTGACATGGTGCATTATCCTGCTGGAACTAGCCATCAGAGGATGGGTACATGGTGGTCATGAAGGGATGGACATGGTCAGAAACAATGCTCAGGTAGGCCGTGGCATTTAAACAAAGCCCAAGTGGCACTACGGGGCCTAAAGTGTGCCAAGAAAAGAACCCCCACACCATTACACCACCACCACCAGCCTGCACAGTGGTAACAAGGCATGATGGATCCATGTTCTCATTCTGTTTACGACAAATTCTGACTCTACCATCTGAATGTCTCAACAGAAATCGAGACTCATCAGACCAGGCAACATTTTTCCAGTCTTCAACTGTCCAATTTTGGTGAGCTTGTGCAAATTGTAGCCTCTTTTTCCTATTTGTAGTGGAGATGAGAAGTACCCGGTGGGGTCTTCTGCTGTTGTAGCCCATCCGCCTCAAGGTTGTGCGTGTTGTGGCTTCACAAATGCTTTGCTGCAGACCTCGGTTGTAACGAGTGGTTATTTCAGTCAAAGTTGCTCTTCTATCAGCTTGAATCAGTCGGCCCATTCTCCTCTGACCTCTAGCATCAACAAGGCATTTTCGCCCACAGGACTGCCTCATACTGGATGTTTTTCCCTTTTCACACCATTCTTTGTAAACCCTAGAAATGGTTGTGCGTGAAAATCCCAGTAACTGAGCAGATTGTAAAATACCCGCACCCAACCATGCCACACTCAAAATTGCTTAAATCACCTTTCTTTCCCATTCTGACATTCAGTTTGGAGTTCAGGAGATTGTCTTGACCAGGACCACACCCCTAAATGCATTGAAGCAACTGCCATGTGATTGGTTGATTAGATAATTGCATTAATGAGAAATTGAACAGGTGTTCCTAATAATCCTTTAGGTGTGTGTGTATATATATATATATAAAGCTTGTGGTGTATGCTGATTTAAATAAAGTCTCTTATGTGTATGCAAAGTGTATGCATATTTAATCAAAAATACAGTAATATTGTTAAATATTACTACAATTTAAAATGGCTGGTTTTTAATTTAATATACTGTATATGTAATTTGTTCTATAATATGGAAAGAGTTTTCAGCATCACTCCTCCATTCCTCAGTGTCACACGATCCTTCATAAATCATTCTAACACGCTGATTTGCTAACACCGTGTGTCTGACCCCAAACTTTTGAACAATTTACTACCATGGTGAATAAAATCATTTTCAATTTAAATATTGTACCAGAACGGTCTACTTAAACACACACATCCTTCCCAATCACACACATTGATACGCACACAAACACGTTGAATCACACCCCCTCCATACGAATCATCTGCTCAGCCTCCCCTGGTTTTAGACAGAGCTTTTAGATTGTCTCTGAGGGAATGACACGCTTCCTCAGCCAACTTGATATTAAAAGCTCAACCATCCCTGCAGGCATGTATCCAGAGAGAAACCCCACTGTGGCAGAGCTGTTTGCTATCCTTGGCATGTGCATCTCTCCCGACACGCATCCAGAAGTCCTCCCCTGCCATTACCAAAACAGACCTGCACTTGCTGGAGATCGTTTGTCTCTGTTTCCTCTTTCAATTGTCACAGAATTCTCAGATAAGTGAAAGCTTTCAGGGTGCAAGTCACACAGCCTACGTTACTGTCCATTAAGAAAATTTCAAAATCCATTCTTATATTATATATATTATTTAAATATAGTATTTCTTTGATTGCCTGTAGTGTGTGCCGATTTAAATAAAACTAAATAATTGTGTTATAATATTTTTTCAATCTGTAACATAGTTATAATAATAATAAATAAGTGCCCTGACACATTTCCGGTAGTCATGAAAATAATGTCATGATATAAAAAGTCAAAATATAATAACTCACGCAATCATTAGTTAAGCATCAGTCATTTGTAAAGCATTGTCCCTACATTAATAGTAAGCAGTTTATAAATATAAAGCTATAAATGCTTTATTCTTGATCTATAATGTGTTTAATAATTGTAATTTTATATTTTATTGATGATCAATTTATCATTTCTAAATTATGTTTTTTTTCATATTTTATCATATATTCATATATTTCATATATTATTTACAAACCATTTATTTAGGAGTTGTCAGTGGTTCATAACATCAGTTAAAAAGTGTAAGTAAATGATTAAAAAACTATTTAAATGTACATTTATGCATCATATTATTTATACAAATAGTAATAGTGGCCTCGGTGAGTTAATAAATGCTTTATTGACAAGTATTCCTACTGTAATTCATGATTAATTCAGGTACTTATAAAAGTAGTTGTCAGTTAATATTTTTGTGAGCTCATCTAAAGTGAGGACTATTTATGCATCTTTATATATTTGAATATTTTCAATGCATAAATGGCACAAAAATTATGCATTACACTTTTTACAAGTTTGGGGTCTGTAAGATATTTTTTAATAAGTCTCTTATGCTCACCGAGGCTGCATGCATTTATTTGATTTATTTACCGTGATATTGCAAAATTTAAAATAACTTATATTTTAATACATTTTAAAATGCAATTTACTTTTGTGATGGCAAAACTGAATTTTCAGCAGCCATTTCTCCAGGCTCAATATTATTTATTTTCTGTTAAGTCTTTACTGTCACTTTTGATCGATTTAGTGCATCCTTGCTGAATAAAAGTAAAAGTATAAATGTGAAAAACACTTACTGACCCCAAACTTTTGAACATTAGTCTTGTTGATTTTTGGGCAAGCTGTGGTTAGACGCCATATTGAACTTTACCCAGATAAAAACAAAGCTGTGAGGGATTGTCTTTTCAATGACACACACTGTATAAAGGTCCTAGATCATGAAATTTTCACAACTTTAAACTGCTTCATAGAGTTTTTGTCTTTACTGAGAGTGTTTTTGTCAGCTGAAAAATTGCCATGTTGTTAAACAAGGAGAATCTTTTGAACTCACTGTACTTTTGCCCCTCACAGCTATCATTCCTGTCAAAAAATTAAATATGGTGGTAGCCTGATAAGATCTATGGGCCCTATTTTAACGATCTAAGCATATGGTCTGAAGCACATGGCGTAGTGCACTTAGGGAATGTCCGAATGCACTTTTGCTAGTTTAACAACGGAGAAAATGGTCCTAAAGGGTCTCTTAATGAGTCATGGGTGTGTTTTGGAGACAGGTGCGTTTGCACAATGGCAGATTGCTATTTACATTGAGGAATATCGACACCCTCAACCTGACGAGTCAGTTTAAATACATGCAGGGCTGGATAGGTTACTTTTAAAATGATTTTCACTACAGATTACAAAATACATGCTTTAAAAAGTAATTTGTAACGTATTTCGTTACATTACTCAAGTTTAGTAACTTAATCTAAATACTTTAGAATACTTTGGAATACTAATAAGTGTGGAACAAACACAAAAAAGGTCATTGCAAGTTTTTATCTCACAATTCTGACTTTTTCCCTCAGAATTGCGTGATATAAAGTTGCAATTGCGAGTTATAAAGTCAGAATTATGAGATATAAACTCACAATATTGAGAAAAGTCAGAATTATGAGATATAAACTCACATACTAAATTCACAATTGCAAGAAAAAAGTCAGTATTGCAAGTTTATATCTCCCAATTCTGACTTTATAACTTGCAATTGTGAGTTTAAATCTCGCAATTCTGAGAAAAAATTGTGAATTGTGAAATGCAAACTCACAAAAGTCAGAATTGTGGGATATAAAGTTGCAACTGCAAGTTATAAAGTCAGAATTATGAGATATAAAATCGCAATATTGAGAAAAGTAAAAAATATGAGAAATAAACTCACAATATTGAGAAAAGTCAGAATTATGACATTTAACTCACATACTAAATTCACAATTTGCAAGAAACAAAGTCAGTATTGCAGGTTTATATCTCCCAATTCTGACTTTATAACTTGCAATTATGAGTTTAAATCTGAGAAAAAGAAGTCAGAATTGTGAAATGCAAACTCACAATTGTGAGGGAAAAAAACAAATTGTGAGAAAAAGATGCAGTGACGAGTGAATTATAAAATGACTCACACACAACTATCACAAAACATGAAAACGGTCGAAAACATGAAACTTAACTCCGCTTTTTCAGACTGTCAGAGTCAGAGAATCACCAATCGCTGTTTAAATGACATTAAAACTCAAAGTAATCACTTTGGTAATCTAAAATACTTTTCAGATGTAACTGTAATCTGATTACCACCCATTTAAAATGAAATACAGTTACTCAAATTTTGTATTTTAAATACGTAACTAAGTTAATATCTGACACAGACAATCTCTGACAATCGTTACAGTCGCATCGCTCCGGGTGTATGATAGGGCGCTAAATCTGTCACGGGTTGCTTGTAGCATAATCCAAAAGACAATACGTGACCCAGAATGAACGATAACGTTAACACGAGACAGTGAACAGAGAAGAACTGAGGGATTTCATGCACAAGGGAAGATAATCAACAGAATCAGGAACAGGTGTAGATCTAATTAAAAACCATGATGACAGATGAGTAACTAGAACTAAAGCAAATGGTGACTAAGACTGAAAACTGAACAAGACAGAAATGAAACATAGCAGGGATACCTTCAAAATGAGAAATGAGAATTTCACCTATAGCTCACCCTTTTTTCGTCTCCAAGTTAAGGAGACGTTTCTCTGTCTCAGCCCTCTCTATCTTTCTTTCTTGAAATAGCGTTTTGAAATGAACAAGACGAATACAATGCACGAATACAATACCAGTGAACCTTGGCTCTTTTGTTAGTAGCGTTTCTTATGCACACAACAGTGAGGCTGTCAGTTGTCTTTTGTGATAATTGTGTTCCAGCCCAATGTTCTGCCTCCCTTCCTCTGTGCCTCCGCATATGAGCCCTAGAGACACTGCTTTGATCGTTTCGTGTTGCGGCTGTTACACATGGGAGCATACCTTTATTTCATCACGTAAGCTGAGCGTTGATGACTGAATCTTTACTGTGAGGAATGACAGAAAGGAAATAGGGTATCAGCGATACAAAAGAACTTGGACCTGAATGTGAATCTGCTGAACGATGCAATTCAAAGAATTTCAAGTTGCTGCATTTCAGGGTTGTGTTGTCATCACTGAGTTTTAATAGGTGATTTTCTGTATCACTACATGACTTGAAGTCAAATGAAGTACTGAGTGTTCCTTTTAGGCAGCATGGAGGTACTTCTGGTACATTCAGCACAATGCATTAGACTAAAGAGGTCATTTACTTTTTTTTTCCCACTGTGGTCTACTTGTAATCATCACACTCTCATACATCATGCATGCCGATTCATAAATATTTCGTGACTGGTAAATGTATGTAACTATGCAGTTTTGGTTCTAAACATTCAAATTTGCTGTGACAAAATAAATACTTTTGCATGCAATATATAGCTACTTTTCTAATATTAGTAACCTATATTACATGTTTTACCATGGTTGATTCTTTTATGGAGTCCCTTTTTGTTAAAATGTGCCAGTTAAAAGGCACAATATGTATGATTTTTGGATTAAAATATCCAAAATCTGCTAGAACAATGCCATATATTTTGTTGACTTGTGTACTTATGCTATTCCAAATGTTTCCAAAAATGTTTAAATCCAGAGACATGAACAATTTTAATCAGGACACGTACCGTATCCGTTTGTCGCCTATCAAATGGCATCATCGTTACCCTCGATTTCAGGTTTTATTTGTAGAAACCATGGAAACACCAAAGGCGCTTTATAAGGGTGGTTGATTATGATTTAAATTTTTTAACTTTAGTTAGTGCGTAATGTCGTTGTTTGAGCATAAACAACATCTGCAAAGTTATGACGCTCAAAGTTCAATGCAAACGGAGATATTTTAAAGAATTCTCTGTCTAAACGGCTGGTAGGGACTACAACGAGCTTCTTCCTGGGTTGGTGACATCACTAACCCCAAAATTTACATAAACCCTGCCCCCGAGAACACACAACAAAGGGGGCGGGGCCATGTTGGGCTGCTTTAGAGAAGAGGAAGAGTTGTTGTAGTCGAGTGTTGTTGATGCCGTCATTTTACGCCGGACTGCTTCACAAACGAGGGTCGATTCAAGGAAAAAAGATGAACATGACGACACATGCTAGTGATGAGTTGATCAACTCCACAGCAACTACATCAATTTATCCACTAACCGTTCAGAAAAGTCTAAAAGTTGGAACTTCTTCCTGAGTCTCTCCATCAGTGTCGACTCTGGTTTGAACAATGTAAGGATGAACACCGTCTGCGTGAGATTCTCCAGCTTTGTTGTTGTTGAGCTGTTGAAGCTCCGCCCTCTTCTGGAGCAGCAGCTCATTTGCATTTAAAGGGACACGGCGTGTTTTTGCTCACACCCAAATAGGAGCAAATTTGACAAGCTATAATAAATGATCTGTGGGGGATTTTGAGCTGAAACTTCAGACACATTCTGGAGACACCAGAGACTTTTATTACATCTTGTGAAAAGGACATTATAGGTCCCCTTTAATATATTATGTGTTTTATTCAACAGGTGAGCAACTGTTTGGACAAATTCATCGACAGAAAACTAATGTTTTAAAGCTCAACACAGTTGTCTCATTGTTTAAATCGCGTTTTCTTGATTTATCATGAGTGCCATGTTTTATAATGCCTAACATCGATCTAGCGTACTGCAGCGTGCAGCAAGTGTCTCATAGTAGACACGTAACGAACACACAGAGTTGCATTAAAACAACTTTCATCAAACGTATCTAATATAAAACAGTGCTGCGTTACCCCACTCATAACTGGAAGAAGTGGAAGCGTGTGATTTAATAAAAGTCCTGCTGCTCTCCAGCTGTGTGTCGCGCTCGTCTCTCATTAGTAATCACTCCAACGGCCTCGTCCAACGCTTTCAGCCACATCCTGCTTCATACTACAGTAATGTTAATAAATATTTAATACATTAGGTCTTGATTTCGGCCTGAGTCCCGTCGGATTCTTTTCCACCGGTTGTAGAAGTGAACACAACAACTCCCATGATTCAGCGAAATCATGACGTCATCAAACTACACTTTTGTTTTGAATAAGCGACCTCTAGATGCAGAACATGATATATAATGTGCCTTTAAGCTGTCAAGGTCACACAAGCAGAACAGTTTTGGGAATAATAAAATCTACTCATCATGACTTGACAGGTAAACTTTCTGATTACCCAATCGGTATCAAGTCATTTTTTGGGGAGCAGTTTAAACTTTTAGGAGAGCTGAGAAAGTTTTGAGTTCTGAAAGTTACAATATGTTTTCATAGTGCATCAAGTTCATGTGTCTCAAAAGATCAAGGAAGATTAGATTTCTCAAATAACCCCCTCAACCACAGGAGAGGAATGAGAGCGGTTTCATTAAGCAGGTTAATTAAAAGTATGTTCAGGTTCTGATGACTAAATCTTAAATCAACTGTAGAAATTCGTAAAAGGCTGAAGAGAAAATAGCCACCCGTTTCACTCTCGGAAGCGCTTCCTCTCTAACCTCATCCACCTACCCTTATTTCACCTTTATTCTCTCTTGTTTTATCAATCTGTCTGACATGATCGGCAGCCGGTTCTGGGGGGTGGATGCTGATTATCTGGGTTGAGCTGGAACAGTAGAGAAAAAGTGCAAATGTCAGTGAAAGAGTCTGCTTCATTTACCCAGGACCAAAAAAGTGGCTTATTACAAAAGATTGATTCAGGATAGAGCGCTCGGGAGACCTTGAAGACCTGCAACAGAAATGCATACAGCCGAGCCAAGCACAGAGCAAATGATCTCTCCATTGAAGAGACTCAACGCAACTTATTTTTGTTGCTTTTAACCTAAAGCTAATAACTAAAAGGTGTAGTTCACCGAAAACCCCGTCACTTATTCACCTCATGTCATTCCAAACATCATTACGTATGAAACACAAATCAAGCTATTTTGAACAAATGTTAAATGCATGCTGTCAAATAGACTGAAATCTCACAAAGCTAAAACAAACATCACCGTTCCCAGTTTATTTTGAATCAGTCGTAGCTGAAAAATGACACTTATTCTTTTCCTGTACGTCATCATTCTGTACGACTCCTTTCATGTGTGGAACACAAATAAAGCTTTTTCAGACAAATGATGATTACACACTGTTATATGAGTCAGTAGACCGACAAACCTAAAATAAACATCACAGTAACAGATTTATTTGAATCAGGCATAATTGAAAAACTACTCACATGACTCATTTTCTGTACATCATCATTCTCCTTTTATATGTGGAGCAAAAATAACAGAATGTTAAATGAATGTTAATAATATGACTGTTTTGGGAGAAAAATTGAATAAATGTTATATGTTATATATGACTGAGTTAGTAAATAGACTGAAATCTGAATACGTCTGATTTCAACTCACTTACAAGTTTGAGAATCCTTTTAAAAATTGGTTCATACGAGTAATTTGTTCATGAATTGGACGTTCAGCTCGGGCTGAAGCTTTGCTCCATGCAGCAAACACCGACATAACTGACAATATCTCGCAAAATGATATCGGACGAAGTGCACATGCTTATGCATGCGAGTGGTTTTAGTTTTAGTTGAAGTTTTTACCTGATAGCTTTACATGAAGAACATTTCTACAACTTAAGAAGAAAGCTTTTTTAAATCATTGAAATTATGACATTAAAAGTCGAAATGTAAATGAAAAATCATGACAAAAGTCAAATTTATGATCATTATCTCACAATTTAGACTTTTTATATCATAATTTCAACTTGTCATAATTTCGGACAGTTGTTATTTTATCTTTGAAGACCTTTTTATTTAATTATTTCTATATATGTATCTATATGTTTCTATATTAGTCATAATTATGACTTTATTTCATAATTTTTTTTGTCATATTTGACTTTATTTTTTATGTCAGTTATAACTTCGGTCAAAATGTTGACTCGTCATAACATTTCAAATTTCAAAGTCAAAATTATGATCAAAGCATGACTTTTTTCTACTGAAAGTAGTGAAAATCGAGAAAACTAAATGACTCATAAATGAACGATGCGGCACACCAAGGTTGCAAACAGTGAAGAAATTACAGGATTTTGATTGTTGGATGAATCCTTTAAGGCAAAAGAACCTCCATCATGCTATGAGAAGTATGTGCACCTTGACAAAAATCTCACCCGTTTTCTCCAAGATAAATCATCTTATTCAAGATCATCATACAAGTCCTGAAATGCAGTGCAATACTGACCTTTCTAGAAGAATTAGGCCATTCATGCTCATCCTAGAATATATTAAAATAAATGAAGGAACATTATCATATGTCCCTGGTTCAATAAAATTACCATGTTCCTGAAAACTCATCTACAATGGATAGCAACCTTCAAACCAGATTATTCCTGCGAGAAAGCTGCATGTGCCATTGTGGACCCCCAGCAGGTTTAGCAGCTGGTCACAGAATGAACCAACAGCATTCCCCAAATATAAACCCTTCATGGTGGAGAAAAGATGACACATCAGACCAGATTGGGTAACACGATTTTGTGCTTTGGATTTGAATATAAGCGATTTGCCGAATGGCAGCCCAGCCACAAATTCCCCAACTCCATGAAGTTGACAATGACAGTTTGAGATTTGAATGAGTTTAGGATCATAAAACAGCTGATTCAGGAACTATCTGAAAACATTCTGTACTTCTGTGCAGTGTTGGGGGTAAAGCATCACAATTAACGTGAGCTATGTAATCGGATTACTTTTACAAGTAACAATTTAAAACCTTACTTTTAAATTTACCGAGAGTATAACCCGTCGCATCTCGCAGCCAAACTAGCCATTAGCAGTTCTGTTTTTTGTGAAAAATGACAGGCTTGAATATAAACAGTGTGTCATCGACATAATCGGTTAGTCATTCCAGCCCTAATGTGAGCTTTAACTTGAGACCTGTATTCCTACCTTGTTACTAACATAACTTGTTTAGTTTTGCATGTGCTTTGATTTGCTTTGCTTTGTAACTGCTGCGCCTACAGTTTTAGCGTAGCCTTTTTGGCCTCTGTTCCTTCATTTAGTTTTGAAAACACATGTCAAAGTGTTAATTGTCACACCTCTTCTGTTGCTCACATGTGCTGCTAATTGGCAGTCATTGTGACTGAGCTATGCTTGCAACATTAGAAACATCATACTTCTGAAATATTATCAGAGTTTTATTGAAGGCATTTAGAAGCAAGTAAACTAGACATCCATGAGCAGTGTATCCCACTTTTCACACCCTAAAATGCTGGGTTAAAAACAACCCAAGTTGGGTTAAATATGGACAAACCCAAATGTTTGACCGACCTGCTGGGTAATTTTATTTGATTCAATTATTGGTTAAAAGTTACTATATGGTTTAGAATGAACCCAATAGGTTGAAAATTTTTTTTAAAAAATCAGACATTAATTACTAGAGGCAACAGTAATAATGAAAAGGTGAACATTTATTAATAAGCAATTTATTATTTAATTATGATTTATTCAATTTATTTATAAATGTTAATTTCCAACCTATTTTAGGATCATTTTAGGTGAGCAGTATTGTCATTTTTGAACAATAGTCATTCAACCCAACCAATGGGTTAAAACAACCCAATCACTGGGTTGTTTGTCTGTTTTCTTGAGTTATTTTTAATACAGAATATTTTTAGAGTGCAGTATTGCTTTTAGTTGAACAAATGACTGATTTTCATATATTTTCCACTATTTTTCACATTCTTAACTTGTTCTGTACAGCCATTTGTGGATGTGAATCAATATTGTGGTTTTATTATTCGGCTGTGTTACCCTCATTATCGTCTGTATATAAGTTCATGTGTTTCCAATGTTCGGTCTCATTAATGTTATGTGGTGTTCGTTTGCCTGCCTGCCTTCTATTGCAGTTTATTAAGACTGTTTGTATCTGAATCTTCATCTTCATGTATATTCCTTCTACGTACACATACAACAATTTAACCCTTGTGCATTGTTCAAATTCACTACCCTTTTTTTTTCAAATTTTCTTGCTTAAATCTATTAATCAACCTCAGTCCTGATCAAAACTACTAAATTTAAAAGAAAATTCAGGATTTTAACTCTTTAAAACGTTAAAATCTGATGCTGCACAAAAACTAACAACGCATCAAAGCCAATGTTGTTTCTAATCTTTGACATGTTTATTCCCAAATCAGTGACATCATTTATGAATTTGGTAATTAAAGAGTTAAAATCCTGAATTTTTTTCTTTCAATTTAGTAGTTTTGATCAGGACTGAGGTTGATTAATAGATTTAAGCAAAAAAAATGAAAAAAATATTTATCTGATACATTTTTAAAGCAGTTAAAATCGTGGCTGTTTTCAGCCACGAACATAACGAAAGGGTAGTGAATTTGCCCACAGAGTACTGTTGAGTTTTTGAAAATTTTCAAAGCATTTTCCCAAAATATGTGTCAAAATAAGATTTGTCACCAAAAATCATTCCATTTGCTGAAACACGGAGAAAGTTATGGCCAAATTAAGACTCAAAAATTCCCCATAGTGGATGAAAACATCCCGAACAGCACATAAGGGTTAATAAACATGAAGTTAATATTGAGCAAATTACACAAATAGACCCATTTTTGCTATACCAACAAAGCGAAACCAAACCACGATGGACAGAAAGTTGCGTCTGAAACACAAAGTAGTGTTGCTTCAGAATGAATCAGTGTGTTTGAACTAATCGGTGGAGTGAGTGATTCAATGACCAGGGTTCGGGAGTAACGAAATACATGTAACTATTTAAAATACTAAATTTGAGTAACTGTATTTCATTACAGTTACATGTTAAATGGGTGGTAATCAGATTACAGTTACATCTGAAAATTAGGTAAAGTTTAATTGCAATATTGCCAAAAACCGATAAAATTGCATTATGAGGGTGTATGTATTCTATTACTCTATTACTCAGTCACTCGCTTGTTTCATGCATAAGTGAATCAGTGTTTTGAACGAGTCGTTTGAGTGAATGTTCACTTGTTGTATTAAAGTTCCCTGCAGATCCCCACCACTATTACAGTCTGTCTGGAAAGAGCAGAAAAACAGAGAGACACAAACAGTAAAAGTCCAAGAGCTGTCTGCTAGTACTGCAAGGAGAAAAGTGCTACCTGAAAGAGTGACAGTGCTCTAATGATGTTAGTATGCTAATTGTTCCGGGTTCTGGGCTTTAACAAAAAGGTTATAAGTTCAGCCCCAAATTGGTGTGAACCCTGGACTGAAGTTAATGAGATCCCAATCCTTCTCCATCACCACGGTGCCCTTCGCACTCATTTAACCCCAGGTTACTCCAAGAAGACTGTCCTTGCAATCAGTTTACTGTCATTTTCACTGGATTAACAGCATATGTTTAAATTGCAATTAGCCGAATGCATGGTAGATAAGAGAAGAAATGATATGAAATCTAAAGCAAGTAAGGTAAAAGATAAAGGTGATTTATTTATCTATCTGGTTAGAACTGATATTCGGCATTCGACAAATCTGGCATCTTCTGCTTCTTCCATTTTCTCATTACCTGTTCTCATAATGTGTTAACATCATCAGAAATAGAACAGGAGCATCAAATATACTTAATAGAAATATTGACAAATCTAACTTCAATTTGAATTTGAGAATACAGGATGATTTCAAAATTGCTCCTACTTAAGAGAAAATCTGATGGCAATGACAAAATAACCATATTTTGCATATTCTGATGCATAAATACTGCTAGTTAATAGTGACCAATAATGCCCCTTTCACAAGATGTAATATAAGTCTCTGGTGTCTCCAGAATGTGTCTGTGAAGTTTCAGCTCACAGATCATTTATTATAGCTTGTCAAATTTCCCTCTATTTTTGTGTGTGTCTCTTTAAATGCAAATGAGCTGCTGCTCCCGCCACATTTCCAGAAGAGGGCGGAGCTTTAACAGCTCAACCACAACAAAGCTGGAGAATCTCAGGCAGCCAAAATGAGGGTTGTCGGTAATGGTGTTCAGACATTGTTCAAACCGGAGTCGGAGTCACAGCTTAAGGAAATTCAGTATTGATTCATTCCTTTATAACAATCAATAAGCATTCAATTAGTTAATTTATCTATACATTGGCTCTGGAGAAAACAGTGATGTAATCATCCAGCTCAGTTCAGCTCGCATACAATAGTGTCAACGCAGGCAGATCAAAAACATTGTTGAATATCAAGTGTGTCACTAAGCCGGGAAGAAGCTCGTTGTAGTCCCTACCAGCCGTTTGTTGTAGTCCTTAAACAGAGAATTCTTTACAAAATATCTCCTTTGCATTGAACTTTGAGCGTTGTAACTTTGCAGATGTTGTCTATGCTCAAACAACAACATTACACACTAACTAAAGTTAAAAATTGTAGTCATAACCAACCACCCCTTTAATAGTTACAAATCCTATACTTAAAATGAGCAAAAGTACCTAAAACCCACCATTTAGGGGCCATTTACACAACATCGTTTACAACTAAAAACGGAAAACTTTTATGCGTTTTGACCATTCATTTACACAACAGCTGCAAAACTTTTGAAAACAGCTTTCAAAGTTCAAAGTTTTTGACAACGATACCGTTATCGCCTCCATGTAAACTACAAAAACGTGAATTTATGAAAACAATGACGAAATGTGAAAGAAAATCAAATGTATTCTGTATTTATGTTGTGATCCATTAATTTAGTGATGCATTAAATGAAAAGTTGAAATGTTGCTATTTTCTAAATATATCAAGATATTCTCACTAAGCCGTACACACCAACAAACTTTAAAAGCAGCAGAAAGTCTACGCTCAGAACAGCTCTCGCATCCGGCTTTGATTTAAATGAATTTTGCTCACATAAGCTGCTCCATTTTTCTCTGTGGATGTTTCCCACGTCCTTTTACCCTTTTGGAGCATGATGAAGATAAAGTAAGACAGCGGAAGAAGAAAATTGCAAATTATTGCTGCAGAGTCACTGATGAACACGTGGCTGCATGTCTGCTGTTATCCCACTGAAGAAATATACACTCAAATACCAGTAATGGGGGAATTATGCGTGCCAACAGCCAAGTAATTTAATGACTTATACAGCAGTATAACATCTCGGAGCATTTTAAATGAGACCCTGGAGAGCTGTTCATATTTATGGATGCGTAAACATCACAGACGTATACAGATCACATAAACTTAAAAATACTTGAGACATAATATTCACCGTGCCGTCTGAACAGTTGCACAAAAAAAGGTGACAGGCACCTTTATTGGGTTGTAGTTTTCGTACTCAACATAGAGACAGATGAAGTGGCACCGATCCATCTTGCAGATACAGGTTTTTGAAAAGTTGGAATGGTTGAAAAAGATCTTTTGAGGCTAACAGCAGCAAAAAAACAAACAAGTATTCCGGAGCAGCTTAGCCTGTGGTTTGAATATTTGTAGAAATAAAAATACATTAAAGAATTGAAAAACTTTCATCTAAATCATGTTGGTAAATTAATCATTCATCTTCTTTAAATAACGGTAATGCAACAAGAAAATGTTTTATGAACAACAGCACATCTCTGCCTCGGGTTCTTCAGCTCTGACTAATTTTGAACTACCCAGAGGAAAACTGTGTTTCTTAAGACATCACTTTTATGTAGCTCAGGAGAATTAATACATTCCCAATTATGTTTCTTTTAAGTATCGACTTTGTTTGCCATGTTTCTCATAAAAAGCCTTTGGAGAAATTAAAATAGACTCAAATGAGTCAATTGTTGTCATACAGTAAAGACTATAGAGCTGATTAAGCATCAGAGGATTCTGATGAGAAACATTTGTGTTCGCATTAAAATATCTGACACTTGACAGCGGTATCTTAGCAAATCTGAGCATGGTATTGATTTTCTCTAGAACTCTACAGGTAAGTCTTTTACTCTTGAGAAAAGTATGCGAGGCAGATTTACGCAGAAATCTACTACTTAATCTTACTTCTGCCACAATAGAGGTGCAAGAGATTTCATTGGTCGTTTGTTTCTAAGGGTACAGCTTCATTTAAAATGTGTAAATCTTTGTCTATCCATAAAGTTTGCAACTGAAAACCAATGGACCATTTTACACTACCTATAGCACATTGATATGCATACAGCCCATACTCGAACGCAGAGTATACTTCACTTGACTTGTACACATACACAGGCACATACTCGACGCATGTGCAGTTTTGAGCCACGAGTTACAACCCAAAACATCTTTGTATTCTTTCATGCTAGAGTTGTACAATTGAGGCTACTTTTAACCTTTTCGCACAATCTGTCATCTATGTAGGCCTCCATTGTCACTGTAGCTTGCATGTGTTCTGTTCTGTTATGCAGTTTTTCTTTGACTACCTTGTGAATCGACTAAACTAAGGGTAAACTAATTACTGCAAAAAAAAAATAAATGTGCATGTGCGAGTACAAACATTTGAAAATATTGCTATTTAAAATACCTAAGTGAAAATAGCATATTTTCTTAGCAATAGATGCTATTTACACTATGTGAAAATAGTGATATAGTCCATTTACACTCGCCTGTATAAAAGTAGCAATTCTTTGCAAATAGTTGTTGGATGCAATTTATTTATTGTCAGATACTACTTGAACCTCAGTATTGTACATTAGCAGGATGCAATGATAACATAGAGCATAAATTATTATATTTATTAGATTATTAAATGGATGCCACCTAATTGGGACGATGAAGCCCTCCCTACGCCTACCTTAACTCTACCTGATGAATACGTTATTATTAAACTTTAGTAAGGCACATTGTTTCCACTTAAATATTTTCCTAATTTTTATTGAAAATAAATGCCTTTCTGATCTGATATGTGATGAGAAAAGGGAGAATAGCGAGTTCGGCAAAAGACGGATTCGAACTCGGGTCGATTATATCAAAAACTACTTACGCCATTTTCCGCACGGCCTACGCCACTGTAGATGTTGAGTGGTGAGCATCTTTTTTAATGTTGTGTGGCCCAACCAGATATTGGTGGGTGGAGTCAGTGGCTTTTGCCAATAAGACAGGCTATTCACACTTAGTGTAAAAAGTTAGTGGGTTTCAGAAGGTTATATAAGGCTCTCCAGTGAGTAACGATAATTGTATCCATGGTCGCAGAAATAGTCAAATGTTTTTCATTTCAGGGTTCATACAAACTTTTGGGAGTGACACTTTTCAAGTGCTTCACACTTTTTTCAGCACTTCAAATCTCTAAATATATAATCATAATGTGATGATTTGTCAGTAAACAATTGTTTATTTAAAAAGACATGAAATTACCAGCATAACCAGTAGATGGAGCATTTATTCGCTTATTAGCCATTTCCACTCCCTAATTTATGGGGAAAAGTAGGAAAAGTCACACAGTCTCATGAAAAACAAAAACTTTTCTTCAAATTGTGACTAAATTACACAGAAAGCAATTCAATTACCTCACATAAGTTTACAACAAGTTTGCTCTTAGGCTCTCATGGCGCATTCAACTGCTCATGGGATGTTTATTTTTACAATTTGGGAAGTCATAATCACGAAATCAGGTGCTTATAACTTTGGTCGGAGGCAAGGTGATGATGTTGTACAAAACAAACAAAAATCAGCAAAATCTTTTAACTCTGCATCCACAAAATGATGAATAAATAATGTGCTTCAGGTGTGGTTTTGCTTTTTTTAATGTTTTTATGCAATGTACGAAGGTGCTGTCAATTGACTCGTTATATATTCTAGCATAATTGTACTATACTGTTGTATTTCGTACTTGCAGCTTAGCTTTAATTTCTTTTAAATTCAACAAATCAGACGCTGACAGACGTTGTTGCATCTATTGCGTCCCTCGTATTTTCTTTCAGTAATATGCCACAAACTCGGAAACTCTGGGCTTAAAAAAAGAGTTTAGAGTTTCCCACTCATGAATACAACATAGTGGTGCCATTCATGTGCGTTCAACTCGTAAATCTGTCCGACGTGACTCAAAATCAATGATTTTTTGAGACAATCACCTCTGGCTTACAAAAACGTCCTATCTTAACTCTTGACTTAAGATTTGAAAAAGTTGGTTTTGGTTACTATACCGATATGAGAGGATTTTGAGTTAGGATTTCTCTGTAACACAGACCCTGGAGGTGTAAATGTCATGTGACTAAACACTATACTACAACAATGACATCATGTCAAAGCTCTAAGTTCTAAGTGCCTTAAACTATTCTGAGCTGTGATATGAAAAATATTTTATACAGTATAAGTCCATTTTCACTTTTAAAAGCCTTCCAAGAAAGAGTCAGGCATTGGTAAAAATGTATGTTACATTATAATAATTGGGATTTCTTTTTTATTTGTTTGTTATTTTGTCAGAATACATGCCCATTAGTGGATTCTTTTGTACCAATAATGGTTTATTTATCCACACATACTAACTGGTCCACGCTAGCCAGCCAAATCTAGCCACTGAATGAATACTGAAATTTAATATCATGATTTTAAATTTCAATCTCCTCACTAAACAACAGGTGTAACCCCATTGAACAGGAAAAGGTCTCTCTCTGCGAGGCTGACTTCTGAAATCCAGAGCTCATGTGATAATGCCAGTGCTAGGGCTGCATTTTTGTGTTAAACCCTGCTGTAGGCGACTGCACGAGAACTCAATGCACCTCTCTAACACCTAGCCTTCAGACAGAACTTAAGTTTTAAATCTGTATCCCAGCCAAATAAAGGTGGTGTAACCTGAAAAAGTCTGTTCTACTGTGCTTGAAAATGGAATTACTACCATTCAGACTGACGAAAGCTTTAAAGAAGAACGCGAAATAGGTTTATAGGGTTTAGGCCAGTTAGTGATATTATAAGGTGTAATGTTTTACCTGTTTTGTGTGTATGTGTGGGGACAAAATGTCCTCGCAAAGATGGCAATATGCAGAATCTTTGTCTATTTTTTGGTAACCATTGGGTAGTGGCTTATATTATACATCATTGATGGTTTTTGAACATGTAAAAAGGCAGAAAGTTTTCTGTAAAGGGTAGGTTTAGGGTTAGGGGATAAAATCTAGCCTGCAGTTTGTATAAATATGTCAATGGAATGTCCCCATAAAACATTTGTGTGTGTGTGTGGATCTGGTATTCCCTTTGCTATGTGGCCCAAATGTCCCCACAATAAGAGTAATACCAGTCATTTTTGATCTTGTGGGGATATTTTTTTGGTCCCCATGAGGAAAACAGCTCATAATTCATACTAAATTAAAGTAAGTGTTTTGAAAATCTAATAATGCAGATAGTTTTCTCTGATGGGTTTCTGTGACGGAAAGAATATACAGTTTGTATAGTGTGTGTCTGTGTGTGTGTGTGTGTGTGTGTGGGCGGGTATTCCCTACGTTATGGGGACCAAATGTCCCCACAGGTATAGTAATACTAGTAAATTTTGATCTTGTGGGGATATTTTTTTGGTCCCCATGAGGAAAACAGCTTATAATTCATACTAAATTAAAGTAAGTGTTTTGAAAATCTAATAATGTGTGTGTGTGTGTGTGGGTGTGGGTGTGTGTGTGTGTGTGTGTCTGTGTGTGTGTGTGTGTGTGTGTGTGGGTGGGTATTCCCTACATTATGGGGACCAAATGTCCCCACAGGTATAGTAATACTAGTAAATTTTGACATTGTGGGGACATTTTTTGGTCCCCATAAGGAAACAAGCTTATAAATCATACAGAATTATCTTTTTTGAAAATCTAAAATAGCAGAACATTTTGTGTGATGGGTAGGTTTAGGGGTAGGGGTAGTGTAGGGGGACAGAATGTACAGTTTGTACAGTATAAAAACCATTACGCCTATGGAATGTCCCCATAAAACATGAAAACACTACGTATGTGTGTGTGTGTGTGTGTGTGTGTGTGTGTGTGTGTGTGTGTGTGTGTGGACTTGTTTTGACTATACTTGTGAGGACCAAATGTCCTCACTTATATTGTGAAATACTTTGACAACCCACTAGTGAGGACATTGACTGGCCCTCACTAGTTAAAAAGGCTCATAAATCAGCCAAAAGATGTTTTTATTTAAATCTAGTGATGGTCACATGTTTCTGTGATGCTAGGTTTAGGAGTAGGGGTTGGGTTGGGTGATAGAAAATATCATTGACCTGATATAAAATCAATGGAAGTCTATGCAATGTCCTCACTAAGAGAGCAAAACAAACCTGTATGTGTGTGTGTGTGTGTGTGTGTGTGTGTGTACATAAGCCTACCAGTGTGAAAAAGCCAACAGCTGTACAACCAAAAGTCACACACCGCCATCTGCTGGCTTTCTACTCCACAGCTGAAATTTTGTGCTCAGTCGTTCTTACAAAAAAAAAAAAAAAAAATTCTTAAAGTGAACAAGTGCATTAATGTCTTTGAGTGACTCTATTATTACCAGATGAGAAAATGACAAAGTGTAGCTGACAAAGCAATTTCTCTCTCTTTTCACTCGGACCTCCCATCTGAATGAGATGACAAGACAATTACGGCGCCAAGATTGATCTTTCAAAAGGCTCTTCACTTCTTCGGTAATTACATACTTGATATGAGGTCTAATGAAGATATTGTCAAGTATGCAATGTAGTTAAAGGAAAAGGGAAAGAAAGTAACTCCTCCCACTATTTCTTTTTCTGTCTTACTTCTAAGACGCTGCTGTCATTTCATTTTCATTATTTTATTTATTTATTTATTTTTTATTTAAAGTCCCCCTGTGGTGAAAATCAAGTTTTTTAATGATGTTTATAGTATGTCGATGTTGTTTTTAATATGCTTTAAGAAAAACCATATGCAAATTCACAAGTCAACATCACAACAGTGGTCTAAAGACATGATTTGAAATCATTACGTTAAAAACTAACTCGGCCAATCACGTCATCTTGCTTCAGCATATCATTAACTGTGACCGATCTGATTCTGAAGAGTCTCAAGAGAAGGTTTTCCCGGTATATCTTTCTGTTGATATGAAAAATCTGATAGATTTAGAAATATAGTGGGTTATGCCTTTCTCCACTGACATTATAAGGTGTTCAAAGCGTTTCTAAGGATACTAATATTTAGAAGACAGATGTCTGACTCGCGAACGGGAACATGGTTTGTGTAACGTTAGCAACACATTATTCGCTGTTTGATGAAGTCGTCAGCAAAAGGCAAATCATATTAATTACCGTTATGTGTCCGACGTTGTAGAAAAACATTGTAAAAATTGATTGCGCAGTTGACCAAGTGGATCTCTGAGCTCATGCGAGTGAGTGGAGGCGGGGCTAATTAGCATATTCATAGATCCGCAAATACTAAATGAAGCAAGGGTGTTAAGTTATTTTAAGGCATGAATTAAAAAATATTTACATTTAAATATGTCATTTTGTTTTAACCCTGTATGGTTTGCATTATGTTCTAACCATGGGGCGTGTTACTGAGGTAAATGTGTGGCAACTCTGTACCACATTGGTCAAAAAATTAGTTTTTTTAGAAAATTCTGATTTTCTTTTCTATTTAAATGCACAGTTCTTTTAGAAATTGATCGATTTATTTACTTGGAACCAAAAATAAGTAGATCCCTATCATTTAATCCCTATCGTTCCCTATCATTTGGCTAACTCATCCTCATCCTCATCACATAGAAGAGCCAACTCTGTTCTCTTCCTATTACTGTTTCCGTAAAATATCGCTGTATTCATTTTCTGAAAAGAAGAATTTTGTTATTTATACATAAATACAACTACACTACAAAAACACTTCAAAATGAATGAATAAATAACAGCAGTCATATTGTTGATGCTCCTGTCTATAAAAAATCCCAATGGGGAAATACATTTCTGCAATTCCACTGTGGTACAGTGATGCCATATGGCAACATTGATATTTTCTCAATTTACAGTAAAACTATGTTAGACAAAGTTGATTGTGAATAAAACTTTTTAATTTACTTATCAAAGATGCTGCAAAAAACATCTCCCGTGAGAAGAGATGTTTAGAAATGAGGTAAATAGAGCAATTTCCGCAGCACTTCAACAGGCGTCTTCCATGTGAGGATGACAGTGGGAAAAGGGGTTTTTGAGGGACATTCAAATTAAATGTGATTTAAATTGTGAGTTAAAAACAGCACATCATTAGCAACCTTAAGGCCTACCCTTTTAATTGACCGTTCGCAAAGACCCGCCCCCTTTAGTTACTGTTGCTATGTCCGCTCTCACGCCACACATCATGTTCTCACGGAGTGAAAAATACATCCCGGAGCAAAGAGGACACTGAGAACGTATGAAACAGTTTCATATTTAAAAGAAGTTTAATCAATAAATAGCGTCTAGTGTGTGTTTAATGTGTGGTGACAGATCGCTGTAGCTCCTCGTGAACCGATCATCTCTTCATACTAGTTCATTTATAGCATCAAATAAACATGAATGAACATCAGAAGGAATGTTGTTTCAAGCGCGGAAAGACCTGATTCAAGTTCACCAACATTAATCTACTAACTCCTCTGACCGCTTTGACGGACAAAATGGTGGATTCAGGGTTATGATTGGTCAGATCGCCTGTCAATCAAACTGTGTGCGAAGGGTCAATTCCCATAGAGCAATATATTGTATTTTTTTCTGAATATCAAGGAAAAGAGTAGAAATGAATTGTTGCCATATGGCAACTCTGTACCATATAGGGTTAAGGGATAAAATTATTGACTACAGGAGGACTTTAAGGAAGAATGCATTGTTTTGGTATACACTGCAATTTTTTTGTTTGTGAATATAGTATTTGCCGTGCAGAAAAGCCTGTTAGTTCACAGCATCTTGCCTCTGTGTTTCGTTCAGAGGCAACTTATGGGCTTATTAATGTTTCTCGGGTTAAATAAAAAAGGAATTAACATCAAACCAAATTTATAGACAGATCACACAGTTATAAAACATATCATCCATGTTTTCCTCGGGTACAAAAAAGTATAGATTTGTTGTGAATGTCCAACGCCATTAGCCGTGCGTTTATTACACAGCGGTCTTGCATAAATTCAGAGGAGATTTTTCTCTCTCTCTGCCGCTCCTGTGATTTCACATATGGAATCGTCCAGGAGATTAATAAGCTTACACTGGCTTTATGTGTGAAAATGTCAGCTGAGACTGCAGACCTGACTGAACAAACAAGTCACATTTCCATATTTCATCAGTCTGTGGTGTAGCCTACCTGCCGTGGCATCAGACATTATTGGGTTTTTATGTCTCTGGCTTTTGAAAAAAAAAAATAAATCCGATGCAGCATCTCACTGCTAGAATCTCATTAGGGGTGAATGCAAATGTGTTTCCAACCTGTTAGAGCTTTGAAGGTGGGAGTAGAGCATGTGCTGGATGGGCTCTAATGAAGTATGGCGTAGGAGAGGAGACACTTTCATTGATGGAACTGACTTACCCGCTCGCATGAAGAGCACTTTATGTCTTTATCTCATTAATCTTAACGAAAAAAACTCGGGAAAATAACCACAATTTAGCACATAAACACTTAGACAAATCTGTCATGATGGACGGGAGAACTAGGAGAGCTGGTCCGAGGAGTTATTGCACTGTCAGGTAGATTAATGACTGTGGATGAAAACAAATCAGGTAGTTATGGTATCAGCTGAACCCCGTTCGCCTTCAGAACTGCCTTGGCGTAGATTCAACAAGGTGTTAGTAACATTCCTCGGAGATTTTGGTCCATATTGACACGAGTTGCTGCAGATTTGTCGGCTGCGCATCCATGATGCGAATCTCCACGTCTCAGAGCTGCTCTATTGGACTGAGATCTGGAGACCGTGGAGGCCATTTGAGTGTAGTGAACATGCTCAAGAAACCAGTTTGACATGATTTGAGCTTTGTGACATATCCTGCTGAAAGTAGCCATCAGAAGATGGGTCCACTGTGGTCATGAAGGGCTGGACATGGTCAGCAACAATAGTCAGAGAGGCTGTGGCGTTTAAATAATCCTCAATTGACCGTTCGCAAAGACCCGCCCCCTTTAGTTACTGTTGCTATGTCCGACAAGCCATGCGCTCTCATGCCAAATACATCGCAGAGCAAAGAGGACACTGACAACGAATGAAACAGTTTCATATTTAATATATCGTAATTTTTTAAAGAAGTTTAAGCAATAAATGTCTTTTTTGTCTAGAAAATGTCTAGAAATATAGTGGGTCATGCCTTTCTCCACTGACATTATAAGGTGTTCAAAGCGTTTCTAAGGATACTAATATTTAGAAGACAGATGTCTGACTCGCGAACGGGAACATGGTTTGTGTAACGTTAGCGACACATTATTCGCTGTTTGATGAAGTCGTCAGCAAAAGGCAAATCATATTAATTACTGTTATGTGTCCGACGTTTTCAGAAAAACATTGTAAAAATTGATTGTGCAGTTGACCAAGTGGATCTCTGAGCGCATGCGAGTGAGTGGAGGCGGGGCTAATTAGCATATTCATCGATCTGCGTATACTAAATGAAGCAAGGGTGTTAAGTTATTTTAAGGCATGAATTAAAAAAAAAATTCACAGGAAAAAAACATTTAAATATGTCATTTTGTTTTAACCCTGTATGGTTTGCATTATGTTCTAACCATGGGACGTGTTACTGAGGTAAATGTATGGCAACTCTGTACCACAATGGTCAAAAAATTAGTTTTTCTAGTAAATTCTGATTTTCTTTTCTATTTAAATGCACAGTTCTTTTAGAAATTGATCGATTTATTTACTTGGAACCAAAAATAAGTAGATCCCTATCATTTAATCCCTATCGTTCCCTATCATTTGGCTAACTCATCCTCATCCTCATCACATAAGCAATAAATAGCGTCTAGTGTGTGTTTAATGTGTGGTGACAGATCGCTGTAGCTCCTCGTGAACCGATCATCTCTTCATACTAGTTCATTTATAGCATCAAATAAACATGAATGAACATCAGAAGGAATGTTGTTTCAAGCGCGGAAAGACGTGATTCAAGTTCACCAATACTAATCTACTAACTCCTCTGACTGCTTTGTCGGACAAAATGGCGAATTCGGGGTTATGATTGGTCAGATCGCCTGTCAATCAAACTGCCGGCGAAGTGTCAATTGGTACTAAGAGTGCCAAAGTGTGCCAAGAAAATATCCAACACACTATTACTCGACCTAAACCGTTGCTTTCATGTTGTTTGCACCAAATTCTGACGTGACCATCTGAATGTTGTAGCAGAAATCCAGACTCATCAAACCAGACAACGGTTTTCAATCTTCTATAGTCCAGTTTTGTTCTCAGCTGACAGGAGTGTCTCTGTTGTGTCTTCTGCTGCTGGAGACTTCAGTTTCGAGTTAGTTTTCATTCTATCAGCTCTAACCAGTCTGGCCATTCTCTTCTGAACTCTGGCATCATCAAGGCATTTTCGCCCACATTTTCTCTTTTTTCAAACCATTCTCTATAAACCCTAGTGATGGCTGTGTGTGAAAATCCCAGTAGATCAGCAGTTTCTGTAATACTCCAGCCCGTCTGGCACCAAGAGCGATGCCATGTTCAAAGTCACTTAAATCACCTTTCTTCCCCATTCTGATGCTCACTTTGATCTTCAGCAGATCATCTTAACCATGTCTACATGCTTAAATGCATTGAGTTCCTGCCATGGGATTATTTATAAATAAGTATTATATATATATATATATATATATATATATATATAATACATTTTATCAAATATTTAACCATTATATTATACAATTTTACCCTCATATTTGACAATTAGAACAATTATTTAAATGACAAAAGCAATAAAACGTAGTTTCAGACTAATTTTCCAAGTCACTGAAACAGTGTTAGTTGGGAATTTAAAATATAATGCAGAAAAAATCTACTTGGAGAAAACTAGAATAAGAAACTAGAAGTGAACTAAAGCTGCATTAAAGGGTTAGTTCCCCACGAAATGAAATTTCTGTCATTAAAGCTGCACTATGTAGTTTTTCGTCCACTAGAGGTCGCCTATTCAAAACAAAGGCGTAGCTTGATGATGCCAAGTTTGAGCGAGGAATCTTGGGACATGCGGTCTTCACCTCACAGCTGGTAGAAAAGAATCGGGATGGGACTCGGGATAGTAATCATGGATGCGATTATTAACGTTACTATAGTTTGAAGCGGAGCAGGAGAGAGTGTTGTGGAGCTGAAGGAGACGATTGATAATGAGAGACGAACGACACACGCCTCGAGAGCAGCGGGACTTTTATTATGACATAGTCGCCGCTTCCGCTTTTCCGGTCATGAGCATGAGGTAATTTTTCTCCAGCCATAGAAATCAATGAAATGACCACATTCAAGGTCAAGAGAAGTTGTAAAGACTTCATTAAAATAGTCCTAGACTACAGTGCATCAACTGCATTGGAGACTGACAGAGAAAAGAGAAAATGGTTGAATAAAGTCGCACACAAAAAGTATTCTTATCACTTCATAACATTGGGTTGAACCACTGAAGGTCTATTTTAATGATGTCTTTACTACTTTTTTGGAGCTTGAATGTGGTCATTCCATTGCTTTCTATGGGAGAAAAAAAACCCCATTGGATTTCTTCAAAAATGTCATAATTTGTGTTGAAAAGATGAATGAAGGTCTTGCGGGTGTGGAACGACATGATTGGTGGATAATTAATGACAGAAATTTCATTTTTGGGTGAACTAACCCTTTAAGCCCATTCCTAAAAAGTGAAAGTGAAACTGCAAGATTTTAAAGAAAAATCAAATGATAGGAATAGCCTTTGTGACACTGCACTGAACTCTAGAACAGTGTAGAATTACGCTACACAAATTCACGAGGACCCACAGCAAAAATATTGACTTCATTCAAAACATCTTCCCATTAAAAATAAATGCCTACTTCCAGTTTACAAAACATGTCGATGCATTTTCCAGGCTTGTAGCGCCATCTTTAGGAAGCATAGTGAATTACACGTCTCTTTTGCAACGTATCACACACATTTATTCTCATAATTGACTGTATATCTCACAATTGTGACTTTTTATATCATTTTTAAAATTAAATATGACTTGTTTTACCATTTTTAAAATAAATAAGGGGCACGGAATAAAACGACGTTGTCACGTGACCAAAACATGTGTTGTGCTTAATTCTGCCCTCCTCGATTATTATTACCCCCTTAGTATTACTATGTTTAGGATTAAATATAGGGTAGAGATGTTAGGATTATGAGTGGGGTTATGATTAAGCAATCAGATCGCGATTTCAACGAAGGGGCGTAATAATGTGAGCACAACACCGGAACCTTTGTTCCGGGCTCTAGTGTTACCCGAGTCATTCCACTGCTGCGCTCTTACAGCAGGCGGCGCTGAGCAGCTCTGTGGGTCGTGAAGTAGTTTGATATTTAGAAGTGTGACAGGGCCACTACGAGAAGACCTGGAGCGACGACATGGCGCTAAACTTGACTATCAACAGTAGCAACCCACCTCTAGGTAACTACAAGTGCGATGTTTAGCGTAAACTCCATCGCGTTTTGCAGATTAACTTGCGCATTGCACAGACACGCAGAATATCCTCGTGCCATCGTGGCATAATCTCAAATCATCTGTCTGCCATTCCCAATGTTCACTTTTCTTGTCTCTCAACGCTTTAAATTTTAATAGATTCATTTATAGTAGTGCTAGTTCGCCACTGCTTCCCTTAAAGTGATTCAGTAGTATAATTTTTGCGTGTTTTCATTATTATGTGGGCAAGTTTTGTGGGTTTTCCAGTCATACACTGGGCGAAATGAAGGTTTCATTGATTTTTGAGATGTTCTAACACATATTTAAGGTATAAAATATGTTGTTCTGGCTGCTGAATCATATTTATTGTTTGCATAATGAAGTGAAGTGCGCCATCCAGTGCTGGAGAAGCTGTGTCACTGGCTGATGCAAGTCATTTGAAAGAGCTGAATCTGTTTACTCCTCTTTCTGTTGTAAATATTTGTTTTTGTGTGTGTATTCAGGTGTGATCTTTTTAGTGGTGATAAAAATGCCATAAACAAAACCCAAAATGGGAGTGACTGGTTTTGTGCAGTGCAAGAATCATTTGATGGGTTGATCATTGAATCAATATCATTTGATGGGTTGTCAAACCTTCATTATTAATGAAATCCCAAGAACTAACATGCATGTGTAGGGCAGAAAATGCATAATATTCATGCAGATATGTATTGAGGTAATAGTATCTAGTCTGCAGACCTGCAGTTTCAGGTTTTAAAAAGTTGTGTTTTAAAATTTTATAAGTAAAAGGTGCTTATTGATAATAGTTTTATTCAGTGTGTTTAGCTGATGTTTCCCATTTGACTGTTCATATTGTTACAAGCGGCGCTTAAAGATACAGAGTATAAATATATTGTATTTAATCATGTCAAATTCAAAATAATAAACATTTAATGTTTTGGAAAAAGTGGAATGTGCATTTTTTGAAAATCAATGATTTTAAATAATAAAATAAAACAAAAACAGTCATTTTAAAAATGCATAATTAATCTCACAATTTAATATTTATTAATTGCATGGCTTTTCTTCAGAAAGAACTCCATCTCATCCCTACAAACAACTTTTCTAAATAAATCGAGAATCACGATTGTGTTTTGTTGTTGTTTTTTTCAAACAGAAATCACGATTCTCTTATAATTTTGAACAGATCTAAATAATATGATGTTTACTAGAGATTTTGACAAATGTTAATTGCTGCAGTCTATTAAAAAAGCTTTTAAATTGAATGATTTTTTTTTTTTTTAAATCAGTTGAATGAATGATTCAATGACTCACTCATAAATACTTCATTTGTTTCATTACTGGATGAATGGGAGGAGGGTGGGGGGAAGTTTTGTTTTATTTTAAGGAAATTAAATACAGGATTAAAAGGGATTTCAGGGAATAAAAAATAAATAAGAATGGTAAAATAAGTTCTAGGTCTGATTATAGTATATAGTTGTGAACCAATCCATTTAAACTCTGCAAACATTTTATTTAATAAATTTGCACACATTTACTCGTGTTTGTATGTCTAATATGTTTAAAAAAATCACTTTCAGGTATGTGTGACCTCATGATAGCATATTTTCATTTCAAAATGGAGATTTTGAGATTTACATATCCATTGTAAAATAGTTGTCAAATATTCAATGTTCTGCTACTTGTATATTCCCACTCAACGCACTCTTTCATTGTTAAAAACTAAATGTTTTCGCGTTGGAATTCACTCGTCTTCAGTGAACATTAAGCCCCGCCTTCTTTGATCTGATTGGTCATAATTTTGACATTGACGAGCGCTGTTAGAGTGCAGAGACCAGCCTAAAAATGCAACTTTTTTTTTAAAACGGTCATCCTAGCAGCGGGAGAGCAGCATGAACAAATATCAAATATTAGGGGATCATTTGGTCATTTCCAATTATTGGAGGTGGACTTGTCTCCCTCAGTGGAGTTCACACGGCCCTGCCTAGTGCCATTTTCTACTGTATCCAATACAGGATCAAAATAATACAGCTTGTTCATAAAGGTTTATTCAGAGGCATTGAACTAGATGAAACACAAAAATAATTGGCGACGTGTTTAATAAGCACAGAATCTAGATGGACCAGTTTGGTGTGTTTGTTTTTGTTTTGAGGACATGTCATAATGTAACCTTGTAATGAAAGCACATCTGTTTCTGTTACATTTGAGGTTGGGCTTTTTAAAAAGGTGCACATTAATATTATCGTGATTATTGTAAGTATTTTTTGCATCAGTTTAAAGCATTAGGTAATGTTGTACCTAAAAGAAGCAAGGGCAACAATGAAGTATAAACCAGGAAGTTATGTTAATTTTTTATAACGCAGGAACATGCCATTTTCAGCTCGGATTTGTGTTTGCATGGCTTTGCGTACTCACAGATTAACATTGCCTGTTTTCTCTGTGATTCACCTCTCTGCCTGTAGGGGCGCTGTTGACTGCTGAACATGTGAAGGGCAGCGTCAATCTCTCTGTGAAGGAGGGTAAAGACACCCTGCTCCATGTCTCTGAGTGAGTATATGGCCTGTATGAGAGTAGAAGTGCACGCTTTATGTATAGTATAATAATTATAGAGTTATCTGGACACATTAGGAAGATCCACATTAGAGCTGCAACTAACGATTATTTTTTTCGATTAGTCGACTAATCTAACGATTATTTTTATTAAGGTTTTATTTTATTAATCTAGTGATCTTTTTTATGTAAGAAGTTAGAATTAATTTATCAGTTCATTGAGGTGTAGAAACACTGGGACACACCATTATGTAATAATACCATTTGATTTTGATTCAAAATAAGCCACTCATGTGTGTTCGTCCAGTGGGAGACATTTGAACTTTAAAATGAAGAGTGTCAAAGACTTTCTATACAGTCTTAAAGGAACTTTGATAGTGTTCAAGCCATTGAACAAACGTCTCCTGAACCATGTGTTTTTCCTCTTGCGTGTCTGTAATGCAGCGAGTCTTAGCGAGCGCAGGGCGGGAATCAGGAGCGCGAGCAACTCAAACCTTGCACGTGCGAAAGAGAACGTCCGCGCACATCCAAATAAACGTCTTTGAAATGCAAAACTGATTTTCGTTCGTTCGCTCGAAATATTTTCTTATTTGCGAGACGAAGATTTTCTCCTCGACTCAGTTCACGCGCGAAATGCCCTTTTTCACGCTCAAAATATGATCTTGCGCGCGCAAAAATTTGGCAGAGATCCAATTCCATAGGTGGTACGCCATTTCGGTTCTGCAAAGGGAACAAAGGACCATTTTATTTGGCCTCTGTTTAAAGTATTCCCATACTTTTGATAATCGTGGTCTGGGTTTTTGTGATAGAATGGAACTCTCTCCGTTCCCAGGAGCAGAAGCCGCCATTACGCCAGATGAATGTAAACAGTGTGACGCGTCGACGTATTTTCACAGTCGACATAATCGATGACGTCGACGCGTCGTTGCAGCACTAATACACATACACACTTTTGCTTGTTTTGTCATTTAGATGCATCATTCCATCTTATTTCCCATTTCTCCATCCTTCAGTCAGGTGCAGTTCAGCGACGTGAACTCCATCACGCGTTATCTTGCCCGAGTGGCTCCGGCGTTGGGACTGTACGGCTCCAACATGATGGAGCAAACTGAGGTTAGATTCGAGAATCATTTAGTCTGCTACATTCCACTGGCTCTCTGCAGCACATGACAATTATTTCATTAGTTAACAATGTTATTATGTTTTGTCTTTTTAAGGTTGATCACTGGCTGGAGTTCAGTGCCCGTCGTCTCTGTGATCAGTCAGATCGTTCTTCTGCTCTGGCAGATCTGGATAAAGCTCTGGCACTGAGAACCTTCCTGGTGGGTCACAGTGTGACACTGGCTGACCTCTGCATCTGGGCTGCTCTCAAAGGTCAGTCATTTGGCTAGGAGATAAATTAAAACTAATGTTATGCAAGACATTCCTGTTTCTTTCTACAGTCGAAAAGAAAGGTTTTTGAGGAAAACATTCCAGGATTTTTCTCCATATAGTGGACTTCGACAGTTACCAACAGGTTGATGGTCTGAATTGCGGTTTTCCCAGCTGTCTTATCTAGCAAAACGATAGGTTGTTGTCAAAAAAAAAAATTAATTTATTTACTTTTTAACCACAAATGCTGGTCTTGCACTGATCTGCAATGCGTCACGCATTATGTAATCACGTTGGAAAGGTCATGCGTGTGACGTAGTACCGTGCGTGGAGAGGTAAAAAAAACTCATTTTCTTCTCCAACTTCAGGCCGTATGGTTTAGTCTTTGCACGTTCAGTTTGTAAACACTTGCTCGGCACTTCTCCCTATGTCACCTTTGTTGAAACTGCAATTTGGACCTTCAACCCGTTGGTAACTGAGAAACCCTGGAATGTTTTCATCAAAAACCTTAATTTCTTTTCAAGTCAAAGTTTATTTATAAAGCACTTTTTTTAAAACGAGTGTTTATCAAAGTGCTGTACGTACAAAAAGAAAACATGTTCATTAATACAAACCGTCAGCACCATAAAAGAAAACACTTAAAACACAATAAAACAGTAAAAGAAAGCAGCTCTCACATGGCATCGAACGCCAGACTATAAAAATACGTTTTTAGGTCAGATTTGAACTGGATTTTCAAATGAATAAAGAAAGACATGAACATCTTGGATGACATCGGGGTGAGCAAATTATCAGGAAACTTTAATTCTGAAGTGAACTAATCCTTTAATCTTTGAAACTGCTGACAAGATAGTGATCAAAGTACATTTTATACAAATCTCCTGTCAAGTTTATTAGTACATCAGCATATGAGTGTCGAATTGGATTTCTAAAAGGACTCCTCAAGATCACTAATTTAACGTCTTTCAACTTTCATCATAATCTAATATTTTTCATCGATTGCCAAAGTTATGAAAAATGGATCATTCAGGAGTAGAAAATTGTTCAATATATCCAAATCAGGATGTCCTGTCAAAACCAACACGTTGATCGACGTGCACTAACCCGGTGAAGTTTTTCAGTTGGATGGGTGTTTATTTTCTTTGGTTTGCAGCGTGAAGTATTTCACTCAGTTCCCTCATCATTCCAGTTCAATTTCACCGAGTGAAGAATAAATGTACACTTGCGTGCGTTATGTATTACATGCATTATTGTCTCTGACAGACAGCATGTTGAAGGCGCTCGGGTCGCCATTTTCACCTCTTCTCAACGTAGTCCAAGTCGTGTGGGTTTTCCAGGAAATGCGTGCACTCACTGGACCTCTGCTTCTCATAAATACTGTAGTATATTAAGCATGTTATTCTTTTGGGCAGACATAAATGTGATGTTTATGTGATGTGGAAATGATTGATCATAATGTAATTATTAGCCGGAAAGTATTCAGTGAAGTGATGTGCGCATGATTGTCGATGTTTTTCATTTTAATCTTTCAATAATATTTTGGACATGATATCGTGCATTAGAGGCGTGCTTTGTTTGATTTTTGGGTAATTCTAGACGTTTGCAAAGCTTTTTGGGTAATTCGTTATTTTACGGTATGAAGTTTATTTCGTGGCTTAATAAATTGCATGTCACTTAAAGAATGACGCGTGTGGATTGCCAAAAATGTTGCATTCAGCTGTCGCAAATTCATTTACACTTGAAATGAGTGATTTTGATGAACCGTTGTTTTTATGGTCCCTTACAACAAAAATCTTTCATTTAAACCCATGAAATGCAGAGCCTGTTGTAAATAATAGTGAAAAATCTGTTTAAAATTAAAAAATTAAATTAAAATTTGTGACGTATTGGTGACCCATACTCAATTTGTGCTCTGTATTTAACACATCCAAGTGCACACGCACACACACGCACACACACACACACACACGCACACACACACACATACACTGTTGTTCCATTATTACTCCTCAGCAGATTTTGACTCTCATACAGAATATGCCAAATCAAGACATCTTAACCTTTGCAATAATTCTCAAAAGGAAATGGCGAGTCACAGGCCAAGCCGAGCTCCTACCCTCATCTGTGCCGCTGGTTTTCGTTCCTGAGCTCTCAGGTGCCATTCAGTTCTGTGAGCAGCAAATGGGCCGGCAAGAGTGCCACCGGCAAAGCCACTGTGAGTTCATTATTTTGTTGGTTTTTGTATTTGTATCTATTGTTTTGGTGGGGGAAAAGTTTGAAACAAGCTACTTTTATGTTTACAGATAAAATTAACTTTGAACATCGATCATACATTTAAATGTTAATGAAGTTTCTTGTTAAATATGCGTGATTTTTAGTAGCTTTAATCCACAAACATGCAGTGCCTCTCCTACAGTGATTCCTTTTAAACTTCCAAACTGTTTTTAGCCTGTGGAGAAGGAAAAAAAGCAAGATCTAGGAAAGTTTGTGGAGCTCCCTGGTGCTGAGATGGGCAAAGTAATTGTGCGGTTTCCCCCTGAGGCTAGTGGGTAAGTAGCCTTAATGTCTATACAACGAAAGCCTTTCACAATATATACTGAAGCTTAAAAGTTTGGGGTCTGCAAGATTTATTTTTTTTTAGAAAGTCTTTTGCAGAGACCTAACAAGGCTGCATTTATGGGCTAGGTGCACAAGATGGCGCCTGTGAGGTTCGGAAATTCAAGTCCTAGTGACGTTCACATTTACTAACTTGTGTATGAAACTTGGCTTTTGTACTGACTGCTGGGGGACTAAATGGAGCAGTACAAGATCTAATGATATTTTCAACTAAAGTATCAATCATCAGAGATATAAATAAGGATGATAATATGATATGGACTGATGTAGGTCGGTGAAAATATGCTCAGATCTGAGAAAATGGTATTTATGGAGGTAAAGTGTCTCTACGTGTGAATGTTTAGGGGATATTGAATGCAAACAGACTGTAATCATGGTTATTCCTGTAGTTGTAAGCTTTCATTTGAGCAACTATTTCAGGTAAAATATTAAACAAGTGCATGTAATACTAATATTCTTGAAAATTAAAATATTTCCTGATGGTTGTGGATGCGTAGCTAACTGATGGGTCTGTATAATGTCTCACCTGGTTTTTCGACAAATTGTATAGCTGTTTTATTTTTAAATTCAGTTTCTCTTCATGTATGTCAATCACATTACTCAAACATGCATGTGTTTCAAATGCCATTGGCTTATGTAATGGTAATATAGATCTTAGTATTATTTTAATTGATAAAATAGGTTCTATAAACGACTATATTCAACATCATTTTCGGCTTTCTCCGGCTCTATTCATTTAGGTGAAAACCGGAAGTGTCTTCTCGCTAGATTGGAAATCCAACATGGCTTCCATATGCAACTAGCCCATTTGAGCAAAAATACTTTTCAATTTGAAATAACGGTTTTCTATGTTTAAATGTTATTTATTCCTGTGATGAGAAAGCTGAATTTTCAGCAGCCGTTATTCCAGTCTTCAGAAATCAATCTAAAATACTTTGAAGCTCAAACATGTCTTATTAATGTTGAGAACATATTCATATTTTTGTGAAACCGTGATATACTTTTTTCAGGATCTGTTGATTTAATGGGTATAAATAAAACTATTTTAACATTATCATTTTTGAAACATTATAAATCTCTTTTACTATCACTTTTGATTCATTCAGTGCATCCTTTCTGAATAAGCGTATTAATTTCTTTATAATAAAAACAGTGGAAATTAGTGTCACTAATTTATCATTCCATCTCAGATACCTCCACATTGGTCATGCCAAGGCAGCGCTACTCAACCAGCACTACCAGGTCAATTTCAGGGGCAAGCTCATCATGCGTTTTGATGACACCAACCCTGAAAAGGAGAAAGAGGACTTTGAGAAGGTACTTTGCCTCCTTTCGGACACAATTATTTCCTATGTCCTCTATGAATAGCCCGTTTATACTCTAAAAAATAGGGTTTCCTCACACAAATTAACACCGTATTTAAACTGAACCTGAATCTTTGGCATGAGCACCAAGGCTCAGCACATGTCTCAAACATGCAACTTCCAAATAATTATCTGTGCCTAAGAGAACACCTTTCGCTACAGGTCATCTTGGAGGACGTGGCCATGCTACAGATCAAACCAGACCAGTTCACCTACACAAGCGATCACTTTCCCACTATCCTGCGCATGGGGGAGAAACTTCTACTGGAGGGCAAGGCCTACATAGACAACACTCCTCCAGACGTCATGAAACAAGAAAGGGAGCAAAGGGTCGAGTCTCACAACCGTAGCAACTGTGAGCGTCACCATACTGGTCTTCATCGCAGGAATTTTCATTTGAGGTTTTATACTGAACATGTTGTCTTTGTCTCGTCAGCTGTGGAGAAGAACATGCAGATGTGGGAGGAGATGAAGAAAGGCACAGAGCTTGGCCAGACCTGCTGCATGAGAGCGAAGATGGACATGAGCTCCAACAACGGCTGCATGCGTGACCCCACACTGTACCGCTGCAAGAACGCTGCTCATCCTCGCACCGGCAACACTTACAAGTGAGTCAACGGCATAGTCTTGTCAAATGTCCTTTTTATTTTATTTTTCACCATCTTGTTTTTTTGGTCATGTTTTAGTTGACCAGGATTAGGCCTTCAATTAGGACAATTAAAGGATTAGTTCACTTCAGAATTAAAATTTCCTGATAATATACTCACCTCCATGTCATCCAAAATGTTCATGTCTTTCTTTTCGTCAGTTGAAAATAAATTAAGGTTTTTGAGGAAAACATTCCAGGATTTTTTTCCTTATAGTGGACTTCAACGGTTACCAACGGGTTGAAGGTCCAAATTGCAGTTTCAATGCAGCTTCAAAGACTCTACATGATCCCAGACCAGGATTAAGGGTCTTATCTAGAGAATAAGTCATTTTCTAAAAAAAATAAATAAATATTTATATACTTTTTTAACCAGAAATGCTTGCATTGCGTGATCACGTTGGAAAGGCGTATTCATACTTTATTTACTCATCAGTGTATTTTTTTTCTCCTTTTTTTTTGTTGAAGAAAATCTAGAGATTTTGGTGAAGTTATATATTAAAAAAAAAAACATTGTCGTCAACAAAGTGTTGATATCATCCCAGTAAGTGTTTAGGGATGTTCATGTCATGAGAAAAAAGGTTGACATCAATCTTTTTCTGTCATAGCTTTCATTAATGACTTTGACACTACATTGTACATGTTACTAAATATGGCCAAATGATTTATACTTAGGGTGCGTTCACACTTGTCATGTTTGGTTCGATTAAAACGAACCCTGGTGCGATTGCTCAGTTAGTGCGATTCATATGTGAACGCTGCCATCTGAACCCTGGTGCTCACCAAACAAGCGGGCCGAGACCGCTAAAAAGATGGGTCTCGGTCCGCTTCCAAACGAACTCTGGTGCGGTTCGATTGATATACGAACGCAACACGGACCAAAGACGTGAAAACGAACCAAAAACAGGACGTGATGTCACAAGATGCGACGCTACAAGTCAGCTGATGTGACGACGGGGGAAGATCGGCGTGTCCAAAATGAGTCGAGGGCAAACGTGGAGCAACGAGGAGGTGAAGTTTCTGTTTCTGTGTACAACGGAGGAAATCCTGCTGCTGTTTTGAATGTTTTGAACATTTTCTGAGCTCTTCGTGAGTTCTCAGCTGGTAAAAATAAAGCACATGTACACTCATAAAATGATGGTGTTTAATCCAGAACACAGCGTTGTTTTGAATGTTCGGTAAGCGAGCTCCATCGCCAAATATACGTCATAAAAGCCGACCAATCAGGTCGTGACCGTATCTCTATGCCTTTGGTTCGGTAACTTAAGGTTCGCTGTTAAAAATGCCAGTGTGAACGCTAAGCGGACCAGGACTATATGTTTTGTTTTTGTTTTTTGGTCCGGACCAAACGAACCAAACCAACCGAACTACAAGTGTGAACGCACCCTTAATCTCTCATACTTTTTCTTTTTCACTCCTAGAGTGTACCCCACATACGATTTTGCGTGCCCCATTGTGGACAGTGTTGAGGGGGTGACTCACGCCTTGCGTACCACTGAGTACCATGACCGAGACGAGCAGTACTACTGGGTAATAAATGCTATTGGTCTGCGTAAACCGTACATCTGGGAGTACGCCCGGCTCAACCTAAACAACACTGTGCTCTCCAAGAGGAAGCTCACCTGGTTTGTCGACCAGGGCTATGTGGATGGCTGGTGAGTATCATGAGAGCCTTGACTTTATAGAAAATACTCTTGGATTGCATGGTAAAACGTGCTCTACCTATCCGTCCTTCCTGCAGGGATGACCCTCGTTTCCCCACGGTCAGAGGTGTGCTTCGTAGAGGAATGACTGTGGAGGGACTCAAACAATTCATTGCTGCTCAGGTATGTGTATTTCTTGCAATTAGAATGACTTTTGGACAAGAATACAAAAGCCACAAAGTTGTTACAATGATTTTACCACAGTAATGGCTGTTTTTTGCTGTGAAATCGCTGTAAATTGCACACTTTATGAAATGGCCCAGACAGCAAATTTATGAAAGACATCAGTAGCTGTTTCCATCCAACTATTTTTTTTGCAGATTTTGTGATATTGCATAAAAAAAAACACCAAGATGCACAAATTCTTAACGCAGATAAAAAAACGTATGCCCACAACTGAGTTGGATTATTTTATGCGGTACGGAAACAGTTTTACCAAAAAAATTCCTTGATGCACATCAAAAAAGGCATGTGACTTTGCGATGGGACGGCATAACTGTACTAACCAGTGGACTGATCTCGTTGCACGGCATCTGAAATGTTGTTTTAGTCATTCTGTAATGGTTGAGGAAAGTCTGTCAGTGATTCGGTATAATTCCCTCCTAGAAGCGTCTCGCACGTTTGCGTTCACAAACACTAGGAATCTGAATGCAAGATAACATGACAGTGTTTCTTGAGTTACGTCGTTTATTATATATGATAATTATTATATACAGTGGCTTCTACTGCATCAACGTCCATTTTTCTTAATGATATTAAGCTCCAGTTTATTAGAAAGTGACGATTTTGTTCTCTTCAACTCACTGGATGGAAACGCAAATGTTTTGTGCGCAAATTTGGAATATTGCATAATTTAAATTCGCAACTTTGGATGGAAACACAGCTTTTGGTCCACAAAATGATTTTAATTAGTAATTAAAACATACCTTTTTCTTTTTTAACATATAAATTAATAGATGGTTTTTCTCCCGATATCTGCAGTCTTTACGCTTCAGATTTGATTCACATTCTGTCCATTCCACTGTGTTACAGGGAGGCTCGAGATCTGTCGTCAATATGGAGTGGGACAAGATCTGGGCGTTCAACAAGAAGGTAAATATTAAAACCATGTCCTGGGTCCATCATGGCTGCACCTGTTCCCCAGCTGGTCCTTGTCATCCCATTCATTCCCCAGTTTAAATACCCTGAACAGCTGGCTTACATCTCTGCATTCTTTCAGCAATATTCTGTCAAGCAAAGCTTTAATTGGAAACTAATTTTAAATGCTTTAGCTTCTAATCTCTCCAACCCCTCTGTATGCACATTTAGTATTTCACTCAGCCTTTTACATTTGCACGTCACCCTCCCACTCTTTCTCATTCTCTGTGACTGACTAAAATGCACTTTCATTTACTTGTTTATCAAAGTCAGAAAAAAAAAAGAGTAATTTCTTAATATTAATTAATAGTTAACACAGCAGCCACTTGTTCTGTGTTGCTTTTAATGTGCTTTCATGTCTTTCATGTCATCTTTCAAAAGCTGCACACATTTGTAATTCTGCGTCTGACACGTTATCTACGCCTCATTTCCTGCACCAAGCATGACCTGAGCTCTCTAACACTCTACTCATTAGCTGCTAACTTTAGTTGTCTCTTCTTTTCTTGGTTTGGTACCATTCACTTTTTTTTCAATTTCTTAAATACACCCAAAAATGCTAATTGTCATCATTTACGTTTGTTTTCATTTTTGGGTCAATTATTGATTTAAAGGGCTAGTTCACTCAAAAATGAAAGTTCTGTCATCAATTCGAGTTCATCTTCGAAATGCATATTAAGATGTTTTTAATGATTCATTAGAGATTTCTTTTTACTCCATTGAAAGTCCATTCCAACAAAACCTTTGACTTTTACAATGTCTTTTTAATTTTTTTCAAAAGTAATCCAAATGATTCGAACGATTTATGTTTACATGTTAACATTGATCAAAGCGCATACAAAAATGATGTACTAGGGCTGTCACTAACGATTATTTTGGTAATCGAGTAATCAATCGGTTTTGACGATTAATTAAGTGTTTGGAGTAATTTTGTGGTAATAAGAATAGCAAGTGCAATTTTTACATTATGCATTATAACAAATGCCTGCAGAGGGCGCCAACAACCTTGTGATTGTTGTTACACAGCTTAATATTTGCCAAATGTTTACTTAATCTTTAATATTTGGCCGTTTCTTTACAATAGAAATGCTACAGCCACTGTAATTTCTTGAAAAGAACATGTGAACATCAAAACTTAACTCAGAGCGAGGGTTTAAACTTTTATTTTGAAATCATGATGAGGAACGTGTATTCTCCTGTGTTTGCTTAGGTTTATGTTGCAAGTCTGACATTGTGTTCCCAGATGAGCATGATAAGCAACCCAAACTCACAGAATATGCAGAAATGGAGTTTGTTAACGGAGCTGCTGAGACGCGCTCCACACATGTAAAACAGTGCAACACTTCGAATGAAACACGAAGCGTGTCGGACGTTATGCATGTTGTTGGAAACCTAAACAAACGGCTTGAGACGGAGTCTACAAATGGAGCTGCTCTGAGACTGAGGAAACTCATAACTTGCTTGCATGTAAATAAAGTGTTGTGCTTCATCCTCAGCACATATATTTATTATTATAATAGCACTGTGCTAAATGATCATTCTTAAGTAGTTTTAATAGGTTGTGCAGCCTTAAGTAATGCGGTTCATGGATTCTTGTCTGTGGAATTTCCGGTATTTTTCCGGTTACTCAAATTGCAATCGAGGATTTTTAAAAATCGAGTACTCGAATTGAATCGAGGAATCGTGACAGCCCTAGCTCAAACATGCATGCGTGACACATGCAGACAAACCTCATATGTTCTTGCAAGTACGGATGAGCACTGACCATTTTTGATGTGCTCTATATATGTGCGTTGTGTTCAAATGTAAATAATCCTAATAATCCTCCTTGGATAATCCTAGTTTGGATCTTTTCATCTTTATAAAGTGAACTTGTCAGATTAATTCATATGGATCTCTTTGCCAATATCTTTGGCTACGTCTACATTAATGTTCATAACTGAGTTGTACATTTAAAAAAACGTTACCCATCCACACTATCGTTTTCCAAGTCTTACAATACTTAAATCCCTTATTGCGTTTGCGTAAAACATCCTAAAAGCTCAAGAGATGAAGCAGAGAGAGCAGATTTAATAAACTTCTCACACTATTCTTCTGGCACGATCATTTTGTTGGCGTTTGATCACATCACTCGCTGTTGCGTCCAGGTCGTGATCAAAATCACATGGTTTAAAATGCAATCGTCGTCGTGTTTTGCCGCGCAAGACGGTAAATGTGAGTAAATCCTGTCATCTTTGCAGGAAAGTAATGTGAAGATTCTATAAAGGACCATTTATCTTGAGCAACACTGATAGTAAATAAATAGCAGGCACAAAAATGGTGTAACTATGGTACAATGTGTGTCACATGACTAAACACGCGTCATCATTTTCACCATCCACACTACAATGTGAAAACGGCGAGCTCAGTTTTCCTTGACAAACACCGTCTCCGTGTGGACGGAAGGCCAGAACTGAGAGAAAAAGATACGTTTTTGTTTAAAAACGTATTCGTGTGGACGTGGCCTTTATGAAGCTTTTGAAGAATCGGCCTTCGTTATTTCGAAGATGGACTAAAGTTTTGGTTTGGAAAGACATGAGGGTTAGACAATGATGACAGTTTTCATTTTTGCGTGAACTAACCCTTTTACGTCATCAGCTCTTGGTACTGATTTGTCTAAGAGCAGAAATGTTGTTTTTGTAGCAAGGAACTATAAAACCTCTTAATTTGTTCAGAGAAATTTCTCAATAGCGGGTCAAATTGTGGTCCGAGTGCCCTGATTTAGGTTGTCACAGGAGCGGCATATCACACTGAAACACTTCCCGTCTGTCTGTCTCTGAGCTCTGTGTCCCCAGTTCTACATTAAATTGCATCTCACTCTTCTGTTTACAAGCTGCCAGTTAGCTGTAAAAAGGTACTCCTACTCCTCTTCCTCCTTCCTCTTGTTCCTCTTCCTCGTGTTTCCCCTGCCCCTGTCTTGTCTGCTCTTTCTTTCCCTATAACTTTGTTTCCTGATCTATGGCTTTCACAAAAGTCCAAATTATTCTGGCAGATGGATTCTTCACTCAAAAATGAAAAATCTCATCATTTAGTCATTCCAAACCGTGATGATTTTCTTTCTTGAACGAATGTTTTGCAAATATCCTGTGTGCTCTTTTAACATAAAAGTTTGACCTTACAATCTGAAAGATCTGCTGTCTATTGTTAAAATGAATGTTAAAATTCAAATCTTTTTTTTTTTGTCTGGCTACTTGAATAAATGCATGTTAGGAACAAAACAAATATCTGCCTTGCCGATATATCGGTCAACCATTGTAATAATATTTTAGTTTTTGCTGTGCTTAAGAACTGTAAAGTTTCAGTGGTATTGTATCGCCTACTGAAATCATTGGTGTTTGGACAACCCTGGTCTTGCAGTCTTGCTCTTTTTTTCCTTCTGACTTCCTCTCATATGCAGCTTCTATCTGTGTTTATGGCTCATTTCCGCCCCTCATACAGCTTCTGGCAGATTTTATATACTAAATTGAAAATACGTTAATTTAGACCAATTCATGGTGTTCAGTCAAACTTATGTTGCTTTAACGCTTCCCAGTGACGCATTTCAAACATTTTGCTCTTGATTTCTCTCTAAAAAACCTGATAACTGTTGTCAGCTCCCTCATTTCCCAGTCAGAGAACATTAACACTGTTGATGTTGTAAACCTGCCGAAATAAAGGCTCCAAGCAGTTTTGGACTATAATTATGTTTGGCTTCCCCTGCTCTTCATATCACTCTTCTCTACCTGTCCGTGCTCATCCTGTTTCATCAATCGATCTGTCCACCATTCAGAGCAATGTGAGAGCAAAGAAGCTTTGGTGGTTTTATGTGACTCTTCTTTAAAGAATCATTTGTTCCCCTCTCTCTCGCCCTCCCTGTATAGGTCATTGACCCAATAGCCCCAAGATACACTGCCCTCCTAAGCTCACAGGTTGTGCCAGTCTTTGTTTCTGAAGCCAAGGAGGAAATGAAAGAGGTTGCCAAGCATCCCAAGGTAATAAAATCTTCATGCACGTAAACCCCTAAAGAACCTGTCAGTGGCGTAAAATATTGTATTAATTAATATGTCAGCTGGTAATATATAAAGAGAGCCTGGTATATAAATTGGGCCTTGTCGCCAAGTGAGTCGCATCCTGTTTTGTGGGGATTTGCAGAATGCAGATGTGGGAATGAAGCAGGTGTGGTACGGGCCAAAGGTCTTTATCGAGGGTGCTGACGCAGAAACTTTCACAGAGGGCGAGACCGTGACCTTCATCAACTGGGGAAACATCATCATCACCAAAATCCACAGGTAAAATTCTACACAAAAAAAAAAGAATTTTCTATTTTAATGCATTTTTTATATATATATATTTATTATATACAGCTCTGGAAAAAATTAAGAGACCACTGCATATTTTTTGTTATTTTGACCAGTTGTTGCTTTTGGCAAATAAATGCTCTAAATTACAATATTTTTATTTGGAATTTGGGAAAAATGTCAGTAGTTTATAGAATAAAACAAAAATGTTAATTTTACCCAAACACATACCTATAAATAGTAAACCCAGAGAAACTGATAATTTTGCAGTGGTCTCTTAATTTTTTCCAGAGCTGTATATATATATATATATATACTTTTTAACCACAAATACTCATCTTGCACTTGCTCTGCAATGCACCATGCATTACGTAATCACGTTGGAAAGAGGTCACGCGTGACATAGGCGGAAGTCTACCGTAAAATCTTTTACAGAATTCTCTGTTTAAGGACTACAATAAGCTGCTGGTAAGAACTACAACAAGCTTCTTCCCAGGTTAATGACATCACAAACCCCAAAATTTACATAAACCCCGTCCCCGAGCACATGCAACAAAGAGTTGTTGTAGTCGAGTGTTGTTGATGCCGTCATTTTACGCCAGACTGCTTTACAAACGATGGACGATTCAAGGAAAAAAGACGAACATGACGACACATGCTAGTGTTGAGTTGATCAACTCCACAGCAACTACATCAATTTATCCACTAACCGTTCAGAAACGTCTAAAAGTTGGAACTTCTTCCTGAGTCTCTCCATCAGTGTCGAGTCCGGTTTGAACAATGTAAGGATGAACACCGTCTGCGTGAGATTCTCCAGCTTTGTTGTTGTTGAGCTGTTAAAGCTCCGCCCTCTTCTGGAGCAGCAGCTCATTTGCATTTAAAGGGACACACACAAATACCACATGTTTTTGCTCAAACCCAAATAGGGGCAAATTTGACAAGCTATAATAAATGATCTGTGGGGGATTTTGAGCTGAAACTTCAGACACATTCTGGGAACACCAGAGACTTTTATTACATCTTGTGAAAGGGGCATAATAGCTCCCCTTTAAAGGCTTAAATGTTTAATATTTCTATAATGTAGAACTTCAGGTATGCAGACATTGTTACACGAGTCTACAATATTCTCTCCCAGCCCTATACATGTGCATTTACATGTAAATGTACAGCTGATGTCTTCTGTCTTGGTGCCTGCAGGGACCGCAGTGGAGCGATCTCGTCTCTAGATGGTCGTCTGAACCTGGAGAACACCGATTATAAAAAGACCACCAAGATCACCTGGCTCGCCGAATCCAGCCGAGCCCCCCTCCTGCCCACTGTGTGCGTCAACTACCAGCACCTCATAACCAAACCAGTCTTGGGCAAGGATGATGATTTCAAGGATTACATCAACAAGAACAGCAAGGTGTGCCACTCAAGTGTGTTGGGGTGCAGTTTGTGTTTCTATGGTTACATTTGCGTCAGTTTTTTTTGGTGGTGTGAACTTTTCTGCTCACCAAGGTTGCATTATTTTTGATAAATTCAGTAAAAACAGTAAGATTGTGAAATAATATTACAATTTAAAATTGCATTTTTAAATATATTAAACTAGAATAGAACTATTTGTTCCTGTGATCAAAGCTGAATTTTCAGCATCATTACTCCAGTCGTCGGTGTCACATGATCCTTCAGAAATCAGCCTGATATGCTGATTTGCTCCAAGAAATATTTATCAATGTGTATATAGTTTAAATGCTGATGTGTATTAAAAAATAATTTTTTGTTTCCAGATAGAGGAGAAGATGATTGGAGACCCTTGCTTGAAGGACTTGAAGAAGGGTGACATTATACAGCTGCAGAGGCGGGGTTTCTATATCTGTGATCAGCCTTATGAGCCAATCAGGTTGCACCTCTAATCTTAACACAGTCTTATAAATCTGTTGTAACATTTAAAGTCCTCCTGCAGTCAATAATTTTATCCCTTAAAACTTTAATCACCAAAATGACATATTTTTTCCTGTGGAAAAAAATCATCATGCCTTAAAATCGCTTGAATATAACTCTACACACTTCCTTCATTTAGTATGCATGGAATATGCTAATTAGCCCCGCCTCCACTCACTCGCACAAGCTCAGAGATCCACTCGGTCAACTTACTGAGGTAAACGCTGTAAAATGGTAGCGCTTTTTACAACGTCAGACACATAACTGTAATTAATATATACAAAAATATACTTGGATAACCTGGCTTCTCTTGAGACTCCCCTGCATCAGAGCGGTCATAGTTAATGAGATTAGTTGTGGTAGTTGTGGTGAGGGAGTTGGGCTTTTAACCTGAAGGTTGCTGGTTCGATTCCCATGCCAGCAGGAATTGAAAGTGGGGATTGTGAATAATCTCTCTCCACCTTCGATTCCATGACTAAGCTGCCCTTAAGCGAGACACCTAACACCTAATGGCCTCACTTGTAAGTCGCTTTGGATAAAAGCGTCTGCTAAATATAAATGAAATGCTAAAGCACATTGATGGGATTGGTTACAAAGTAGTTTGTGATGTCTGAAACACCAGCGATTTCAAACCTTTAGATCAACTGCAGTTTTAAAAAGAAAATACTCCGCAATGATGTTGACTGATGTTGACACCTGGTTTGTCTTAAAGCATATTAAAAATGCCACATTGACCTGTTACTTTAAATATTTTTTTCTGCTTTTATGTTCCATTTATAATTCTGTACTTTGTTTTATTATTAATTTAGCCCCCACAGCTGCAAGGAGAGTCCCTGTGTCCTGCTCTATATCCCAGACGGACACACGAAAGAGATGCCCACTGCTGGCTCCAAGGACAAGAGCAAGAGCCAGACAGCTGCTAAACCTGTGAGCAACAGAATTGGATCCATCCATTTGTTCTTTTAAGTCTGTTTTCAAACATCGAAGAAAATGATCACTCATGTCATATTTTTCCTCCTTCAGGTCAAGGCTGAGTCTGCTCCTCTGAGCAAAGCCAAGCCGGCTCCTGTCTCCAGCCCTGCGGCATCAGCATCAGGAGACGCTTCCTCTCTGTTCTCCAGCATTGTGGCTCAGGGAGATCTGGTCAGGCAGCTCAAGACAGACAAGGCACCTAAAGAGCAAGTGGATGTCGCTTTAAAGCAGCTCTTGGCTTTGAAGTCGGAGTTTAAACAACTGACCGGACAGGAGTACAAACCTGGCATGGCTCCACCTACTTCCGCCCCTGCACAGAAGAGCTCTGTCCTCACTCCTGCAACAGGAAGTCCAAGCCCCGCCTCCACCGGTTGTCCGTTCGCTCGCGTTGCTGAGCAAGGCGAAGTGGTCAGAAAACTAAAGGCTGAAAAAGCACCCAAGGTCTGTTGTAATTTAATGAGCTGCGCACCATTCCGTCACTTTTAAGGTGCTGTTACTTACCACATCTTCATTTTACAGGAGCAAGTAGATGCCGCAGTAAAACAGCTCTTGGCTCTCAAAGCTGAGTTCAAACAGCTCACTGGTCAAGACTACAAACCAGGCATGGCTCCTCCCACAGCCTCTCCCCCACAGCCCGCCCCTTCATCTGACTCCTCCCCTGCTGCCATATATGGGCATGTGTCTGAACAAGGGGAGTTGGTCAGAAAGCTGAAAGCAGAGAAGGCACCAAAAGTGAGACTAAAGTCACATCTTGAAATGTATATTTTTCACATGGTCCACCCTAAACAAATGTTTTCCCCTAACCTTTTTTGTGCTTTATTATACATTTATAAAGATATGTATATTGCAAAATATAGCGTTATATTATAATTGTTGTATACACAAATAATGTAATTTTTTATAATATTAATTATATATTAATATACACTTATTTATTTATAATAATTACAATCAATTTATGTTTTATATATATTTGTTGTTATTTATTTGTTTATTTATTTCAGCAAACATTGTTTCATTTGTAATTTATTTGTTGGTAAAGCACCATGATTTTTTCCCGCTCTTCCTCAGGATCAGGTTGATGCAGCGGTGAAACAGCTTTTGGCTCTGAAGGCAGAATATAAGCAGGTGACAGGGCAGGACTATAAGCCTGGAGCTCCCCCTGCTGGTAACTCTCCATCAACTCCAGCTCAGCCTGCCGCCACCGTCCTCTCAGCGTCTGGCTCCTCTGACAGCTCGAAGTCTATTTTCGATCGAGTCACTCAACAGGGAGACCTTGTGAGGAAACTGAAAACGGACAAGGCTCCCAAGGTTTTTGTGTTTTCTCAGTTTTGGTCATAGTTTTTAAAGGATCAGTTCAACCAAAAATGAAAATTCTGTCATTAATTACTCACCCTCGTGTCGTTCTACACCCGAAAGACTTTCTTTCATCTTCGTAACACAAATTAAGATCTTTGACGAATGAGACAAAGAAGACAAATGAAATCTGAGACATTTCTGTCCCTCCATAGACAGCCACGCAGTTCACCTCTGATGCTTCAAACAGTTCATAAAGAAATCGTAAAACTAATCCATATGAATTGAGCGGTTTATTCCAAATTTTCTAAAGAGACTCGATCGTATTATATGGTCAACAGATTTAGGCTTTTATTCACAAGTAAACATTCATCAACTCACACATCATGTGGTAAACAGAAGCTCAAGCATGTTTACTAGACACGTGTGAGAACCAACGAGGTTCATTCCCATCTTATGCAGCACGTTTGAGCTTCTGTTAAAGTTCGCTGATCGCAATCGAGTCTCTTCAAAAAATTTGGACTAAACCGCTCAATTTACATGCATTAGTTTTACCATCTCTATATGAACTTTTTGAAGCAGTTTCAGTTAAGTAGGAGGGACAAAAAGCTCTTAATTTGTGTTCCGAAGGTGAACGAAAGTCTTACGGGTTTGTAGCGACGTGAGGGTGAGTAATTAATGACAGAATTTATTTTTGGGTGAAATAACCCTTTAAATGTCTAATTTTTAAGTGATTCTAAGTAGTATCCAACAATTGTTCATATTTTACAGGATCAGGTAGATGCTGCCGTGAAGCAGTTGCTGAGTCTTAAAGCTGAGTACAAGCAGCAAACTGGACAGGAATACAAACCAGGTGTGCCTCCTTCCTCTGGCCCCGCCCCTGCACAATCTAACTCCGCCCCTCTACAGTCTAGCCCCGCCCCTGCACCGTCTAATCCCACCTCACCTCAATCCAGCTCCTCCCCTCAGGCTCAAGCTCTGTTTGCAGACATAGCCCAGCAGGGTGAGCAAGTGAGACGGCTTAAAGCAGAGAAAGCTCCTAAGGTTTGTTTGAATTTGTTTGCAAACAAGTTTAATAAATATTACATTTTATTTGAGCACTCATGATATTCTAATTTATTTTTTAGGATCAAGTTGATAAAGCAGTGAAGACTCTGCTTGAGCTGAAGGGCCAGTATAAAGCCCTCACTGGGGACGAGTACAAGCCTGTGACTACCCCAGGAGGCTCAGGGAACACGGGGGGAGAAGACAAGAGCCGCAAGGAGCGGGAGAACAAATCTGAAAAGCAGGGAGGAGGAGGAGGACGTAAGCAGCAGAAAGGAGGAGAGAAACCTCAGCAAGGTCAAGACTCTGGAGCAGCTGGAGCAGGAGACGGCCAAGGGCCAAAGAAACAGACACGGTGAGAGTGTGTCAAATGCCCTTTATTTGTTTCCTCGAGACATGGATAACTACTTAAATGGAGGCTTGAGAAAGTTTTGCAGTTGGTTTAGTACTGCCACAACTGGTTTTGTCCTCCAAGAATAAACCCAGAATGCAGCCTCTCTTGTCTGAAAGTCTTTTTCAGACTGTAAGTTGTGTACATGGACACTTCACTAAAGGATATTGAGTTATGTATTAAGGAAATGTTGCATTTGCAAGAAGGATTTATGGGTTTATTTTGTGTTTCTCAAATGTAGGCTGGGACTGGAGGCAAAGAAGGAGGAAAACTTGGCTGATTGGTACTCGCAGGTACACTGCTTATGATTATGTGAACTGTTGAACTGTCTTTACAAAGATTTTTTTTGTTCAGCTGTTTAAAAATCTTCGTCTTTGCTGGTTTCAGGTCATCACTAAAGCAGAGATGATCGAGTACTACGATGTCAGTGGCTGTTATGTGTTGAGGCCCTGGTCTTTTGCTATCTGGGATGCCATCAAAGATTTCTTTGACCGGGAGATCAAGAAGCTGGGTGTGGAGAACTGCTACTTCCCCATGTTTGTCTCTCAGGCTGCCCTTGAGAAGGAGAAAACCCACATTGCAGATTTTGCACCAGAGGTGAGGAGCTGGAAAGAATGAAAGAGGTTTTTTTTATTATTATTATTCAGCAAGGATGTATTAAAGGATTAGTTCACTTTAGAATGAAAATTTCCTGATAATTTACTCACCTTCATGTCATTCAAGATGTTTATTTCTTCAGTCGATAAGAATTTTTTTTTTTTTTTGAAGGTTTTTGAGGAAAACATTCCTGGATTTTTCTCCATAAAAGTTTTTCACCCTACCTTGGTGCTTTTGCCTTCGTCACGCGTGACCTTTCCAATTTGATCACGTAATGCGTGGAGCATCGCAGAGCAGTGCAAGACAAACATTTGTGGTTTAAAAAGTACATAATTGATTTTTTTTTTTTTTTTTTTTTTTGTTTTTTAGAAAATGACCAATGGTTTCTCTAGATAAGACCCTTATTCCTCGTCTGGGATCATGTGGAGCTCTTTAAAGCTGCACTGAAACTGACATTTGGACCTTCAACCCGTTGATAACTGTTGAAGTCCACTATATGGAGAAATATCCAGCAATTTCTTCCTCAAAATCCTAAATTTCTTTTCAGTTGAAGAAAGAAAGACATGAACATCTTGGATGGCGAGTAAATTATCAGGAAATTTTCATTCTGAAGTGAACAAATCCTTTAAGTAGTTCAAAAGTCACAGTAGAGACATTTAAAATGTTAGTGTATCACTTTTTCCAGAAAAATATTAAGCATATTAAACTGTTTTCAGCATTGAAATTTTACTTGAGAATTAAATCAGCATATTAGAATAAATTTTAAAGGGTCATGTGACACTGAAAACTAGAGTAATGGCTGCTGAAAATTTAGCTTTGCCATCACAGATGTAAAATACATTTTCAAATACACTAAACACACTTTATTTTTTGGCCTGGCAGATTTAAATAGGCTTAAGAGCCTTTGACTGGGTCATTATTGTTTCTAGCATGTTTGGCAACAGTTCTTCTGACCCTAATTGATGGAGAGTGACCCATTTTTGGTCAAGATCTTGTATTGACAATGCAAGAGGTGAGCGCTCTTTTAAGTCTCCTCCAGCACATCCCAACGATTTCCAATGAATTTAAGGACTCGGAGGCGCTAAGTCACGTGTGAAATTGATTCTTCATGCTCCTTCCCAACTGTTCTTTCACAGTTTGAGCCTGATGAATCTTGGTGATTGTCTTCCTACATGGTTGTTTAAGAAATGAAAAGCTACACGCTCCATTAATTAGGGTTAGAAGAACTGTTATAACATGATAGAAACATCATAATCACTTCAATAATGATCCAGAGAGATATTATTTTAAATATTATTCTTTTAAATGGTGGTGTTGTTAACATAAGTGGATATTTTTCTATATTATAATAATGGATGATTGGAACAAGATCATATTATGGTGGATCATATCTGGGGCTTACATACAATATACATTCGGTATGAAAAGCCACTCAAAGATTTGTGCTTTTTATCTGCAAATGTCTTTAGGTTGCTTGGGTGACAAGATCAGGAAAGACAGAGCTGGCGGAGCCCATCGCTGTGCGTCCCACTAGTGAGACCGGTGAGCAACTGCAGCTGTACCTGAAATGGACTGGATTCTCATCTTTTTATTGTCTTTTTCATAAATTTGCATTCTTCTCGCATTGACGCAGTGATGTATCCTGCCTATGCCAAGTGGGTCCAGTCACACAGAGACCTGCCAATCAAACTCAACCAATGGTGCAATGTTGTGGTCAGTCTCCACCTCAGTCGTACACTTTTACAAACGCGTCTAAATTAAAGCCATTCTGTGTATTCATTCAGTTTCTTGCTGTTCTCAGCGTTGGGAGTTTAAGCACCCCCAGCCCTTCCTGAGGACCAGAGAGTTTCTGTGGCAGGAGGGACACACAGCATTTGCCACCAAAGAGGAAGCTGAAGAGGAGGTTGGTTAGAAGTGATCAGTCACACCTCACTCACTTATTATTTACTTGCAGATCCTGAAATAATTATGCCATATTTCTGACCTTCCCACTCTTTTAACCGCGATGTGCGCAGGTGTTGCAGATTCTGGATCTGTATGCTCGGGTGTACGAGGAGCTGATGGCCATCCCTGTGGTCAAGGGCAGGAAAACCGAGAAGGAGAAGTTCGCAGGAGGAGACTACACCACCACTGTGGAGGCTTACATCTCAGCAAGCGGCAGAGCAATTCAAGTAAGCCTTTGGTTTGCAAGACCTAAAGACCCTGAAGACTAAAAACTAGTGACAAACTAGTGTGATGTCATTTCAAACAAAATCAGGCTAAAACAAAGCTTGTTTTAGGAGTACGAAACTGCTTGCTAGGTACGGTACGGTACATGTATTATTCTAACGCATTCAGGGTCTACTCGCGCTCGACACGGTTCAGTGCACCTAGTGTGTTTGACCCCCCCAAAGTTTGACTAGTGTGATCACTCTGTTCTGTGTCCGGGTGCGGTTCGTTTAGCCGGCCCTGGCCCGCTTGGAAGAGCTCGAGCGCGGTTTGTGTGGAGTGTGAGCGCTAACCTTTCTGGAGCACGGAAGAGCTACTACTCTTGTGTGCGCTACTGTCATTATTACCACGGCAAACATCTTTATTACTACTTTGTGGGGAGGGGGGACAATCACTGTCTGTATAAGGCAACCGTGTCTACTGTGAGTACACCCTTAACCAGCGTTAACCACCAATGATCGCAATAAGCTCTGTGTTTTGTTACTTACGATAATCTTTCAAGTTGTCCATTTTATCATGAAATTCAAACAATAAATGCTGTTTTGATGCTCTTTAAAATCAGATGGTAAATAACAAAGAAACATTCTCATCTGTTTACAATCCCGTAAGACAGAATGAACCATTTAAACACAATCAAGTGGCATTTTGAAAACGTTTGCGTGAGACGCTGCAAACCACTCTAGGCACAAACACAGCGTTCACCGACATCACACTAGTGAATGTTTGTTAAAAAAGAAACAAACGATGGAAAAGCACAGTGGAAGTCGGACATATTTCTACTATAGAAAGTATTTATTGCATCAATCATTATATCACATCCCATTGCATTTCAAAATCAATGTTTTTCATTGTTACAATTTAAAAAGTCTTTTTCCGCAAGAATTTTTTTTTTTCCCCAACTCTGTTTAGTAGTAGTGCTTGCTAATGAATCACCATTACTATTGGTTATATTTTGGGTTGGAGATGTGCAACATCTCAAATACTCAGAACACCGTAGCAAAGTCCTAGAGAACACTCTCGGCACCCTAACATTCAGAAAATTTAAAAATGGATCAATGAAGATCTAAAACTCTCCTTATCGCTCTCAGGGTGCCACATCCCATCACTTGGGCCAGAACTTCTCCAGGATGTTTGAGATTATTTTTGAGGACCCTAAGAAACCAGGCGAGAAGCAGCTGGCCTACCAGAACTCGTGGGGAATCACCACTCGAACCATCGGAGTCCTGACGATGGTTCATGGAGACAACATGGGTCTGGTGCTGCCACCCAGAGTAGCATGTCTACAGGTGTGCTGGAGATCCGTCATTTCTTCTGGTTTATAATGGATCACAGCATTGTATGCAAACTCGTACTCTGATTCACAGGTCGTCATCATTCCTTGTGGCATCACAGCTACTCTGCCAGAAGCAGAGAAAGACCTTCTGTTGGCCCAGTGCTCCAAGTATCTTTCCAGACTACAAGCGGCTGATATCAGAGTCAAGGCCGACCTGCGTGATAACTACTCACCTGGCTGGAAGTTCAATCATTGGGAGCTGAAGGTATTGTTCTCCATCTCAGCACAATCACACTAATTAGGACTGTTTGATTATGGTAAAAATCATAATCGTGATTATTTTGGTCAGTATTGTAATCAAGATTATCACAGTTAGTAGTGGGTGATATGACCTAAATCTTCTATAATCTATCGTTTTGTTGTTGTTGTTTTCACATGATTGTCATAAATTTCACAGTTCTTGATACCAATTTCGATAGCACAGCAGAAATTAATACTAGGCTAAAGTAAACGGTCAGTAATACGATAAACCCAAAAAAGAAATCGGATCTAAAATTTGACAATACCATTTCTGCGTTTCTAGCATTTCTCATTGGTGTTTTAAAGGTGTATTCACACTTGTCTTGTTTGGTTCGATTGAATCGAACTCAAGCTGATGTAAATACAGCCATTGCATTCGAGTGTGTACCAAACAACCGTATCGAGACCCAGCTGAAGAGGTTGTCTTGGTCTGGTTCCAACGAACTCTAGTATGGTTCTCTGCTTGAGAATTTAAAACAATACATGTATAATTTGTTCTTGTTTTTTTTTTTTTTTTGATTGAATCTGAAACCTCAATGATCGACAGTGATATAACCCTAGCAACAGACAGAGCAGGTCGAAGTGTGTAAATGAATAAGAAACGGCAACGGAGTGTCTTTAAAAACCCTCTTTTGTGAGGAACTACTTCCTTCCATCACAGATTCAAATCTCAAGTTGACAGTTTAACAGTTGAGCCCAAGCCTCCGTTACTAATTCTAAAACCTCTCTTCAGAGCTAGTAACGAAGGAACGTTGAGTTGCTTCATTGAAACTTGTATTATGTAGAGTATTATGAGAGAGAGATTGACTAAGCAAATATCTAGTTAATATTCTTCTGGTCAGTCGTTCATAATGACAAAAACGGTTTGAACATCCACCGAGGAAAGCGATATCTTTGTCCTTTTAACAGTTAAAAGGATTTCCCACGACGGCACTAGTCACTGCATTTGTAATTCCCGAAGGATTGGCCGAGATGAAGCTGTTCTCAGCGGGTGCGTGAGCACTGAACGGCCGCTGATGGCCTGGAGCTCATATCTCTGAAAACATCTAAACAAATTGTCAATTGTCGCATATTTGAGATCTAAATAACTACATTCTTGCCAAAAAAAAACAACCTCAAACTACATTCTGTGACACAACAACAGTAGTTTTTGTAAAATTATGGTGGGTTTTGCTTGTCCGCCATGACACTTGCTTTGAGAAATGCTTCAAGTGGAGCGATATGAATGGTGAAACGGTTCCGTTGGTGATACTGGTAGAACATCTCATGGCTGGAAAAGGCTCTCAGCCAATCAGATTTGAGAAACCGGACAAACTGTTATGCAATGACTTGTAATTATCATCATGAATGGTCTCTCATTTAATTTAATATTTTTATTTACAAATGGTTAACTGAACTAGTAAAATAGTTCCAGCAGTTTTTGCTTTGATACCAAAATTGGTATGAAAGAACGGTGAAATTTTACTGGTATTGGTACCGGCTACTGGAATTTTGGTACCGTGACAACCATTTGATGCGGCACAATAATTGTGGTATCTTGATTATGGTGTAAACTTCAGTTGATCGCACAGCCTCTAATGCACGAAGGCTTTCTCTGACGTCCTGTTTTCTGAATGCAGGGTGTGCCCATAAGGTTTGAGGTTGGGCCAAAGGACTTAAAACAGGGCCAGTTTGTCGCAGTAAGAAGAGACACGGGACAAAAAGTTATCGTGCCAGAGGCTGACGCCGAGAAGAGAATCTCAAACCTTCTGGAAGAGATCCAGAACAATCTCTTTAAACGGTACAAACTCCTGCTTTTTAGTTCTTCGCCTGTTATCACTACATTTGAGATCTGTCTTTTCCGTCGGAGGCAGAATGATTTACTGTTTTCAAATTGTCACAGGGCCTCTGATGATTTGAACAAACACATGGTTGTGGCCGATACGATGGAACAATTCCAGAGAGATCTGGACCAAGGAAGGGTAAGTAAACTAGGTGTCCAGAGCTCTTTGGATACTATTTGTTTATTCAAAACCAGAAATATGCATAATTTGTGTCATTTCTCACAGATTGTGCAGATTCCCTTCTGTGGAGGCATTGAGTGTGAGGACTGGATCAAGAAGACAACAGCCAAGTAAGAGACTGGTCGATGCTTTTGGGTTGTTTTTTCCAAGGCAAACAGGATTCAGGAGCTGGTTGCATAAACTGCTAGTCATCACATTTCTTTAAAACTGTTCATCACTTTAAGTCGGTTACATAAAAATCTAATTTGATACCAAAACAAGATTCATTGCTAGTTGATCTTAGTAGTAATACATTTACATTTAATCATTTATCCAAAACAACTTACAAGTGAGGAATACAAACAAGCGATTCTTCATGAAGAGGCAAACAGACACAGGAAGTGCTCACAATACAAGTTTCAGACATTGCTCAGTAACATAAGATAGAGTAGGAAGGGAAAAAGGAAAGGATTGATTTTTTTTTATTTTTTTTTTATGAAGAGTTATCCGTAATAGTTTATGCAAATGACTGGATTGCATCAAATTTAAAGTTTTAGTTCACTTTCAAATGAAGATTAGTCCAAGCTTTACTCACCCTCAAGCCATCCTAGGTGTACATGACTTTCTTCTTTCTGATGAACACAATCTGAGAAATATTAATAAATATCCTGACGTATGTTATTGTTAATGTCATGGACCCCAGGAAGCCCTGTTTAAAAAACCTCTGGTTTTGAATACTAGAATATATTTACATCAATTTAAAGAGGAAAGATAAGCTAGATTTAGTTACCCTTAACACAGATGCTTTTCCCGGTGTCTTCAGGGATCAGGACCTGGAACCTGGTGCACCTTCAATGGGAGCCAAGAGTCTGTGTATCCCCTTCAAGCCCTTGAAGACCCTGCAGGCCGGGCAGATGTGCGTCAGCGGCAAAGAGCCTGCGCAGTTCTACACATTGTTCGGTCGCAGTTACTGAAAGAGTCTGTCATCCCCAAAATAATGACTCCCCTTATCAACAAATGCACTAGTAGGAAAACTGTAAGACATCTGTCATCATCTCTAATCACTCTAAATACTGCTTTTTACTATATTTTAGAGGAACCCTCTATTTTTCAGGTCACAGGTTTACTAATGGACAGGCAGAGAGTTTTAGGCTGAGATTTGACGTTCTATGCGACCATACTATACCTTTGCACATCTTTGTCCTAAATAAATTGTCTGACAAATATGAACTAAAATAATCTGTAATAAAGGGATTGTTAATTTCTATCGTTTTTGTGCTCTTTGTAACATTCCATAAACCAAAGGATTTCACTGATGAATTGACAATGTAATGGCTCATCTGTGTGTGTGTGTAATATATATGTATATGTGTGTGTATATATATAGTGTATGTATATATAAATGATATTATTATATGTGTGTGTGTATATATATATATATATATATATATATATATATATATTATATTATATAATATTATTTATAATATAATATTATATAATATATATATATATATATATATATATACACACATATATATATAAATAATATAATATAATTTATATATATACACACACAAAATATAGCGCATCCTTTTTTCCTCTAGAATCACTTGGAAAGACATCCACAGATGATGAAGATGAGCTCTCTCTCTCTCTCTCTCTCTCTCTATATATATATATATATATATATATATATATATATATATATATATATATAGTAAATGTGTATGTATATATAAAAATCTTTGAACGAAACACAACAGCAGCTTCACTCACGACACTGCTCAGCCGGACCTGGAAAGTGATGGTCTATGTCAGAATAAAAGCCCTTTCTTTCTTAAAGGAGCCTTTACAGCACTGATTTTTATTGAAAAAAAAAACAATTTCATAATAAACTAATAGTAGTGTAATGTTAATAAATATAAAAAATAATGTTAATAAATAATGCTGTAATCGTCTAATTTTGACATATTAAACATATCTTAAATACACTTAATATACTTAATGTTGTTCCAAAACAATATATTTAATATATTACTTTCACATGTTAAGTGCATAACATTGTGTAATATAAGTGTAATATTAAAATGTATTAATGTCTTGACCACAGACAAAATGAAGACAAAAATCAATAATCTCATACAGCATGGAAGGAGAAAGATATGAAGATTCTTAGAACTTTAGAATTTTCACAGCTGTTCAGAATTTGTTGTTTTTTAAACAGAGATTAATGGAATGGTGCACTGATGACATCACAGTAGCAAAGTCTCTAAATAGAGGTGGGAAACGTCAGATTTCTTCAGATTCATAACTCTCAGACATTTTCAGCAGACATTCTTAAACCGTTGTTTAAAGAGGCAAGTCATTAAGAAAAGCCTGCATCAAATACCAACTTATAGTTCAGAAGATTATTGTCCAGTTCAAGATGGAGCCAAGATTCTACATGATTCCTAGGCACGGGGATGGCCATTCAATTTATTATCCAACAATTATACATGGGCATCTCCTGTTAGAACTTCCAGAAATTCACATATCGCATCCCCGCCCCCCAATGATGTTTACAAGTGTGATTCGTGCTCTAAATCAACTTGCTGAATATCCCTGGACACCTGGTCGTCAATTCAATCCACTTCTCTCTATGCTGGCCTGGAATGCAGATGCCTGGGGCGTCACTACCATGTCAGCAGGTGATTCCTCAGGTATTGCGTTTTATCCTGTGTATGATAATGCACTGGCAGAACGTGGTGAGAGACCTAGGTATGATCCAGTTCTACCTGGACCTTTTGGAGAAACGCATATGACTAGGTACAGCAGATATGTTGTACAGTCTGGACCTTCTCACCTGGTCAGCAACAGATGTGAGATCAGGTCTGGAGGATCACATATGAATGGGTCCAGCAGAGATGATGAACAGCCTGGACCTTCTCACCTGGTCAGTAACAGATCTGAGATCAGGACTGGAGGATCACATATGAATGGGTCCAGCAGAGATGATGAACAGCCTGGACCTTCTCACCTGGTCAACAACAGATCTGAGATAAGGTCTGGAGGATCACATATGAATGGGTCCAGCAGAGATGATGAACAGCCTGGACCTTCTCACCTGGTCAACTACAGATCTGAGCTCAGGTCTGGAGGATCACATATGAATGGGTCCAGCAGAGATGATGAACAGTCTGGACCTTCTCACCTGGTCAATAACAGTGAGATGAGATCCGATTCTCATTGTTCAAATGATTCGCTCAGCTCATCTTTTTTTCCTCTTGCATCACTTGGAGAGACATCCACAGATGATGACGAGTCTGGATCTTCTCACCTGGTCAGCAACAGATCTGAGATCAGGTCTGGAGGATCACACATGAATGGGTCCAGCAGAGATGATGAACAGCCTGGACCTTCTCACCTGGTCAACAACAGTGTGATAAGATCTGGAAAATCCAGAACACCTGCTGACCGAAGCTCAGACAGTCAGGTTGAGATGAAACAGGGAGTTGAAAGAAAAAGGATGACTTCCGACAGATCAGAGAGCAGAGAACAGAGGAGGAGAACAGACGATGACTCTGATTCTGACCGAAGCAGATTTAGATTCTTTAAGGAGAGGCTCCAGGCTTTTGTCCTGCGGGCGCTCAGGCGTTTGTCCTGCTTTTGTCCTGCTACTGCCGAGGCAGAGCAGTGACTCAGGTCGTGAGATTCACAAATGGATCTGGCAGAGGAGTTAGAGATGGGTTCTGCTTTTTCTCTGCCCTCCCCTTCCAGATCTAGTGCCTCATCTCAGGGTTTGGAAGGACATTCAGCGGTTTCTTCCTCCCTGAGAGAGGCACTGGTGCTGCAGCTATCCAGCTCCCAGGCTTTGGTGGGTAGAGTGTATTCGGCGGCAGGTCAGGCCGTGGCATGTCTGAACACCATTTTCATTCTGCAGATATACCGGCTGACCTGCTAAGAGACCTTGAAGAGGGCAAGGGTGTGAGCCCGGATGCATTAAGCAAGCAGCGCCGGGCCACAGATCTATCTCTCCTGGCCACCAATGAAAGGAGATGTCCAGGTCAGTTGGCCGGTCTGTGGCATTCCTGTTTCCTATGGAGAGATATCTATAGCTAAACTTGTCTGGTATTAAAGATACAGGCAAGAATTTTCTCATGGACGCCCCGCTTGCCCCTCCTGGCCTCTTCCGCGAAGCTGTCAGATCAGTCCTCGAGAGGTTTCAGGATGCAAAAAAGCAGGAGGCGCTCCAGAGATATCTCCCTCGCCGCTCTCAGGTCCAGCCGTCTACCAGCTCCTCACATTGAGAGCAACTGAAGCAGAGCCGAGAATTCTTTGATGAAATTCAAGAGGTTTTTTACCTACCATAGAAAGCATCGAAATGACCACATTCCAGGTCCAGAGAAGTAGTAAGAACATGGTTAAAATAGTCAGCGTGACTACAACCTTAATGTCATGAAGCAACGAGAATACTTTGTGTGTGCAAAAACAAAACAAAAATAATAAACACAAAAAAAATAAAAAATAGACTTTATTCAACAATTTTTTCGTCTTTGCTGTCAGTCTGTTACGCAGTTCAGAGTTTCCATCTTTACATTCAAATGCCGGTTCAGTATTGGCCGAGGCTGTTCACGTGAGCACCACAACGCATGCGTGTAATCATAAATACAGAGATTTATTTAAACTTTGGCATGTTTGTAGCACATTTCTGAGCTCTGAAAACTTCGTCTTACTAAGGCACCATCCTGAACCTTTGCTGCCTCAAGTTTTCCTCTTTTTTTTTTCCGAGAACAGGATCATACAGAAAATGACCATACAGCTCATAATAGCAATAATACAGAAGCAACCAGAAAATAATAATAATAAAATATAAATAAAATATAAGGCCATTATTCATTCATTCATTCATTTTCTACCGCTTATCCGGGGCCGGGTCGCGGGGGCAGCAGTCTGAGCAGAGATTCCCAGATTTCCCTCTCCCCAGACACTCCCTCCAGCTCTTCCAGGGGGACACCGAGGCGTTCCCAGGCCAACCGAGAGACATAGTCTCTCCAGCGTGTCCTAGGTCTTCCCCGGGGCCTTCTCCCGGTGGGACATGCCCGGAACATCTCCCTAGGGAGGCGTCCAGGAGGCATCCGAAACAGATGCCTGAGCCACCTCAGCTGACTCCTCTCGATGTGAAGGAGCAACGGATCTACTTTGAGCTCCTCCCGAGTGACCGAGCTCCTCACCCTATCTCTAAGGGAGCGCCCTGCCACCCTGCGGAGAAAGCTCATTTCGGCCGCCTGTATCCGGGATCTCATTCTTTCGGTCATGACCCAAAGCTCATGACCATAGGTGAGAGTAGGAACGTAGATTGACCGGTAAATCGAGAGCTTCGCCTTGCAGCTCAGCTCCTTCTTCACCACGACAGACCGGTACATCGACCGCATTACTGCAGAAGCTGCACCGATCCGTCTGTCAACCTCACGCTCCTTCCTTCCCTCACTCGTGAACAAAACCCCAAGATACTTGAACTCCTCCACTTGAGGCAGGAGCTCTCCACCAACCTGAAGAGGACAAGCCACTAATTAATATAATAAGGCCATTATATTAAATAAAAATGGCTGCCGAGTGAACAGACTTTCTTTTAAAGGGACTTTGACTCTATTGACTGTTTTGCCGCCCAAGAGGTAATGCAACCAATCACAGTGCGTTTTGTTTAGTAATTTATGTTACGTGTTGCTAACTCTGTGACACATTAGCATCACACGAACATTTGATGGTTTCTTCTCCATCTGTAACCAATCCAGTTACATATGCAAATGATCTTCTCAAGACAAAGGATCATAAAACTTTCGGAGGCTCGCGCCCAGAGGAGGAGGAGTCCAGCACCAGAGATTAAAAGTCAGCACACAATGGTCCACCCTCCCTTTTATTTAATGTATTATTTAATTAATTAATAAATAATAGATTAAAATACACATTTGTGAGGGTGTTTTCAATAGACCAATCAAATTACATATGAAAACACTGTAATGGAACAGAATAAAAATAAAATAAATGAAATAAACATTACTATCAAACACTAATTTACAAAAGCTTTTTTCTCTAGTGTGAATTTCTTTGGAGCTGTTTCAGATGACCAGTTGTGGAAAAGCTCTCACACTCATGTGTTTTCTGGTGCTGCTTACAATTATTCAGTTGTGAAAAACTCTTTCCACAGAAAGAACAAAAATAAGGCTTCTCAACTGAATGAACTTTCAGGTGTTTTTAGATTTGATACGGAAATAAAATCTTTATCACTCTGTTCACAGATAAATGGTTTTTCTCCAGAGTGACGGAGCAGATGATATTTGAGACTGGATTTACATCTGTAACCCTTTCCACACTGAGTGCACGTATACGGTTTCTCTCCAGAGTGAATTCTTGTGTCTCTTTAGGTTTCCTTTTTCACTGAAAGTCTCTTTTTGGCTTTTCTTCCTTGAGTGTTCTTTGCTTCTTTCAGTTTGTGTCTGATCTAAAATGAACATTAAGAACGTAGAATCAGTTTGAGGAGGATAAATGTGAAGATTCAAAAAAGCCCTTGTCAATCAGGTATCTGTCTGCGTGAGTATTAAACATCTTTGATGTGTAAAGGTCAGTTTTGTCATTTACTTCAATCACTTGTTGATATAAAATGGCTATTTTATGATGATTTATGCAATATAATCTGCATATACTGTTATATACAAGGTGATGATCATTTACATGCATTTCTCTATTATTTCTCATCTATTAATTCAAAGAATTGCTGAAGAATCAAGAGTAGACCCCAACCTGTTTGTTGCTCAGTAACTTTAGGTTTTATTCCGGATGGTTCTGGATCACTCATGTCTTCACTGCAGGTAAACTGGACCAGACCTGGAAAAATAAGTATATAAACCGTATTAATTTAACAGCAAACACACATGATGTTTGTAATTGTAGACTTGAAATGAAGCTCGAATTGAGATTGCGATCTTTTTATGGTGAATCGTGCAGCTGTAGTAATAAGATAACTATTCTCCAGTGGTGGACGAAGTACACAAATCAAGAACTTCAGTAAAAGTACAGATACGTATAATAAAATATTGCTCAAGTGAAAGTGTTTAGTGCTCCTTTTCAATTTTACTTGAGTGAAAGTACAAAAGTACTTAATTTTTAATGTACTTGAGTAAAAAAGTACTGATTTATGAATATTTATTTTTATAGGCCACATAATTTAATTTTATACTATATATTTTACATACTCCTATTGCGCAAAGTAATTATGAGTGATTATGAATTGTCAAACAGCACTAGTCAGTATGGATGGAAGATTAGTGGATGCAGATACATAATACGTAACATGTTCGTTAACAGACGAAATGTATAGGGTGAAGTACATAATATTTTAAGAAATTGCTACAGCAGTGGGGAAGATGAACGTACATGCGTCATTTTAATTTGTGTTAGAGTTGCACGATTCTGGATAAAATTAGAATCAAGATTTTTTTTTCAAATAGAGATCATAATTCTAAACAAAATAACAATTATTTACTAGGTGACAAAATATTAATTGCTGCAGTCTATTTAAAAATGTTTAATTTAATTATTTAAAAAATGGTTTTGAATGAATGATTCAATGACTCACTCATAACTACTTCACTTGTTTCATTACTGGATGAATCTTTTTGAACAAATCTTTTCAATGAGTCATTCAATGTCAAATAGTTTAACAGTCACTTGTCGCCACCTAACAATGTAATCGATACAACCGTTGTTTGAGGCGCCAAGTTAGTTTTAAAATTTGATTTGACCATTCTAAGGAAAAGTGGCTCTTCCACTGTACCCCTGAACAGATGTCTGTTGCTTTGGAGCCATTTCACAGATTCTGGCATGTGTTGGATTATAGGCAGCTCCTTCATTTCAGAATATTAAAGGAAAATGTAACTTTAATATTTTTTTAATAAATGCATTTTATGTTACGCTATATACACACTCATATATGTGTTTTTATTTGAGACTTGCCTCGTTGCTGCTAAGAGAAGCTTGTTCTTCTCTTGGATGAGATTCCTGTAGGGTTTCTGCACTGTAAAATACAAATCTTGGTTAATTTAAAATAGGTCAGAAGGGGGTGCAAATGTAACAATGGGCGGGAAATGTCCAGTATCTACCTTTCTGGGAAAACTCCAAAGCTATCCAGAAGAATAAGAGCCCGCCATTTCCGTATGTTTGGAAAGTCGCACTGGATGACAAAAACAGAAATCGTAAAATATCAACTGCAAAAGGTCACAAAAGGTCAATTAGTTG